>OY293304.1:91503370-91900990 GCA_958502075.1 Orchestes rusci | reverse complement strand
TGGCCAGTCCATCGGGTTGTTGGTAATATTTATTATTGAAGGAGAAATAGTTTTGAGAAAGGCAATGGTTTAATAGAGATAAAACATCCACAATCTTTTCATCGCTGAGATCCCTTGCTCTCATCAAATCACCGACCAATTTTACTGTTTCTGATTTTGGAACGGCAGTGAAGAGATTAGTCACATCAAAAGACACAATGAGAAAATTATGTGGCAAATCAAGCGCACGAACAGAATTAATCAAGTCGACTGTGTTTTTTATAGTGTATTTGGGCTGAAAATCCGTGTACATTTTAACAAGTTTAGGAGTGAAAAGGGAAAGTAATGCGACTGGGGTGTTAGTGAAGCTAACAACTGGTCTAATAGGTATTCCATCTTTATGAATTTTTGGTAAACCATAGAGACGAGGTAAACTAGGGTTACTTGAGATCAAAAGTTTAGGTGAATCGTGTTCGACGAGGAAATGACTGAAATGTTTAAGAAATTTGTTAGTTTTTTGTATAAAACAATTATGTGGATTGCTAGGTAATAGTTTGAAATTGTTGTTCAGTAAAAAGTCTCAACTTTTGAAACATAGTCGACGATTGATATAGTACTAAAATTTCATTAAAATTAAAAAATCATTTTCTATCTTAATTTCTCCTTTTGACTCCATCCTTAAATCTTTTCAAACAGCCCGCCAAATAAACAATTTTCAACAATCTCCGTTACTATTTGCGATTGAGCTCGTCGTAGACCGTCGGTTCATTCTCGTCTCATCTTCCAAATGTAACATAACATCTTCACCTCTACATAAAGGGGCTATTTGTACCCCCCGTTTTGTCACGTTCTATGTTGTTAAGTTACCATATACACTTCATGTTGTGTGTTTCTATTGTTGTGATGTTCCTGTGCTCCTGACTCAAGTAAGTTTTAAAATATGTTAACATAACCTAAAAAATTTTTTTGATTGTTTTTTCTTCACCACGTTTTTAATTATATAATTTTACGCCCTTCAGGCCTATCTAAACTGTGTCCCTTACTTCTTTCAGGAGGCACTGAAGATGGCTTAGGCCGAAAGCGCTCTGCATTTAATTAATAAAGAATTTACACGGAATATACACATTCCCTCGTCTATCATTTCAACTCTACGCATGTGTACACAGCCCTATCAACCCTTTCATTCTTTCAAAGGCTGAAAAGTACAGGAGGATCGCAGTCAAGAGGGCTACTTTGCATGTTGACATATGGTTTTTGAATAATTGCATCAAAGAACAGGTGACTCCAAAATTTGCTAAGGTTAAAATTTCAAAGAACGTGAATCATAAATATAAACTATTTTTAGAAAATAAGTTAATTAGGTCTGAAATTTGTAAACATTATGCAAAACTAGATTCTTCAAATTGTAAACTTAAATTATTATTTGATAGTCATTTAAGATATTTGGAGGATGAACGGTTACAGAACTTACTTAACGATATTTCTGACGAGATTTCAAGAACAAAGGCTTTTAAATTCAACAGGGTCAAATATAAACTCAATTCTCTTATCAAAGATAAAAATAATCTAAACCTAAATAGATCGCGGGGTTTTTCTAAATTTTCTGATTTTCAATTTTTTGATAGAGTGGAAAATTTTTCAAATACTAGTTTTGACGATGATGAACTTCACCTCCTTGGACTAGGACTTAAACATTGCATTAAAATCCCCCACTCCGACATTGACATTTTGAAATTTGCAGTTGAGTTGGATGACGTGATTGAACAATTATCAAACGATTTCAACATAAAGAAGTCACTTCGTAACGATATTTATAATATTCTTCACAACACAAAAAAGAATTTCCCTAAATCCAATCTTTCTATCTCTTCCTTTTCTCATCGAACATTGAACGGAATTAAACGTAAGATCAAGTCTGATAATCTAATAGTCACAAAGGCAGATAGAGGGAATTGTCTTGTGATTCTTAACAGAGTCGACTATGTTTCAAAAGTTGAGACTTTTTTACTGGACAACAATTTCAAACTATTACCTAGCAATCCACATAATTGTTTTATACGAAAAACTAACAAATTTCTTAAACATTTCAGTCATTTCCTCGTCGAACACGATTCACCTAAACTTTTGATCTCAAGTAACCCTAGTTTACCTCGTCTCTATGGTTTACCAAAAATTCATAAAGATGGAATACCTATTAGACCAGTTGTTAGCTTCACTAACACCCCAGTCGCATTACTTTCCCTTTTCACTCTTAAACTTGTTAAAATGTACACGGATTTTCAGCCCAAATACACTATAAAAAACACAGTCTACTTGGTTAATTCTGTTCGTGCGCTTGATTTGCCACATAATTTTCTCATTGTGTCTTTTGATGTGACTAATCTCTTTACTGCCGTTCCAAAATCAGAAACAGTAAAATTGGTCGGTGATTTGATGAGAGCAAGGGATCTGAGCGATGAAAAGATTGTGGATGTTTTATCTCTATTAAACCATTGCCTTTCTCAAAACTATTTCTCCTTTAATAATAAATATTACCAACAACCCGATGGACTGGCCATGGGCAGTAGCCTCTCGCCTTTTTTGGCAGACTTGTTTATGGACTTTCTTGAAAATAATTACATTATTTCTGACAACAACCCTGAAATCCTTCATTGGTTTAGATATGTGGACGATTGCTTATGTTTTCTAAATTGTGATGCACAAGGGGCAGAACATTTACTTAATAAATTAAACTCTATTCATCCTAATATTTCTTTCACGTTAGAAGTTGAAAGCAACAACTCAATAAATTTTTTAGACACATCATTAAAAAGAGTCCCTAATGATGTTGAATTTTCAATCTATAGAAAACCAACTCAAACTGATCACATTATTTCTTTTTCTTCTAATCATCCCCAACAACATAAAATGGCTGCTTTTCACTGTTACATTCACAGACTTTTGAACATACCCCTTTCTAAAGAAAATTTCCATAAAGAAAAACAAGTTTTAAAACAAATCGCTTATAATAATGGTTACGATCCAGGAATTATTGATAATTTGATTGAAAGGACCAAGTTCAAAAAACTACAATCTCTCGCTTACCCCATTCAAACATCACCTCCAAAAAAGTTTTTTTCTCTTCCTTTTATCAATGAACGAACCAACAATAAAATTTCAAATTCCATCCGCCAATCTGTCAACAATGCTTGTATTTCTTTTAAAACTAACAATAGTTTGTCCATGAATTTAGTTAATTCAAAGGATGTTGTCGATCATCTGTCTAGGAGCGGTATTTATAAGCTTGAATGTGGTTCGTGCGAAGCTTCCTATATAGGGCGCACTTTCAGGCCTCTCACTACTCGAATAAAGGAACACTTAACAAGAACCACTTCAGCTTTTGGCGAACATCTTAAATCAACCAATCATATTTTTGACCCTTCGCTTAATTCTAAAATAATACACAACATCTCTTCAAGAAATTATAATCGGTTGGACTTCATGGAGGACATAGAAATTAATAATGAATTGAACATCAATGTCTCTTGTCTTAATACTAAAATTAATCTTAACAGAACCCATATCCCATTTCATAGACGACTTCTTCAATAATTTGAAATTTCATTGAAATTAAAAAATCATTTTCTATCTTAATTTCTCCTTTTGACTCCATCCTTAAATCTTTTCAAACAGCCCGCCAAATAAACAATTTTCAACAATCTCTGTTACTATTTGCGATTGAGCTCGTCGTAGACCGTCGGTTCATTCTCGTCTCATCTTCCAAATGTAACATAACATCTTCACCTCTAAATAAAGGGGCTATTTGTACCCCCCGTTTTGTCACGTTCTATGTTGTTAAGTTACCATATACACTTCATGTTGTGTGTTTCTATTGTTGTGATGTTCCTGTGCTCCTGACTCAAGTAAGTTTTAAAATATGTTAACATAACCTAAAAAATTTTTTTGATTGTTTTTTCTTCACCACGTTTTTAATTATATAATTTTACGCCCTTCAGGCCTTTCTAAACTGTGTCCCTTACTTCTTTCAGGAGGCACTGAAGATGGCTTAGGCCGAAAGCGCGCTGCATTTAATCAATGAAGAATTTACACGGAATATACACATTCCCTCGTCTATCATTTCAACTATATATGATTTATCTAGTGTATTTTTGTAATAACTAGCCAAGTGCTAAATAAACATATTCATTCATTTATTTATCTATTTATTTAATTCTTGCGGTTTGTTCATTCAAATTTTAAAAGAATAAAATTGGGATTGACACTCTAGACTTCAAATTCGGCAGTCATAATGAAGGTCCTACCACCCCTCCAGAATGAAGTTGCGAAGTTGAAAATAAGCGCAAAATATATGTTTCCAAGTGTTTCCCTCTCAAAACAAAAATCGACGAGTATATGTTTCTTATTCTGTTTTTTTGGTGGCCCGTTATTTGGAGTGAAGTTGGAAAACCTTGTACAGGGTCTTTCATTGTATTTTCCCATACCCCTCATAACCGTTATATTTTAAGAGCTATCAAAATAAGTTTTTTTTTGAAATTTTATTGATCCGATGCGAAAACAAATGAATATTGAAAATGTCAATCTTTTGAAAAAATAGTTGGGTTCGGCATCGACTTTAAGACTACCCTGTTTGGTCCAGCCGTTCTTATACTTCTTCATCAGCCTTCTCTCACTCACTGTAAAGTTTGTGTTTGTACAAAGTACTTAATTAACACCCTGTGGAAATATAGGTTTGTCCATCACCGACGCTGATATTTGGCTCTCAATGTCTCCATCAGGTCCCCGATCTAACAAACAGGGTGTCCTCGGTCAACTGGTAAAAACTTCTAGAGCATATTGAGGAACCATAGAGAAGCAGTTTGAGATAGGACACCGATTCCTGCAAATGCGTCGTTTCCAAAATACAAGATATTTTTTATTTTTCGAGAAAAATGGAACGTAACTGTTTTTTGAAGAGAAATAGTTTTTTATATGATTATTCAATTTTGAAGAAAAAAAAAGTCTCTTGAGTTTCTCTCTGCGACGAGAAAAACCGACTGTTCCGAAAAATGAAAATTGCCGGTAATGAAGTCTTCGAATAAAAGTATTATGGTTTCAATTTTTTTACCGGAAAACGGTGCGACCGAGAGAAAAGAATCAAGAGCCCTTTTTCGTTGAAAATTGAATAAGTATTCTGAAGAAAATATATTTTCCCAAAAAAAAATTGGCGTTCGCACCATTTTTTTCCTGAAAAATACATGACATATGTTCTCCAAGTCCGGCGCTGAACAAGTTAAATCCACTCCAATCACTCACAAACTTGCATTACCACCTACTATTTAGACCCTGTGAATTTTATTGAAATCGGTGGAAGAGCCTTGAAAATAGAGGAAGAAATCAGTTTTGGGAAACGACGCATTTTCAGACATCGGTGTCCTATCTCAAACTGCTTCTCAATGGTTCCTCAATATCCTGTAAAAGTTTTCACCAGTTGAGCGGGGACACCCTGTATAGTGATAATGAACAATGTAACATACAGAATAATGATAATAAAGACATAGTTGTAAATTACCTGAGTACTGTATTATTTTTTTTTCTCTTTTCAACTAAACTAAATTAGGTGGAGAAAAATGACATTGAGCAAAGTTGATCAGAATGTTTTCATCTATTACTTTTATATAGGTGCTTTCGTCGAACAAAATTAAATAAGAAAAATGCCCTTAGGGCCAAACCCTAGAGGATGTCGAGCGTGATCTTTTGGTTCAGTACTCTGAATACTGCTCTGGAACAGCCCTGAGAAAATCAGATAAACCTCGCGTTTTTTTTTTGAAAAATGACAATTGCCTTGGACTAATACAGTTTATGATGCTCACCTGCGGGTGACTCGCGAGAATCCATCAATACATCCATTGATACATGTTCCATAAGGTTTAGGCTTATCATAAGAATCCATGTACCATAAATAATTAGGCCCATTGTTAGAGTATATCCGTCTTCTTAGCCTTTTCCTGGTTCTGATTTCAAGTCCTCCGGGATCTAGTAAACGGAGAATCTCGCTACCCATTTTTTGTGTCACAACCAGAGATCCAAGGAAAATACATTCTTCTTCTAGTCCTGACTGAGATAATTTTCGTTTTAACGTTCGTGTTGAAATGATCAGACCATGAAGACGTCGTAAAAATGCAAGTATCTCGTTTTGACTGAACCCAAGTGAAAAGTACCTTGAGATCAAAATATCAATTGAATCTTGCTGAAAATGAAAAGCAACTTGTCAGAATAATTTATTCAATCTGACGAGTATGAAAAACGCATATTATTAAAAGAATGAAGCAAACAGTCAGCTGTTCAAAAACCAATCATAAGATCAGTTACTCATGACCTCAAGAGTATGTTCATCTTTGAAGTCATCATGTTATTGTCACTTGAAAACAGAAGTTTTGGAACTTAACTACTCAACAAAAATAACGTTACACTCGAAATTTTTATCTATGTTTGGACTGTTATAGTTTCTGAACGAATCGATGAGAAAATATGCGGTTTGCACCACGATGTAGAGCATTTCTTTGCGGTCTATTCACATGGTTCAAAAAATTAATTTCCAGTTTTAAACAGCATATCAATGATTTCGCTAATAATAAACAAACCCTCGTAGCAAAGCTTCTTAGTCAGCATTTAACCCACCAACCAATAAACTTATAAATATATCCTGCTTTGACGAATGGTTAGATTTTCATGTACGCGCTAGTTGAATAAACGTGTTTTTTTTAAAAAAAGGCGTTTTCGTTGAGGCAAAACAAAATTTTCCTCAAAAACTTCTTCTATACAGGGTTGTGAAAAAAGAACTGTAAAATAACTCTTTTTTTTACTGTCCCCCCATTTCCACAGAGATTTTTTGGAGCTTTTTTTCGATATGCCCAAATGTTTGTCAGGTCCATATACCTCGGGACATGTTTGGTTTTTTATCGATATGTTCTTTCGTTTTTGGAATATCGACTTTTTTTCGAAATAATGACACTTGTGGCTTTGACTGGCTGTTCTGCTAATTTTAAGTTTACAACTGAAAATATTATTGCATAGATCCATTATTTTGTTGAATTTCTAAAACTTTTTCACAGTTATCTCTTTATCACCCTGTATAGAAGACGTTTTTGAGAAAATGAATTTTTTGAACCATGTGTATGAACCGCAAAAAAAGATTCGTTCAGAAACCAGGACAGTCATATCTACAATATTATTATTTAAATTACAGAATAAATTATTATGATTATTATCATTGTCAGCAAAACTGGTGAAACCTGATACTCTTCGGGAAATATATACAGTGCAACCTCTTTAATCGGAACACCTGATTCTAAGGACCTGTTGCGATCAGCGAATCGTTCCGATTATCGAACATTATAATGCAAAAAACACTATACATACTTGTTTATGGAAATTGCAATATGTATTATTATTTATAAGTAATCGTTAAATGAAATTGTATCATAATAAAAACAAAATAACGAACAGTTCTTCTCGATTAACATAATGAGGTACACCGTCAAGACCTTTTCTCAACTGTGGCGTGGACTACGCTGGTCCATTTTGGATTAAAGTGGGATTATCCCGAACGAGTGAAGATATATTTGTGCATTTTCAGATGTTTGTTCACGAAAGCTGTGCACTTGGAATTAGTTGTAGATCCTACTACCCACGCATTCCTCAATGCCTTCAAACGTTTTATAGCACGGAGGGGCAAATGTTTGAATATGTATTCAGACAATGGCACAACTCTCGTCGGAGCTAATCACGAATTAAACACTTTTCTCACTCAGATTAATAATCAACTCGCCTTCGCTGACTTTTGTACCACTGAAGGTATGTCGTGGCATTTCATTCCACCGCGATCCCCGCATTTTGGGGGAATTTGGGAGTCGGCAGTAAAAGCTGTGAAATATCATTTGCGGCGAGTGATCGGCAATGCTAGTTTAACCTACGAAGAGTTCAATACAGTAACTGTGCAGGTAGAAGCTTGTCTAAATTCCCGCCCCCTCACACCTTTGTCAGTAGTAGTTCGACCGTCGTACCGTTCGGTTGAGTTTGTCGTGCTCCGTTCGGGTGGGGTTTGTTTGTTTCGTTTTGATTTAAAACCTGTTTTGTTGCTATGGCTATGTACAAGTGTGACAATTGCCTCAAGGAATTTTCGGACAAAGACAAATATAATAAAATTCGGTGCAGTGGTGATTGTCGAAGATGTTTCTGCATGCAGTGCACGGGCCTTGATAAAGCCACCACCAAGACTCTAGTTTTGAAGAAACTCAGCCATCTACGTTTCTTTTGTGCCCTCTGTGATTCTCCCAACTTGTGTTATCTGAATGACAAAATAACAAATCTTTCAAAAAATCAGATTTCTCAGGAGTTGTTCGACTCACTGGCAGATCGGGTAACTAAGTTATCAAGCTGTGTACCAACTATTTCGGAGATGTACGATATCTTGCTTAGTAATGAATCGAAATGGAACGCTCTGGAGAAGAAGATGGAAGCTATCCACAGAATGTCCGAAGTGTTTATCACCTGTAAACATGATCTTCTGTTGAAATCGGTGAGGGCCATGGAGCAGAACATTTTTTCCATTTCTCAAATCTTACTCAACGATACGGAACATTCTGTCAAAGTTCAGGTTCACGATTCCTCGTCTGATGAGATCAAAGAGAGTCTTCAAACTTCAAAGACTAACCTAACAGATGTTACTGCCATAGTCAAGAAGCTGGATTCTAAACTTATTGTGAACCAGCAGAGTAAGCAACCCGTGAAGACACGCCCTATCTCTACATCATGCTCTACTCAAACTATGGCTATACCACTTGTCTCATCTTCCACACAAACGGAGGGACCTTCAGAGTTGTCCTCAGCTCGAGTGGGTACCAAAAATCTGGTAGCTTCCTGTGGTCCCCATCTCTTCAGCTGGTAGAAATACTCTAAGATGGCATTATGTGGTTGTAAAGCATCTCCCGGTTAGTTTCAACTCCAACAATGTCGTACATTACGTGAAAGAAAAGTTGAAAACTTCAGAATTCATTCGCTGCTACAACTTGTTCAAACAACCTCTTGATGAAGGTGATTCAAATGCCTTTATGACACTCTCGGATCAAGATAAGAAGACTGATGATTGGTACTTAGACTCTGGTGCAACGGAATATATTATGTCTTGGGATAAAACTCTTTATACATCAATTAACAAAGTCAACGAGAATAGGATGATTCAACTGGGGAATGGGCAGAAGGTTAAAGTGAAAGGTGAAGGACTTATAAAACTCTTCGCCAACAATGGACATGAAATGGTCGCCACAACATTATCAAACGTATTGTATGTGCCTGACTTGAAGTTTAATTTGTTCTCAGCGGGCTGTGCTATGGATAAGGGATATTATTTGTCTTCAGATAATAATGGATGTGAGTTCGTAGATAAGACCGGGAAAGTGTGTGCTATCGGTACTCGGGACAATAAACTTTATAAAATGGACTTCACTCCAGATAAGTGCGTGCCAGAACCATGCAACCCAGACGACAATCCTAAGCTAACAGGTGTTTTCAGGGGAGATGGAAACTGTTTGAAGGTAACTGAATTTTCCGTCGCAAATGTCATTATAAGTGAGTGCATGCATGCTAAATCTATAGATTCATTAAAAGATTGACATTTTAAACTTGTATATCAAAATCCTAAGCATGTAAGGGAATTTTTGAAGATAAACAACATGAGTGTTCAAGGCATTGACTCAGATTTCATTTGTGAACCATGTTTGGCAGGAAAACAGCATAAAATCCCATTTCAAAGAAGTGATTTCAGAGCAACCCCACCTCTTGAACGTGTGCACGCCGACGTATGTGGACCGATGGAGACTAAGTCGTTAGGAGGTGCCAGTTTCTTTTTACTAATAAAAGACGATTATTCATCGTATAGATATGTTTACTTCATGGAATTCAAATCTGAAGTAAAATCGTTTTTGCAAAAATACATCACTAGCAGAACGAGAGACTGGCTACAAAATGAAGACACCTAGGACTGATAATGGATTGGAGTTCATTAATAAAGAAGTAAAAGAGATGGTCGAGAGCAGAAAAATCAGACATCAGCGTACAGTTGTGTACACACCCCAACAAAACGGACGAGCTGAGAGGGAGAATCGAACACTGGTTGAAGCAGCAGGAACCATGATGAATGGGAAAGAAAAGCTGGATAAATGTTTTTGGGCAGAAGCAATCAATACTGCCACATATACTCTGAACAGAACGGGACCAAGCCCTGAAAAAAACAAAATTCCATTTATGGTACAACAAGAAATTCAATAGCTCAAATTTGAAGATTTTCGGAACCAAAGTCTCTGTTCATGTACCCAAAGAAACCAGATTGAAGTGGGACACAAAGAATAAACTAGGGTTTTTTTAGGATATGGAGACGTTGAAGGTTACAGAGTATACATGATGGACAAAAACAAAGGAGAAATCTACAGGAAAATCATTTTCCTCCCAGAAAAAATTCCTGATGTCCAAGAAAAACCAGAACCACTGATACTAGAAGAAGACAACATTGATAATGATGATAATCCAGAAGAAAGACAAGAACAAGAAAACTTGGAAAACTCAAGGGAAATGTCAAATGACGAGACTATTAGCAATTCGAGTCATGAGTCGATAGATTCGGAGATAAACGAGGACCTAGATAACTCAAACTATAACCTTAGAAGAGACCGTACCAGGAACAAAAAATATGACGATTATGAGATGGATTTCGACAAGATCTTAATAACTACAAGAGAGGGTAATGATGAACCAAGTACTTATGAGGAGGCTATGCAGTGAAGCAATGGAATGGTATGAAGCGGTGAAAGAAGAGATTGAAGCTTTAGAGGAGAACGAGACATGGTTACCAGTGAACATAACATTGACCCAAAAAGTGTTATAGACTGTAAATGGATCTTCAAAAGAGAAAGAGACAATGAGGGACATATTTGTAGATATAAAGCAAGAATACTGTCGAGAGGCTTTAAACAGGAAGGTATTTATAGTAGTGATTTGTATAGCCCCGTTGCCAAGTTGCCTTCTATAAGGATATTCTTAGCCATGTGTAACAATTTTGGTTACAAAATTTTTCAACTTGACGTGTGCAGTGCATTTTTGAATGGGCATTTAACTGATGAGGTTTATGTAACCTTACCAGCAGGTGTAGAGAAATACAACCGTAAGATTCTTAAGCTAAGAAAATCCTTATATGTGCTGAAAGGCTCTTCAAAGAACTGGTATAAAATATTTGATGATCTAATGTTGAATTTGAAGTTTGTTAAATCTGAAAACGAGTTCTGCTTATATTTTAAAGTAACAGATCATTCAAGATGTTTCATTTTGATCTATGTTGACGATTTATTGATGGCAGGTTCTGATGAGTCAGAAGTAATTAACATGAAGCAAATCCTGAACAAAAATTTCAAAATGAAGGACTTGGGACCTATCAAATAGTTTCTTGGAATGCCCATAGTAAAAAATTTGAAGGTAAATAAATTGGTTATAAATCAGAGTACTTACCGGAAAAGTATTTTGAAACGTTTTGGTTTAGAGTCGTGTAAACCCATCAATACACCTATGGAGGTAAACTTCAAATACGATGAGTTGCATAGAGAGCAATCGGAAAGTCAAGAAATTGAAAATAAATGTAGGAGAGCTATTGGTTCTCTAATGTATGCCATGTTGTGTTCAAGACCTGATCTATGCATTCCAATTTCAATTTTAAGTAGATATCAGTCTAAAGCAAGCTAATATTTATGGCAATGTATAAAGAGAGTTTTAAGGTATATTCAAGGTACAATTGATTTGAGTTTAGTGTTTCACAAGAATAATTTCAGAAATGTTATTGAAGGATACGCAGATTCAGACTAAGCCGGTGATAGAGTAGATAGAAAAGCCACATCAGGATACATTTTCAAAGTTTTTGGTAGTGTTGTAAGTTGGTCTTCCAAAAAGCAATCAACAGTAGCTCTATCATCCACCGAGGCTGAATACATCGCTTTAAGCGCAGCAGTTAGTGAAGCATGCTGGCTTCATGATTTTCTAACTGACCTTAAGATGTTCAAAGATCATGATTTGAGTGTTGTTATCTATGAGGATAACCAATCCACAATTGAAGTTTGTAAAAACCCAAGGTTAAAAGCAAGGTTGTTGTTCTAAAGTATGGACCAACAAATGTTCAACTAGCAGATGCTTTAACAAAACCGTTACCTCATTCCTCATTCGCTAAGTTTTGTTCAGATTGTAATATGGAATGAGATAAGATGTTAGAAGTTCAAGAAGAGGTAGAAGATGACATGTTTCAAAATTTTTGCTGATCAAGATTTAAGGTAATTCACCATTGAGGGAGGATGTTACGAGTATTTTGCTAAACAGTGGTAAATTATTGTATGTAATTTATAATATGTACACCATAATACAACCCTGTAATACTGTTATTGTATCTGTCAAGAAAGTCATGTCACTTGTAAGGATGAAGGGGTTAAGTAGTCGCTTGCCGAGTAAGATAATCGTTGTTTTTCGAGTTGTGAGAATATAACCATTTTTGTGTGCTAATTAAAACTTTAATAAAACAGTTTTGGTATAAGTTAATTCAAGTTCTTGGTTCCTGGCCTACACAATCCTACAAAACTAATAGAAGTGTTGACGAGTCACGTCAGATTGAGGTTAAACTTGTTTTCAATTTGCGAACGCATTCACTTATCACTCAAGTAAAATGACGTTACCCTCAGAAGGGCAATATAGAAAATATGAATATATGAGTATAGCTTTGATAACGAAGATGAAAAGGAAAGGACTGACATCGATTGACTGCCTTTGCCAAGAAGTTCCAGCTTCCAATTTCTGTGCGTGTCGTGTCTCTGGTTCGTTTCGTTTATCCGTCGGAGAAGGACCAATGTTGAGGCTTATGCATCTACCACCGTGGGCTTCAGTAAAAAGCTTCAAAACTTTTTTTGGATGATTTGTATTAACAGTTATAACAATATTAAACGATACCCCGAACCCCCAACGCACGCACACTTGCTTTATCTCGTCGCTGATGGCACAATTCACAAATTCAGTCCAGTTCAGTGATATCGCCTGAACACCCTCCATTCTAAAAACTTTCTCAAACATATTTCAACAAGAATATTCAAACATGATATTTTTTATATATAGAACTGCTTAAAGTGCCAATAACTCCCCTTTCTACCCTACTGTACGATTTGCCATTCACGTTGATGTTGGTACATTATATGGTGAATCGTCATCATTCTAATTTGCTGCGGCGAAGTAATCAATCAAATTTCTACGTTTTCAGCAAAAGGTCAAGCACAAATTCTTCTCAGGACAAGAATTAGGAAACTTTTTGTTTCAATTGTGGTATTAATGGACATTTTGACTCCAATTCGGAAGATTTCTAAAAAGTATCTATTCAAAATGATTGTCAAACAGAAGAAAAAAGTCCGCAAAACCGTCGGTGGAGGCGTACCTACTCTCGTCCACGATCTTCATAACCCCGACACCGGTCCAGACGGTCACGTGATCGTAGCCTGACCAGAGACAACCGTCAACGACACGGTGTCCGTTTATCTCGCTTGCACTTTTGACAAAGAAGCGTTGATCGGTACCTAAGCAGATTGTGACGAGCGTTCTCCGTGCGAAACGGAGTCAGTAATCGATACGACCGTCGACTGAGCCTGGGATAGCGGATAAGCAGAACGAGTTGGACCCCGAACCGACTACGCCCAAGAAATCATCACCTGTCTTGAAACTCAGGATCATGAGTTGTCAGTAATTTTGGGTGAAAATCCCAACTTTCAAAATAAGAATAGTTTTGAATGACACAAAGCCCTTTACACACGGTGGTGTCACATTATGACTCATGGCATAGAAAAAGGAACTGGAACTTGAAATTTTGAAAGAATATCCTCTATCAAGTAATTGAACGGAAATTACCGCTCTCTCAGTAAATCCTGAGGTTACAGGATTTTTAACAAACCCTTGAATTAAAAGAGGTGAGGCTCATTCAAACATTCAAAAACAGCTTAATACTGGCATACCTGCTCTTGGGAATATTATTTTAGATGACAAGGAAAATATCCCTGAAAAATTAAAGGACCATCATTGAATTCTTTGGAAGATTCGGACAGGATTTTTCCCGATCTGTCATTTAACATCTCGATAATGAGAAAAAACCACATAACGCCCAGCCTAAACAAAAAAGTGAAAGATCCCGTATCAAACACTATTCCGGTGCAATTTCTTTTTGGCAGCGATATATGAGAAAATATTCAAGAGGACAAAAGCGTTAAAAGGGTCAACAAATATTCAATACCCAGTATATGACAGTCCAGCCGTCTAGAAGCTTTTCAAGTAGGCGGCCAAACAGTATGGCGAGGAAAAGACAGAACTTGAAAATGTAGCAAAATCCTTTAAACAGAAAGCGGCCGGTTCGCCAAGGGGTGGTGAAAACACAATGAGGCCACTACCCAAAAAAGAAAACTACCAGAACCAAAGGAGAAGAAAATAATTGAGGTAAGTCAATTAGCTGGAGAAGTAGAGTTCTTCGTTGAAAAATGGAAGTACCTCAAATAAATAAGTTTTATCCCATATTCATTGTGACCATTTGTTTCGGGTCACCCTTAAAAAAAGTTTATCCATTGACCGATTTGACATTTCTAATTGTAGAGCTTGATAAACTTTATCTTCTCACCAAAAATGACCTCCCTTATACAGAATCCAAGATCCACTATACCAGTTCCCATTTGTAAAACTTTGATAAGTCACATAGGTATTTTAATCAATCATCACTTGCGCCTCAAGGACCCCATCTAACAAATCATCAATGATCATGACAGCTTAAGCTCAGACTATTAAGGATTGAGGCGTTTTGCCACGGTCACTCTCGTTACTGTCACTTACTTGCCACTTTTGACACCGACTTTGGATTATATAGAATCACTAGAATTTCGTTGGTTCAGTTCAGAGAAGAGACTGGTTTACCTGTTTTTAAATGTTGAATTGAAGAGGGTTTATTATTGTTTAGTGAAGCTACAGCATGATTGTTTACAAGGTAAGTTGTCCTCGTGTCGATTAAAAAGTTATGGTGAGTTGATACCGTTAATCCAATGTTTTGATGGTTAATCAGGAATATGACATAACCCTATCATTTCGCTGTTCGCTTTCAATGTGTGACGAGCCATGATTGTATAGGTTTTGAAGTAAGTAACATGCTTCTCCCTGCCGTGCAGAGAGTCGAACGCCTCCTACTTTGGAGTGAAAGCCTACTTAAATAGGTGGTCGATTCAGTTGTATTCGATTATGATTCAAAGTCTGTTTTTTTCAATAAAATTTAGATTTTTTTATTCAAACGAATTACGTATGACGAAATCATCTTCGGATGATAATATCATATTGGCAAATCGTAACCAATAGAAATATTCTGCCCTGTTAATTCAAATGGGCGTATCTGCACATTTTGTCAAAAACGAGTTAAAAGCATATACAGGTTCGTTTATGAGATATCTTCGCATATATTAGCACAAAAAGGCGTATACGGCTTTGCTACGTCTAGGAAACACCTTAAAAAGAAAGGCGTATCTGTATTTTCATCAACTTTGTTAACTCAAAAAGACGTAAGTGATATTGTTACGAGAATAAGTCGTATATGCACAGTGTGTTAGAGATAAATGGCGTATCTACAAGACCAATTCACAGATACGCCCTTTCTCATTAACATCTGTTATACAGTATGTCCGCAGATGCTGTTAACAAGAAGTGAAATGAACTAAAAATTGAAAAATACGACAAAAAGACATTCTTGATAAAAAAAAGTCTGCTTGCTGAAAATATAGGAGATCAGAAAACTGATTTTTATTATACAGGGCATCTCAAAAAGGTAAAAACATAAAATTATACAAGAGCAAACAGTCGTTTTTTGGGCTTTTAACGTTAAATGATAGATAAAAAACTTGGTCCAAATGTACTCCCAACCTGAATCCGAACTTACTGAAGAAAATTCGGATTTTTTTAAAAGAATTGAACAATTTTGCAAGTCAGCATTTTCCCACTACCATATTATGACTCTTGTAACTACAACAACATGTAATCATGAACAGGTATAAAAGTCATAATATATAAGTGGTAAAATGCGGACTTGCAAAATCGATAATTTTTTTTTAAATTATAAATTGAAATTTTCTTCAGTAACTTCGAAACTATGGTTTTGACTAAATTTGGAGCAAGTTTTTCATTTATCATTTCACGTTAAAAGGCCAGAAAAAAGGCTCTTGTTTAATTTTATGTTTTAAGATTTTTCAGACGCCCTGTATAATAAAAATCAATTTTCTCGTCGTGACTCCTATTTTTTCGGCAAGCACTTTTTTATCAAGAATGAGTTTTTGTCGTATCTTTCAATTTTGGGTCCATTTCACCTCTTGTTAACCGCATCCGCGGACATACTGATGCCTATATGCGAATGGGGAACTTGTCTCAAATGTCTATTGCTTAATTCGAAAGTCCCTGAAAAATAAGGAGAACCGTTTTTTCTTTTTGATGTTAGTCGAAAATTGGAGATATAACGCTTTGAAGTGTCCTAAAATTGCAATGTTATGACCTCATAACATTGTAACAATATATCTATAAATACAAAACTTAAATCTTGAATAACTATTGTAAAAATCATATTTTTACGAAATAAAAAAAATACTTATCGATTTTTTTGAGATTTTCTTTAGTTTGCAAATAAAAAAAACGATTTAATTTTTCATTACCCATTATCGGTGTATTTTCTAATCTCAATATTAATATTATTATTATTCGTGGTTAGGATTCTTTCGCGTTTATCAAGTTCTCTTTTCTTCTCTACTTATTATCAAAACTCTATCTTATGATAGAATTCAGAGGCGTATCTGTTATTTGCATTGTTCATGTTAGTCGAAAAGGGCGTATCTATCAAAACTCTTATTTGAAATCAAATTTTTGAATTCGAACGATACAATAGAATAACTATCACTATTCATATTTATTCTGTACAATCAAAGTTTTTATTTTAGTAAAACATCATGGCGGCATAAGTTAAAACCTAAATATTCAATTTTCTCCGTTCTTTCTTTCAGACAGATACGCCCCTTTGAATTAACAGGGCAGTATTGTCGAAGAAAATAAATCAGATTCGAAAAAAGCTGGGAAACATCTCCAAAAAATTTCTGTCAAAAAAGAGATTTAACAAGTGAATAAGTTGCTTGCGCCCAGTTGGACAAAATCTCGAAAGATTCGACAACGCAGAATCTTCCTCTTCTGGGAAGCCTCCAAATAAAAAAATATCTGTTCGAAGAAGACTCTTTGGTACAAAGAAAAAAAAGCAACTAAAAAAATAATAAATTAACAAAACTGAAGCGGATAAAATTGCACTGGATCTACTTTATTCAAAATAATTCTTTTGTTTCGATTGTTCAGTTCATATTCTGTATCTACCGATAGTGACCTTGATTCTTGATCCACCTCCAAGTTTTCGGAGGAAGAAATATAGCTAGCGTGCACAACTACTAAGAAGTACTCGAATATCAGTTTTGTCTTTGGTAAAAGATCTTAAAGAATAATCTGCCGCTTTGATTTCTGAGTAATAAATATGCATAAGCCGTTCCTGACCAGTTCCAATATTTTCATACCACCATTCAAATTCCGTAGCTTATTCCAATGGAATCAACATCTTTTTGTTATAATTTTGGTCATTACATTTTAATGAATTAACTTTTATTCTTTCAAACGGCTTAATATGAACAAAGCTGTATTTTGTATCAGGTGAGGCAGCTACAAATTTTTCAATCAATTTTGAAAATTCCCTAATAGTAACTCTCCTACTATTTTAAAATTAGTTGATTAGTTCTCTAATAGACTGTATTATTTCCGTAGAAAGGGAAATTTGCATGGTTATAGTATTGTAATTAAAACCTAACAGTTGCTGAGGGTCCAAAGTACTTTTTCCCAAATTTATTAAAAAACCATTCCGATTCGTCTTTTCCTATCACTAGAATGTCATCTAAATAGAAAACGGTTATTATGCCGAGAAGTCTAAGTTTTCTTGCCACTGGTTTCAGAAGTTTTGTGAACATGAAGGGGGCTACATTGAGGCCGAAGGACAATTAAACTGATATAAGTTATTGTTGAATCTAAATCTCAGAGACTTCCTATATTTTTCCTTAATAGACAAGGGAAAGTAAGCGTCTTTGAGGTCTATATTTGATAGGGTAAAATTTTTTATTTATTAATTTAAGCACCGTTCTATGATCTTCTAATTTGAAGTGTGGTGCTTCAATGAATTTATTGAGTCTAGTTTAGGATGAATCGATAGGATCCATTTGGTTTTTGAATAAGAAAAAACGACGAAATGAATTGGCCTTCTAACGGTTGACATTTTTCGATAGCTCCAATTTCTAATAGTTTACCAACAGAACTTCCATATTCACTGAGAAGTTTTTTCGAGATTTTCACAGACGGTTCGGTTTGCTGCATTGGTTTCGACTAAGAAGGAATGGTTATCCCTTCAATCCAGCTTAAAACTAGTTGATTATCGGTAAGTTTGTCCCAAACTTGTAAGAATTTCGAAAGATTCCCCGCATAAATGGTATCTACCGTTTGTGTTACTTCGACCTCTAGTATCTCGTAGCTTCTCTCTTCTGTGGTCTTTCCCGCTGATAATCTGATGATCTCCTCTCCTCCTTCCTCTTGTCTTTCATCTTGTACTTGTATTGGTGACGCTGATAGTTTTAATAACGTTTGTTTTGTATTTCCGAAAAAGTACTGGGGAGACTTGATGGTGCAGGCGTCTTCCACAATTTCTTCTTAAAACCACTGCTTGTTTTTTTCATTGCTTGTTCATTTTGTTTCCTGCTTCGGTAAGATCCTTTGAGAATAAAATAAATATTCATCATTATTCGAGGATTTTGCCACTCTTCTGCAGTCTACATTAAGGTGAGGGCTAATCTTGAATCGACGATGTATTGATATTAAATAATGAACATTGGTTATCAATTGACTAGCATCAGCCAATGTAGAAAGGTTATCTGATAGGTTCTGATCAGGCATAATTGATTCCAGAACTTTTCGCACGGCCGATAAGCTTGAGGCTATTTGGTGTTGTAGTGCCATCATGAATCTATCATGATCAGTGGCTGGTTTTGGTATACAGTGTAAAATTTCACCATTTACTTGAGGGGGAAGCAATGCCTTACAATTACTAGGTACCTTATATTTCTTTGCCAATTCCTCTGATCCTTCGATAGCCCTTTTTTCACATAATTATCCCAACGCACTGCTATTTCTTCATAGTGCAGGCGTCTTCCACAATTTCTTTTCAAAACCACTGCTGGTTTTTTTCATGGCTTGTTCATTTTTTACTCATTCGGTAAAATCCTTCGAGAATAAATATTCATCAATATTCGAGGATTTTGCCACTCTTCTGCAGTCTACATTAAGGTGAGGGCTAATCTTGAATCGACGATGTATTGATATTGAATAATAAACATTGGTTAATAATTGAATAGCATCAGCCAATGTAGAAAGGTTATCTGATAGGTTCTGATCAGGCATCATTGATTCCAGAACTATTCTCACGGCCGATAAGCTTGAGACTATTTGGTGTTGTAGTGCCATCATGAATCTATCATGATCAGTGGCTGGTTTTGGTATACAGTGTAAAATTTTACCATTTACTTGAGGGGGAAGCAATGCCTTACAATCACTAGGTACCTTATATTTCTTTGCTAGTTCCTCTGATCCTTCGATAGCCCTCTTTTCACATAATGATCCCAACGCACTGCTATTTTTTCATGGATTGGTTTGCCTATTTCGTCCTCGGAATTTGGTTTTAACCCAAGATAGTTATAGCCTTGTTCTGGATCTTGTACCTGATTTATCACGATTATTTCTGGATCTAAGGGCTGTATTGTCTTAGAAACTTCGTGGACTGAATCCCCCACTTCCATTCTAGGAGATATTTGCTCCTGATTTTTACCCTCTTCTGAAGAATCTGAAGAGAGTGACAAAACAATAATCAAAAATTGGTTTTGTAACCCAAACTTATTATATTATAATCTCCTTCGAATGCGGAAGATTGAAATGGCATTAAATAAAATCGAACGATTTTATTTTTTCTCAAAAGAAAACGAATTGTTATCTTTCTGAGATGCCTAAGACTTTTTTTTTCTATCGTTTTAAGACAACGAACGTTATTTCCAATAATTGATTATAGAGTAGGTCTCACTATCTTGTACAATTTAATAATGATAATCCTATAATGCATTTTACTGCTTTTTCTTTAACTCAGACAACCAGAAATTGGCATTAAATAAATAACGAGATGTTATTATTTGCGATGCACAAGGTCATTTTTTGTCGATATGTTTGGAATTCACCTTATTGAGCATAGACTTGATTAAACATGAATTTTTTTTGACCGTTGCTTGACGAGCACGATTAACGGAATGACTAGGATCGGGCCGGACGGCTGCAGCTATGTAGCGATAGAGTTTTTTTCTTGGAAATATCGTGTTGACGAGTAGATTTGACGGAAACTACAATGTTCATTTATTTCAAGGACAAGCGAAGAAAAATTTGATAGTAGGTCATGAATAACAATAATAAACAACTAATCTTCTTATACATAATATTAAAATACTCATGGAGTATATATATATTATTAAGTTTGTAACAATTTTATAGCATTGTGTAACATACATTTCAAAAACACAAAAAAACATTACCAAAAAAAAAACACACTTCTAAAGATGATGTTAAAATTGACGACCATTTTCTCTGATGCAAAATTGGCACATTTTTTTAATTCTTTGCGTTGAAAAGAATCATTGGTCTCATTCCCAGATTTCGAAAGGCTAAATCAATTGCCTGTCGAATTTCCGCTATGCTGTGATATCGTGTTTTATATACAGGGTGCTCATCATTATTGCGCAAAAAATCAGAAGGAGTTTTCCCGCTTGAAAATAAGAAGAAAACTTCCCATAAACATGTGTCCGGAAATGCTTCAATACAGAGCTACAGGGTGTTGAAGTTTTGTTTTTATTTCTGTTTTTTCTAAATGGTATTTGCACTTATGTCGATATTTTGATGAAAATTGGTGTATGGGAGTTTTTAGTGATGAAAAATTTGGAGGGCGCTACCTACACTTATTTTTTCTATTACTAACAGAACATTCTCGAGATATTTGGATTTGAAATAAAATATACATGTGATTTTGAGATTATGGTCAAGCAAGGAGTTGTATTTAAAAACAGCATGAGTTTTCTCTGTTGAAAATAAGAAGAAAACTTCCCATAAACAGGTGCCGTCTATGGAAAGTCAAAAAGCTACAGGGCTTTGAAGATTTTTAGTTTTTAATTTTCTCAATTTTTTTATTTTTTGATAATATTCCAATAAAAATTGTTGTTCCCATCACTCATTAGTTCTATTTTATCTTTTTACTAAAAATATGTAGCAATCATACGGAATATTTTATAACTTTTAGCAGGTTACCTCCGCCATAATTTCAAAATCACTTGTATTTATTATTTCAAATTCTCGAGAATGGTTGCCTGTAGCGACTTCTAACAAGTATACATTTTCTGCGTAGGAAATACAAGTAAATCTTTTCTGTTGCTTAAAAATGTAATGAAGGTACGTCCAAAAAAGTTATGGCTGTTAATAATAGGAAAAATAATTGTAGGTAGCGCCCTCTACAAGCTAGAGCCATACCAAGATCAAATTCGAATTTTGCATGACAAAAAACCCCTGAACACCAATTTTTATCAAAATATCGACATTGCTTCAAATAATATTATGAAAAACGAAAATAAAAATAAAACTTCAACACCTTGTGGCTCTGTAATGAAGCGTTTCCGGATACGTGTTAATAGGAAGTTTTCTTCTTACTTTTAGGTAGGGAAACTCATCCTGGATTTTTTCGCAATATTAATGAGACACCCTGTACTGTATTGAGAGATCTGGAGATCGTGGAGGCCATCTAACAGGTCCGTTGGTACCTATCCATCTCTGAGGAAAGTTATTATCCAGAAATTCTCTTGATAGCCTCGAGTTATGACGAGTTATGACGAGTTATGAATATCGTGAGGTGCTTGTGATTTTGATGTTGTTCTGGAATTGAAAGGTGCACTCCTAATGGAGTGTTTTCGAGCAGTTCTGGAATAACTTCCTCAAGGATTTCTAGGTATTTACGTGCTGTTAGACCTCCTTCAAAAGTTCTATAAACAATATGTCCGCCCAAAATAAAACATAACACCTCAACTCCAAAGCGTCCTTGTTGTGCCCTTTCAAACATCAAATGCTGATTTTCACTATGCCAGGTCCTGGTATTGTGACGATTGAAGATGCTCGCGCTTGAAAAAAAGCCCAATAAGTCGTTAGCATCGACTTGTTGCGAAAATCAACGGCAAAACAGTGTCCAACTTATATTTTTTGAGGATCCTCTGAGCGTTAGTTTTTGCAGACCAATTTCCTTCTCGATTTTTCTAGATGAGGACGAAGGTGTTGCTTCTATATATCCGTAAACATCTATCTCTTTTCTTTCCTGGTTCTCTATGTTGTAAGTTTTAGGACGCGGGCGAACAAATGATCCGTGTGTTGAAAACATGAATCCAACAAAATATATGTCACATTGGCAACTATGTAATCTCAAACTTCAGTTATTATTGACGTGTGAAAAAATAGTGTCATAAATGTCATATTTTTGTCATTCTCGTTAGAGACGCAAGAATAAAAAAAAAAAACGTTGAGCTTTGGTAGCGATTTGTTTCTCTAATTTATATAAAAAATAATTAGTATTGTCAAGTTTAGTACTTGCTATTTTGTGCCCTGCCTTCTTGGCATCTCAAGCTGTAAATATTGTTGTGAATAATGCTGTAAATACATGGATATCAAAAAACGACCATACTCTTTTTATGTTGAACGTTGAACCCAACACCGTGCTCAATTAAATTTGCTTTTAAAAGACCGGTTGCCTTCTTTCTGGATATCTAACAAGCAAAAACTTGTATTGTAATGATGAGATTCTCGTAGACATGAACTCACTTACCTTTGGAAATATAATTTCGAAGCTCCTTCAGAATTTTCATTACTCTGTAAAAGCATATCATATTTCTCATAATTTTCAAACGCTGCCATTATTGAAAGTCGATCCAAAAACAATGAGACGATTGACATTTATTTTTGTTTGTTGCCATAGCAACTATCAAATTATACATTTAATTTCCGAAAATTGTCATTTATTTGAGTGTCTATGAGAAAAAGTGCATATGTATATTTCTGAAGGTAAAAAGAAGAATCTTATGGATTCTTATGGATTCAATCTTATGAATTATAAATATACAGGGGTTTCTATTTAAAAAAATAAGTTGGGTCCGATAACTTTTTGACCTGACCCTGTATACCAATTCCGAAGGCAGAATCGAGTTCTACGGGAAAAGTTATAAAAGAAACAGTTTCTACATTTTCCATAACTAATCTTATAGTTTAGATACGAGGGGTACCTTAAAATGCAATATTTTTAGTTTAAACCTGTATCTTAACAACTAAGAACTTCGAAACTTTTTTTAACGGCATCTTCAGTTTGACGAAAAAGAAGCACACTGTCGCGAAAACCGCAACTTTATATCTTTAAGAATAACGGAGATACCCCGCAAAATTGACCAAAATGGGACACCCTGTAAACTGTCTTTTTTTGTGAAATTGGTGTTTAGTTTGTGATTTTTTACCAAATACTTCATTTAATTACACCTGTGAAAACGTTTTGAAATTTGTCTTTTGAAATGTATCCTTGATTTAAAAATACATATCAAAATTTATATTACCCACCGAAACTCATGATTTTTTGTACAAAAAAAACACAACAATATTATATTATTAATGATCAAAAAACGGGTCCAAAAATCTCACAGATTCCAAAAATAAATTTCCTTATTCACTCAAACGACATGTTTCGGGGTCAACATCTTACACCCCATCTTCAGGTTCGTAGGTACATGGGAATATCAGGTTACAAGGCACGTTGAAGTTGAAGAGATCGTCACACAATTAGACATTGAACATTGAACATTAAACGTGATAATAACAGTCACAACAGGGAGGACAATGGTACAAGTTGGACGAAATTGCAATTTTTACAGAGTAGATACCTCCATACCCTATGATGAACGTTCATGATTCAGCACTTTCAGCAGTTTTCTGAAACCACTGATAGGGTATGGAGGTATCTACTCTGTAAAAATTGCAATTTCGTCCAACTTGTACCATTGTCCTCCCTGTTGTGACTGTTATTATCACGTTTAATGTTCAATGTTCAATGTCTAATTGTGTGACGATCTCTTCAACTTCAACGTGCCTTGTAACCTGATATTCCCATGTACCTACGAACCTAAAGATGGGGTGTAAGATGTTGACCCCGAAACATGTCGTTTGAGTGAATAAAGAAAATTATTTTTGGAATCTGTGAGATTTTTGGACCCGTTTTTTGATCATTAATATGATGAACTCACATTGGTTATCAACTCATTCAATATTATATTATGTTGAAAGTGGATTTATTTGATATAGCAAATGCCAAACAACTTTCGATCTACTTCATAATTGCCACCATGCACGTTGTTATGGAATTTGCTTGTGGCCAAATTTGGTCACCTGCAAATCACATAATATCTCGCTTGGTGGCAATTATGACGTGAATCGAAAGTTGTTTGGCATTTGCAGAAGGTGAATCATATTCCGATTAAAATTTTTCAGCATTGATTAGCAGATAACGTATTACTTTTTCCTAATAAATGTTGGTATTCTTCGCCCCAACCAATAAACTCAAAAAAAATACACAATATCTTCACGGTTTGAAAAAGACTATGAAAAGAAATCGAAAAGCTACAACGTTTGAATTTACGGAGAATGATACAAAACTTCATACCCCATTGATGTTCTATGGAAAACATGTCAAATAACTAAAATGAGGTTATGATCTAAAATTGAAAGTTGACACTAGATGTCTCCTTTCAAAAATGACAAGAAAAAAACACGTAAAAGACAAACGTATCTCGGAAATGAATACTCAAGCCCTGTTTTAACAAGAATTCACGAAGCTTCGACTGAAGTACAGACGGAAACTTGAGCTTTTAGTCTAGCTTTGCGGAATGCGACTCAAGTCTGAGATTGAGATCCGACTTTAGGTACGGGCGTAAGTAGTGCTCGAGTGCAGGAGTGCTTAGGGATAAATAAGGTAAGTACAGGGTGGGCAACTAAGAATGTGAGGTACAATATTTGGAAAACTATCCATCGTAGTAGCTTGGGTTCAAAAATTATATTACTAAAACGGACATAAGAAAAACTTGGAAATTATTTTCGAGTTTTTCTTTTGGCGGCTCTAGATCCGACTATGGGTAGGGGCATAAGTAGTGCTCGAGTGCAGAAGTGCTTAGGGATAGATAAGGTAAGTACAGGGTGGGCAACTAAGAATGCGAGGTAATGTATTTGGAAAACTATCCATCGTGGAAGCTTGCGGTCAAATATTATAGTACTAAAACGACCATAAGAAAAACTTGGAAATTATTTTCAAGTCTCTGAAATGGTCGCTAGGGGGCGTAACAACCAACTCCAAGTTGAAAACTAGGATTTTTATAGAATTTTGTCGAATGAAAATATATCGATGATATTATTTTGATATTTACTGACTGTTCACCTAAACTTTTTGTCAAAAACGTCTTTTACCATCTATCAAAATAGAGGAGTGGAGAAAGTCCAATTAGTTTTTTAAACAAACGGAGATGTCTCTCGTTTCGCTTGACCGATTTTGACGAACTTGGGCTCTTATGAAAGAGCATAAGCGTTACAAAATGCTTATTTGGTTCTAAATTTGTTACCTTCGCCGTCGCCGCTAGCTGGCGTTAACTGAAATGGTAGCATATTGTTGAGTTTTTTCCAAAAAGATCAAATGTGTTGATATATATCCATTTTTAAATATTTTAAGAAGGGAACTTTTTTGCTAATGAAAAATTGAAACGAAAAAGGAAAAAAAAAGGAATGATTTTTTTATTTTTTTTTTGTTTTAGTTTTTTATTTTTTTGAGAGAAAAGTGTATCCTCTTTTGAAATATATAGGAGGGATAGGATATACCATTACTTTTGATTTTTTTGGAAAAAAACTCAAAAATATGTTCCCATTTCAATCAACGCCATCTAGCGGCGACGGCGAAGATAACAAATTCAAAACGAAACGAGCATTTTGTAGTGCAGATTATGCTCCTTCAAATGAGCCCAAGTTCGTTGAAATCGGTCAAGCAAAACGGGACAATATAGAAAACAGCACCATAATTATTTTTTGAAAACTTCTGATGATTTTTTTTAATCATTACACGATATTTCTCAACATGTCAAGATATTTTCCATAAAATTCTTTGCAGACGATACCATGCTGTATATCTGTGGACATGATATTGATGATATGCAATCAAAACTTCAATGCTACTTGTGATAACAGTATGGCATTAAATATTGTCACGATAAGCGTAAGATTGGGCCTTCGACTGGACCCTCACCTATCGTGCTCCAGGGACGTAGCCGTCAGACGGGAGTAAGACTCGGGCAGTCCATAACAACATCTATTGTCTTCCCAAATACAGCCTACAGCACACACAGTGGGATGAGCATGTTGGACCTTGGCAAGTCCGGGTCCCAACAGTAGACTCGATGCGGGGGCAGAAGTGTATTGTGAATACGAGAGGACTTCTTGTCTTGCGACTGGCGCTGCTCGTGGGAAGAAAGGTCGGAGTAGATCACGTTTCTTCCAACCACTTGAATAGCGTATCGGGCTTCTATCAATACCAGAAAAGTGCCGAGTGAGCATGACCTGGTTGTGCGTCGTCCGTTTGAGTGGGTTGATTTACTCCATGTTCCTTTGATCCGTTCGTATTCACATGACAATATGGATAAAAGCAAGTTTGTCATAATATCGTCATCTACAAAGAGTATCGAAAACTCAATTATGGCAAATACGCTATCCGCGCGGCACCGCGGACAGCCTGCTAAAATGTCGTAGACGACAAAATTAGTCTTCCCGCTGTAAAAACGGTACAAACATTGATAATCGTAATCACATCTATTCCGTATAAATATCGTAACCGTCCTATAGGATATGAGAGGCACAGTAGTGTTTCACAGAATATCGTATACGACTTCATTATTTTGAACGTTGGCTGGCGTGAACACCGATCTTTTGATAGGAAGTATCTTGACCACCAAGTCGAATATATCGTAAACGCCAGGCCTGTAATGTAACAAGTTGTCGTAAACTCGAATTAAACGTATTGTGAGCAACACTAGTCACGAATTATCGAAGAAATTTATTATCTTAAGCGCCACTTTATGGAGAAATGTGGGATTTATTCTAATTTCTTTTCGACAGTAATGTCTATGATGCCAATATACAGAGTTAGGAGGAATTACCAGAACGGTCGGTTATTTCAAAAAATACATAAGTTAGAAAAAATTGTCTTATATAAAAGTTATGAGGCTTTCAAAATCTCTATATCTGTAATAAATTGGAATAAACAGGGTCAGGCATGGGGTTGAGGCAGATCAAAGTTGCATTTTTTCAAATGGAACCCCATGTATACAACAACCAACGGTTAAGATAAACAAAAACGGTGGGCACTTTCTGGTCTAAAATTTTCAAGAGCTATCCAAGGACATCAAATTAATTCTTGTTACAAAAATCTGGAAATGTGTCAAAAAATTGACAGTTGACAGTACCTTCTATTCAAATGATAGAATAGCTCTTGAAAAGTTGAGATTAAAAAGTGCAGACCATTTTTCTCTATCTTGTACCGTTTGAGCGTAATAGCATGTCAGAAGTGCAAAAATCTCATTTTTAAATCGAGATATCTCGACAACGGTTAAATATAGGAGCAAGATGGGTATAACAATTTTTGCTCAAAATTGGAGAAAAAATTTGAATATCCATTAATATACAGGGGGTTCCATTGAAAAAATGCAACTTTGAGCTGCCACAACTTTATGCCCGACCCTGTATACTCCAATGTATAACAGATATGTAAATTCTCAAAAGCACAACAGCTTTTATATAAGACAGTTTTTTCTAACCCGTGTATCTTTTGAATCATTCGACCGTTCTGGTAATTTTTCCTAACCCTGTATAAATAGATTGTAACGAAGTTACTATAATTTCCGGCGACTTCCTTATTTATCGGTCAATTAAACCCGTTCTTTTTCTATTTTCATATAACAAATTCCCGGGAATTTTATTCTGCTGTATGAAACCCCGCGCCAACCTGAATTAACATTTTATGAATTAATCATCGGTACAAAAGTAAAGAATTCACAAAGTAGAAGAACCCTGGCCAGTACCAAACGTATGCAAAACGCGCGCAGTTCCCCAGCTCTCGTAGTGTGCTTCAAGTGGGGACTGGCTCAGGAGTGTATTTAAGGCGACGCACCAGTAGTTTCGAGGAATTAATCCACCGACCAGCAGCCAGCAACCAGCTCCGGACAAGGTAAGGTACTTTCACCACCTTCAGCTCCCCGTAACGCTGAAAACCTCAAAGGAGGGTAGGTATATGGTAAGGATACAGGTTGTGTGAAAGGGTCTGAATGTTGCATGAATGAGGGAGTGTATGATTAGGGAAGCTTAGGGGTGCAGCGAGCTGGCTAATGTTACAGAGTTGCATTCCTTCGTTCCGCTCATACACACATGGCCTGAAAACGTCTTGCCTGATTAGGGGTGCAGCGAGCTGGCTTATGTTACAGGGTTGCATTCCTTTGTTCCGCTCAGACATGCATGTTAGGGTGGAGACAAGGGCAGATCGAGCTGGCTCATGTAACAGGGGTAGGCTCATGTCTCCACAAAAGGGTATGAAACTGAAGTACAACCTGTGCCGTCACCATTACCCGGTAGGCGTAAATAAAATCCAGAAAACCTGGAATCTTAGAGCTGAAGGGGGTTGGGTACTACCCCTACGGACTACGTCACAAAACATCCCTGGAAGCTTTGTACCCTCATTGTCTTGACTGCGTTCCTGTTGAAGAAATCCTGATCATGCCCCGGCAGAAAAATCCTGTTGAAGCCCCGGACGGCTGTATTTTTCCTGCGCGTCGTGATAATAATAAAGGAGACGCGTAATCCTGAACCGCGTTACACACTCTATCTCTCTCTCTTTACTTTTTATACGAAATGTTGTTGATTTGCTTAAGGCGTTCGGAATTTATTATTTTTGACACATTCCAGTAAGATAAGGTTTTAAGTAAATACCTTGGGTTTATGCGTGTTGAAGTTATGTTTATTTTCGGATAATAGACGGAAATGCTATTTTGGTGAATTGTTGGTTTTATTTATGATAACTCTACGACCCCTGGGCATTACACCCTCCACTGTTTGAAGGCTACTCGAAAGGCATGTGGGCCCTTTACCACGTTAATCCAAAGGGTGGCGCTCGAGTTTACGGCAATTGGAAAAGTCTCAAGAAGATCGACCAAGGAAAATTCGAAGTAGCGCTACAAAATGGCGCCCGAGCAGGGACCGCGTTTTCTCACCACTTTTCACCCCGTACGTCTTTTAATAAAAGCATTCCCCGTTTTAACCATCTAAA
Organism: Orchestes rusci; assembly: GCA_958502075.1. Taxonomy (NCBI): domain Eukaryota; kingdom Metazoa; phylum Arthropoda; class Insecta; order Coleoptera; family Curculionidae; genus Orchestes; species Orchestes rusci. The sequence continues at coordinate 91,871,367 of OY293304.1, read as the reverse complement.
TTACGTTCGTAACCACGCGGACAGCCCGAATCAGCTATTTTTATCAACATCCGGTCTGCGCATGCGCGAATCTCCAACACAATACGACTCGATTCGACCAAACGGAGGATGCTGAATCCGAATTTCGACACGATAAATGGACCTGACCAAGAGTTTCGAGATTGACAGCCATTCTTTGTTCCAGACGGCCGGAGATGATTCCTTATGGTTCCTGAAGCCTGTATACGTCGTTTCGTGAGTTTTCTTCTGCGCATGCGCCATTCTGAAAATCGAGAGGGGACTCGTTTTTTATCAAGCCGAGGATGCTGAGCCCGAATTTCGACACTACAAATGGACCTAACCAATAGTTTCGAAGTTGACAGTTATTCTCCGCCCAGATGATCAAAAATGGTTCCACATGATGGAGGAAGCCCGGATGCACCGTTTCGACGGTTTTTTTTCTGCGCATGCGCCAACCAGAAAATCGAGATGGGACTCGATTTCGACTAATCCGGAGATTCGTCATCCGAATTTCGAGGCCAAAGATCCATCTGACGGATAGTTTCGAAAGTACCACGATTTTTCGGTTCTAAATAGTCGAGAATGGTTTCGTACGTCACCAGAAACCCCATGAAGTCATATTTTATCGATTTTCTACTGCGCATGCGCCAAAAACTTTTCGAAGTAACACCTCGATTTCGAATTATTCGAGTATGCTGAATCCATTTTTGGCCACCGCGTGTTAAAAATTCCATCCATGTTCCAGTTACGACAATCCAACGCCCCACCATTCATGGCCAGAACATTTTAGAGAGAGGGAAAACAACCTGAGTGCATGATCGTGTCCCCCACCAATGGATCCTACTCCTTAAATAACAACACCTGAATACCAGTCGAGGAGTCTGATGTGAGACACCAACCAGTGCACATCAACAGAAAGTTTTATTGAAGACACGGACCAGTGAATCCAGTTAGAGAGTCTACCCAGAGAACCAGATACATTCAAGCATGCCTGCCAGTGACAATGAAGTAGGAACTTCCAGAACCAGCGCCAGTGACCCGCTTCTCAACCCTCCAGCTGCAACTACGACCTAGGCGACCACATCCCCGGTGGTGACATTCACATCCCAGGGAATAACGTTCACATCCCAGGCTGTACCATTCACTTCTCCGGCTGTAACATCCGCTTCAGGTGCCACCTTCTTCGATCCAACTGATAGTCGAGTGAGTTGGGTTTACACGTTGAAGAAAGATGAATTGCTGGTGGAGCTGATGAACTTGGGCTTGGATACCAGTGGTACAGTGGACGTTTTGAGGAAGCGCTTGACTACCCACATCAAGTTAGGCAGGGCCTCTCCCACAGTTACCACCCAGGCGTTTGCTTATCCGCCACCTGGCACCTCAGCTAACACCGCTCCTAGTATGGCCCATACCAGCTATCACGATCCAGCCACCCTTGGTCACCCCTACAAATGTCCCTTCATTGAAAGTACACAAGTGGAACATTCACTTCAATGGCAGAACTGATCCAGTTACGTTCATCGAACGACTTCACGAGATATGTGATTCCCAGGGGATTGTGATCGACCAGTTACTTCCACACATGCCTGAATTGCTGGAAGGAGATGCTTCGCTCTGGTATCGTAATAACCGGTCCCATTGGACAATCTGGGCGGATTTCCTGAATGAATTTCGCAGCTTTTTCTTTCCAATCAACTATGCTGCCGACTTAGAGATAGAAATCAGCCGTCGTCTTCAACGACCCAATGAACCAACCCATCGGTACATCACTGACCTGCAAACCCTCCTCCGAAAACATGGGAACTTCACGGCGGAGCAAGAACGTCAGTGGCTATATAGAAATCTCTTGCCAGAGTACCGACAGCATATACGGAAAACAGACGTTTCCAGTGTGGTGGAATTAACCCACACCATACGGGAAATAGAGGCCTTGCTATCCGAGTTACGTACCAGCCAGATGCAGGCCAGAGGTCACTATCGTCCATCTGCCGACATTTCCTTGACCAATAGACCTGCCACGACGTCCAGAACACCAGGAACCAACCACAGTCCACCCCAGGCCCGTCGACAGGAAGCCCCGGCGTCTGGTAATTGGTTACGTTCAAATGTATGCTGGAAATGTGGAGAAGAGGGCCACATGAGAACACGATGCCGAAACCCTTCCAGACTTTTCTGTTCCAGATGTGGGAAACAAGGAATAATGTCCCGAGATTGCTCCCGCAACCATCCCAGATGCTGCTCTAGTCCGAAGTCAAGTCAGCATCCCCTACCTCATAACACGTCGATGAATCCAGCCAGATCACATGATATGCGACCCCATGTGTACATTCTCCTCAACGACACCCCGGTCCTAGCCCTGATAGATACAGGAGCGGCGAATTCGTTTATGGGAGATAGTGTTGCCAACATGTGCCAGTATCAAAATTATCCAGAAGCCGATCCAGTGGTACGGAGTGCGAAAGTGGCTGATGGAGGCATCATCAATATCACCAAAGCCTACCACATCCCGTTGACGATAGAAAACATCACTTTTCATGAAACAGTCAGTCACCTGCCACAACTAACCTCAGACATGGTCCTGGGCATGGACATATTAGCCAGACAACATTTCCGACTCGACTTGGGATCGGGAAAAGTCCACCTGCAGGATCAGCTGTTGCCCTTCACTGCCTCATGCAGCCTCATTGGCCAGATCCAAACGAAAATTTGTATGGAATTGACACCAACCGAAGGATCCCGGTTGCAGACTTTTCTGAATCATGAGTTGTCAGAGTTTCAGAAAATCGCCGGTACGACACCCCTGGTAGAGCACGCCATACATTTGCTCAATACAGAACCCATCAAGCAACGATACCGACCCCAGAACCCCAAGATGCAAGAGGTAATCAACACTGAAGTAAAACAGATGTTGGACGATGGGATTATCGAACCATCCAGCAGCCCATGGAGCTCGCCAGTGGTGATAGTCAAAAAGAAAGATGGAAAATACCGGTTTTGCATCGTTTTCCAAAAGGTAAACTCAGTTACCCGAAAAGATGCATACCCGTTACCTTACATCAACGCCATCCTGGATAAGCTGAGGAAAGCTCGTTACATCTCCAGCATCGACCTAAAACAGGGATACTGGCAGGTGCCCCTGACTGAAAGGAGTAAGCCGATCACTGCTTTCACTGTACCCGGAATGGGTTTGTTCCAGTTCAAAGTAATGCCCTTTGGTTTGCACTCCGCTCCAGCCACATTCCAGAGGTTGATGGACCGAATTATTGGCCCAGAACTGGATCTTTTTTGCTTCGCTTACCTCGATGACATCATTATCCTGGGAGAAACCTTTGAAGAATACCTGAACAACCTGAGGGAAGTATTCCATTGCCTGCGTGACGCTAATCTACGCATAAATCCTGAGAAATGCGAATTTGGGAAAAGATCACTACGTTACCTGGGACATTTGGTCACTTCTGAAGGCATACGAACCGATCCTGATAAAGTTGCCGCAATACGAGATCTTCCTGCCCCAACCAACATCCGGAGCCTACGACGCTTCCTAGGAGTGGCTTCATGGTACCGACGTTTTGTCCATAATTTTTCTCAAAAGGCCAGCCCTCTTAACCGATTGCTGAAGAAAGGAAATCAATGGACATGGACTGATACCGAGCAAGCGGCTTTCGACACTCTGAAGATATGCTTAACCGAAGCCCCCATACTGGCTTGTCCCGATTTTACAAGGCCATTCGTGTTGCAGACTGATGCATCTGATAGTGGGTTAGGAGCAGCTTTAATTCAGCACAATTCTGACGGAGATCATGTGATTGCATATGCAAGCCGAAGTATAAGTCCAGGGAACAAAAGTATTCGGTCACTGAAAAAGAGTGTTTGGCGATTGTATGGGGCATCGAGAAGATGAGGCCTTACTTGGAAGGATTAACACTTCACAGTTGTAACCGATCACCAAAGCCTGAAATGGCTAAACTCGATGAAAAGTCCTTCCTGAAGACTGGCTCGCTGGAGTATTTATCAGAGCCGTTACTAAGTGTGACCAATTTTGAGCCGTGTTCCTGGTATACCGCCAAGAAAGCAGCCGTTGAAAATGATCCAACCAGTCACCCTGACCTTTGCATCCGGAATGGCCAGTTGTATCGACATTTCTGGGACCTGACTGACCTCACCGAGGATGAGATGGAGGATCCATGGAAACTTTGTGTATCAAAATCTTCCCGAAGAGCCGTTCTGGAAGAAAATCACGACTCACCATTGGCCGGTCATCGTGGCATCGCCAAAACTACCGCCAGAATATGTCGCAAATATTATTGGCCTGGAATGATGAGGGACATAGCCCGGCATGTGAGAAGTTGTGTTTCCTGTCAACGTTATAAACCGTCCCAACAACAGACGCCTGGCAAAATGCAACCATCTCGTAACCAAAATCCATGGGAAACTGTCACAACAACCTTGATAGGACCACTGCCACGATCCTCAAAAGGAAATAACTGGTTGGTTATGTTCCAGGATCGTTTTACCAAATGGGTAGAGTGTCGTCCCATCCGACAGGCAACTTCTCGGGCAGTTACGCAGGCACTTTACGAACAAATCGTCACGAAGTTTGGATGTCTCCAGACGGTCCTGACGGACAATGGGACGCAATACACCGGACGACCGTTCAAGGAACTTCTACAGGAGATGGGGATTACTCATCGGCTGACCCCTGTATACACGCCGCAAGCAAACCCTGTAGATCGCACCAACAAAACGATCAAGACCATGATTGCCCAGTTCTGTGACGATAACCACCGGAAATAGGATGCACACCTGGCCGAATTAGTGTCCGCCCTCAATAGCTCCAGACAAGATTCCACCGGATTTTCACCCGCTTTTCTCAATTTTGGTCGAGAGTTGGATCCTCCGAAAGCTGTTTACCGTGTCATGGGATTATAACCAGGCTCAGATGAGGAACCTGCGAACAACCAGATTATCACCCACTCCGAACGAGTGAAACGTCTCCAGGAAGTCTACGAACTAGTACGTGTTAACTCAGGGCGAGCGTTCACCACACAAAGTCACAACTACAACCTGCGACGACGAGACTGGAGATGTCACGTGGCCGATAAAGTTATGAGGAGAGAGCATCCGCTCTCATCAGCAGCTAAGGGCTTTGCAGCCAAGCTGGCTCCCAAGTTCTCCGGACCATATACCGTGACCAAAGTCATTTCTCCTGTTGTATATGACCTGAAAGACAATACCGGCACAAAACTCCGGCGGATCCATGTCAAGGATTTTAAACCAGCCAATTAACTTTTTTTTATTTCTGTTCAGATGTATGGTCCCATTCCTAGACCTGGACCTACGGACTTGGAGCCAACCACGCCTGGTACCCCCAGAACGCCTGATGGAGAAGACACTAGAAGAAATAATTTGTTTTACATAAAAGTTGTTTGTAAGTAGATCTACAGGACATTATAAATGTGAAAATAATTAAGGTTAAATATTTTTGTCGAAGAGAGAGGGGTATGTAACGAAGTTACTATAATTTCCGGCGACTTCCTTATTTATCGGTCAATTGAACCCGTTCTTTTTCTATTTTCATAAAACAAATTCCCTGGAATTTTATTCTGCTGCATGAAACCCCGCGCCAACCTGAATTAACATTTTATGAATTAATCATCGGTACAACAGTAAAGAATTCACAAAGTAGAAGAACCCTGGCCAGTACCAAACGTATGCAAAACGCGCGGAGTTCCCCAGCTCTCGTAGTGTGCTTCAAGTGGGGACTGGCTCAGGAGGGTATTTAACGCGACGCACCAGTAGTTTCGAGGAATTAATCCACCGACCAGCAGCCAGCAACCAGCTCCGGACAAGGTAAGGTACTTTCACCACCTTCAGCTCCCCGTAACGCTGAAAACCTCAAAGGAGGGTAGGTACATGGTAAGGATACAGGTTGTGTGAAAGGGTCTGGATGTTGCATGAATGAGGGTGTGTATGATTAGGGAAGCTTAGGGGTGCAGCGAGCTGGCTTATGTTACAGGGTTGCATTCCTTCGTTCCGCTCATACACACATGGCCTGAAAATGTCTTGCCTGATTAGGGAAGCTTAGGGGTGCAGCGAGCTGGCTTATGTTACAGGGTTGCATTCCTTTGTTCCGCTCAGACATACGTTTAGGCTGAAAGCGTCCTGCCCATAGACGTATAATACGTCTATGGTCCTGCCTGATTAGGGAAGCTTAGGGGTGCAGCGAGCTGGCTTATGTTACAGGGTTGCATTCCTTTGTTCCGCTCAGACATGCATGTTAGGGTGGAGACAAGGGCAGATCGAGCTGGCTCATGTTACAGGGGTAGGCTCATGTCTCCACAAAAGGGTATGAAACTGAAGTACAACCTGTGCCGTCACCATTACCCGGTACGCGTAAATAAAATCCAGAAAACCTGGAATCTTAGAGCTGAAAGGGGTTGGGCACTACCCCTACGGACCACGTCACAAAACATCCCTGGAAGCTTTGTACCCTCATTGTCTTGACTGCGTTCCTGTTGAAGAAATCCTGATCATGCCCCGGCAGAAAAATCCTGTTGAAGCCCCGGACGGCTGTATTTTTCCTGCGCGTCGTGATAATAATAAAGGGGACGCGTAATCCTGAACCGCGTTACACACTCTATCTCTCTCTCTTTACTTTTTATACGAAATGTTGTTGATTTGCTTAAGGCGTTCGGAATTTATTATTTTTGACACATTCCAGTAAGATAAGGTTTTAAGTAAATACCTTGGGTTTATGCGTGTTGAAGTTATGTTTATTTTCGAATAATAGACGGAATGCTATTTTGATGAATTGTTGGTTTTATTTATGATTACTCTACGACCCCTGGGCATTACACCCTCCACTGTTTAAAGGCTACTCGAAAGGCATGTGGGCCCTTTACCACGTTAATCCAAAGGGTGGCGCTCGAGTTTACGGCAATTGGAAAAGTCTCAAGAAGATCGACCAAGGAAAATTCGAAGTAGCGTTACAAGATGATACAAATCATCAAAATCTTGTCATCTGGGGACATTCTATTTAGTTTTTATTCCTTCCCGAAGAGTTGACTCTATGGTTCTTAAGATACTCTGCCTTTAGGGGACGATATTTGGTACACTATACAGGGTGTCACAGATTCGAGTGCATGCATGAGGATCTCAGTTATTATAAGAGATACAGGGTCGGTTGAATGGTGGCAAAGTTGCGCATTTTTATGCTCAACAAAATGCCGTTCTGAGATTTAAAAAATTCCGACTACTTTCGAAGATATTCGAAAAAAACCAAAATTTCGCAAAAACGTCATTATTATTTCCTGACTTTATTTGGGAAGATATTGTAGAATGAATTACACTTCCTCACTGCCACTGTTTCTCCTCTACAAGATGTGGGTATCAAAAACGTCGTCTTTGAGCGGCCATCATCAAGTTCATTTTTTTAAATACGGACCTGGATTTTTTACTTTATTTTTTTATTATCTTTTGTTGTCCTTTATGTATTGAGGTATCGCAACCGTCGAAAAAAATACTCATTTAAAAAATAGTACCAGAGAAAATCAGTTAGGCAACCCTTTTCTCCCTAACTCATAGTTTGCTTCATACATCCATCTTTATTCGACACGTTATTCTTATGAGAAAACCTGCACAACTTAACAAGTCTAATTGACCGAACCAAAATCGAAATAACATCCAATAACGATACATTTGATGAAATTAAATTAAATCCACAAATGACATGGAAAATAAAAAAAATATATAAAAAACTGAATCAATTTCTGAGTGTTCAAGAATATTGCCATTTCAAAAAAATATTGAAAATAACAATTATAGGTGAAAAATAATTTAAAATATGGACGTTGCTAAGGCAACCCATTGCTCTACATCCTCATCTAATTACCTCAATGCCTCAAGGCCGTCAAAAGATAACTAAAAATAAAATAAAAAATCCAGGTCCGTATTTAAAAAAATGAAGTTGATGATGGCCGCTCAAAGACGAAACGTCAGATTTTCAATTTGATACCGCCATCTTGTAGAGGAGAAAAAGTGGCAATGCGAAAGTGTAATTCATTTTACAAGATCTTTTCAAATAAACTCGGAAAATAATAATAGCGTTTTTGCGAAATTTAGGTTTTTTCCGAATATCTCCGGAAATAGTCGGAATTTTTCAAATTTCGACACGGCATTTTGTTGAGCATAAAAATGCGCTACTTTGCAACTATTTAACCGACCTTGTATCTCTTATAATAACTGAGATCCTCATGCATGCACTCGAATCTGTGGCACCCTGTATATGCTTAGGACATTGAGCAGAGTTAAATTTTGTTCTGGATGGAGAAAAAGTGGAAGAGTGACAACTTTTGAATACCTTGGCGTTATATTGGACGTAAATTTTAAGTTTCACCAACATGCTGATTATGTTGCTGCAAAGATATCAAGGAAAGTCTACTTTTTACAAAGGATAGGAAAAGATCCCACCACGTATACTAAATTGATTTTTTATAAAGCAATCATGCCTCATTTTGACTACTGCGCATTAATAATGTTCCCATTAACACAAGAGAAACTCAGATTATTACAAAAGATTCAGAATCGTGCTTTCAGAACTATTTTATCGTGTAATTAGTTCACTCCTAGCAAACTACTGTACTACAACTTACAACTATTGAATGTAAAACAAGTTGTTATGTACAGGGTGATTCATTTTCAGTCAGGGTGCCAGTTCTCGTAAACTATTCATCGTAGAGGCAAAAAATTTTATTACTAAAACGGCCAAGAGAGAGGTCGCTAGGGGGCGTAACAACCAACACCAAGTAGAAAAATATGATTTTTATGGAATTTTGTCCAATGAAAATATATCGATGAGCTCATTTTCGGATTTACTGACTATCCACCTACACTTTTTGTCCAAAAGGTTTTTTTCTATCTATCATAATAAAGTGGTGGGGAAAATTCAATTGTTTTATTAAACAAACGGAGATTTCTCCCGTTTCGCTTGACCGATTTGAACGAGCTTGGGCTCATATGAAAGAGCATGATCTGCACTTCAAAAAACTTTTTTGGTTTTGAATTTTTGACCTTCGCCATCGCCGCTAGATGGCGTTAACTGAAATGGTAGCATGTTTTTGAGTTTTTTCCAAAAAAATCAAATGTAATGGTATATTTATTCTTATATATTTTGAAAGGGGATACATTTTCCTATAAAAAAAAAACAGAAAAATGAATGTTTTTTTTTGTTTTTTTTTAATATTATTTTTTTTTGATTTTTTTAATAGGAAAATGTATCCCCTTTTAAAATATATAAAAATGAATATACCATTACATTTGTTTTATTTGGAAAAAACTCAAAAACATGCTACCATTGCAGTTAACGCCATCTAGCGGCGACGGCGAAGGTCAAAAATTCAAAACCAAAAAAGTTTTTTGAAGTGCAGATCATGCTCTTTCATATGAGCCAAAGCTCGTTTAAATCGGTCAAGCGAAACGGGAGAAATCTCCGTTTGTTTAATAAAACAATTGAACTTCCCCCACCACTTTATTATGATAGATAGAAAAAAACGTTTTGGACAAAAAGTGTAGGTAAATAGTCAGTAAATCCGAAAATGATCTCATTGATATATTTTCATTGGACAAAATTCCATAAAAATCATATTTTTCTACTTGGTGTTGGTTGTTACGCCCCCTAGCGAACATTTCAGAAACTTGAAAATATTTTCCAGGTTTTTCTCTTGGCCGTTTTAGTACTAATTTTTTTGCCGCAAGCCTCTACGATGAATAGTTTACGAGAACTGGCACCCTGACTCTGAAAATGAATCACCCTGTACAAAACTTTTATTTTAATATTTAAAATGAAAAACAACCTGGTTCCGAGATACTTGTGTAGAGAACTGCGACTCGTTAGTGAAGTACATGAATATAATACGCGAAGTGGTAGTGACTTTTATGTAAACACCACAAGGCTGAATAGAACAAAAAATAGCTTACTTTTTGAAGGATTAACCGAATACAATAAACTACCATGTGACATAAAAAAATCGTGATAATGTTAGTAGCTTTAAAAAAATCCTTATATCGTATGTGGTTAACTTGTAGCTTGTAAATAGATATTTTTTATTGTTTATTTGCTTTTTACAGTCAAATATTATTTTTATATCTGTGGTACGCCTTCATTCAGCGCATATCTGTATATTATTCAATTATTATTGTCCATTGTATAGCTTTGCCAAATAAATACATCATTAGTATTATTATTGGGGAGAAATTTTGATCTCTTTCAGTTTTGGAATAATGTAATTACTTTTTAATTTTCGAAGTAATATTTGAGGTTATGTTAATTGTTTTATGTGTGAATTGAGTCAGAGAGTCATCTTATGTCTATGGTAATGTTTTTTATTTATTTTCAGATGCCTCGGCACTACAAAAAAAAAAATTGGGATACGGGGAAGGAAAAAATGAGCAAAATCTTTAGAGGGTTTTGACGGCGGCAAAACAAACAAAAAATGTCAATGAGGGCTGCCGCTGAGTAATTTGCCGTCCCTTACACCACACTCAATGACCATTATCACGAACGACATCCTGAGATGGAACAATGACTCCACACCTCATATTGTCCAGAAGGCAAAACATTCTGATGTAGTCTTGACTGAAGGGGGTATAGAAGACTGGTTCTATTCCATTGTTTTGCCTTCTTTTAAAGAGCCTGATAGAGAAAAAGTTTAAATGTGAGACAATTCTAGTAGCCTCTTCACTATTAGTGAGGTACAGGAATGCGAAAACAACAATAAAAGGTTTGTCTTGCTGCCACCCAATTTGACACACCTGCTACAACCTATAGATTTGGCTTACTTCCGACCTCTTGAAGCCGCATGGAAAAATGTATTAGAAGCATGGAAGTTGAGAAGAGAGAGGAGTCCTTCCAAAAACCTTATTTCCAAAGCAACTAGAGGAGGCTGTGGATAATGTTGGTCTCGAATCTCAAGGCAACTTTATAGCAGGGTTCAAGGCATGTGGCATCTCTCCTTTCAATCCAGACGCTGTACTGAAATAACCACCACGTAAAACTGGTTACGAATCACTTAATTTTCTTCTATTTGGTATAAGTTTACTCATATCCATCAAAAATAGACTGAATAAAGAAGTTTATGTTTATATTTTTTGATGAATTTATTGATCTTCTTTAAAAAAAAGTTTGATTTGTTGAAATTTTGGTTGATCGACTTCACTATTTTGAAGGAGAAAGTAGATGTTTCTATGATTTTAAATAGGTGGTCGACTCTACCCCAATGTGCGGGGTAAATTCGATTGGTCTTTGAGGCAAAGTAAAAATCCAATGGAGAAAAAAAAATGTACAAAACTACCGACTCATTAACCTGATAAACAACTTTGTTAAAGTTTTGGAGAAATGCATCAGAGACTGCCCATTAAATTTTTTCAGAAAAAAACAACATCTCATCAACAAATCAATTTGGTTATTTGGTGAATTCTAGTACAGATGATGCGATGTACTACTGGTGTGCTGGATTCTGGAATAGATACAAGATTATTTTGTAATCTTTGATTATTTAATATAGTTCAAGATTACCGAATCTAGAACAACCTTATTATTAATTAGATAATCTAAATTATAGATATATCACGTAACAAGAATCGAACATGTTATTATTGTAATCATTGCTGCTCACGAATCGCGTCATCTATTATTTACTATTTGGTACTCGTAGTTTATAAACATAAGTTACTTATGAAACATTTTTGTATTGAGCGAGAATAAATCCAACGTTGAACCAGACAAGTCGTTTTGCTTCTTGGCATGTAGTTGATACTGGCGAACCTGTTCTCTCAATAAAAGGAAAACATCACACGGCGACCCTGCCAGTTGCATGTTAAGAAGCTCGGTAGTGTTAAAAATTTTGTGCTGAAAGGTTCAAATCAATTTGCGTAGTTATGGGCAAATCATCTTCGAAGCACGCGGAGATCACCGACTCGGGTGTTGTCAACTCAAACTTTGTTGTGGAGCAAGAATCAGTGCAGGTGCCTCACGACTTCAGAGCTCTGTTGTATGTGATAACCGTAGCAGTTGTGGTGCTCTTGCTAATGAAGCTTAGACAAACCTACCGGAAAAATTAGAAGAAGAATCTCCTATATATTTGAGAGCTCCAGCAGTGGAATCCGCTGTAGTCTAAGAACTGGCTGCAACCGTAGTCAGCAACGTGGGAACGTACTTGTGAGGCCTTTGATAAATGTGACTTCTCAAAGGTGAAGCAAAAGGCTGCAAGTACGCAACGAGGGAATTGACCACAGCTCGTTTTCTACATCCAGGAGTTCACCATCCGCCGCTGCAGGAATCCTTGGGATAACGATCGAGATCTTCGAGGACAATAATTGAATCATTGGCAGTATGGGCACATGATACGTATTGTGATAATGTAAGTCGTATTTACCTATTAATTTATATATTTTATTATAATATTGTTGTTATTATGGTGTACCATGGGTTCAAGGTAGTTTGTTAGAGTATGGTTCCAAAGTCGTTAAAAGAAATTTGTGACGCGTCTATCAAACTTTGCGACATTGTGAAAAAGGAACCAAAAGAGCGTCGAACAGATTTAGTTAGGGCGAAAAAACTTAGTTAAGAGGTAGTTGCATTAGAGGGTAAATTTATTGACTTGAAAAAACATTCTCGACAGCATGTTGTATCCGATCCTATCGTAAATCAAGCTATTAGTGATTATATTAAAGCCATTGAGTCTTATCTTTTCAAGTCGCGAGCTCTCCTTGACGCTAGGTTAGAAAGTCTAGAGGTGAAAGAAGATACGACTCAGGAAATAGATAATATCATAAATAATATAGATATAACCATGGCGGAAAAATTCGATTTAAAAACAGCTGCATCTTTATTGCCTTAATGGATGGGTGCGAAGAAGCAACTGAACAGTTAATTGATGCTATTGAGTTATACCGTGAACTCATAGATGAAAATGGGAAATCGTTATTGATTAAATACATTTCAAAAACAAAATTGACTCAGAATGCCAAATTAAGATTAAGAAGTTCGTACGGAACTCTCGAAAATTTGATAAGGGATATGAAAAACATCTAATTGACAAAAAAAATCAGCCGCTGTTTTGTCTGCTCAATTACATTGTGTAAAGCAAGAGGGTAAAACAATTGACAAATACGCAAAATTAGTCGAGACGCTATTGATTGACCTAACGATAGCCCAAGTTGGTAATGATGATGCGGCGTTGGACATTTTACGGGGCATGAATGAAAAAATTGCAATAAATACATTCGCGAATGGTCTTAGGAGCAATGAGCTAAGAACTATTATAAAAGCGCATAATTACCGGGAATTGAGGGACGCGGTTATGTGGGCCAAGGAAGAAGAATTGGGGAATAGTCCTCATACGTCATCTGGCCACAGTATGTTACATATGGGAGATCAAAGAAAATTTTAAAGTAGGCCACGGGGTAACTCAAGCAATCGTGGTAGGCCTAACGGATTAAATGGGAATTATAATAGCCGGAACAATAATCTAGCGTGGAATAATAGTAATAATTATAACAATTTTCCAAGACAACCATTCAATCGAACGGATAACCGGAGTAGAGGTCGAGGTCGTAACGCAGGTCAGGGTCATAATATTAATAGAGGATCAGGTAGTCGAGTCTATTTTGCAAACAGCGCTGAAAATTCTGATGACAATGCAAATAGCAACTCAAATAATTCACACCCACAGCAGTTTTTTCGGACCATGCGGGAATAGTAGTAGAATAGTACCAAAAAGTTTATAGTTTTCATATGAATCCACTGAATTATATTACAGTTAAGTATGGAGCCAGCGAATTGTTATTTTTAATCGACACTGGAGCGAGTATTTCTTGTATTTTTACTGATTATACAGGGTGTAACAGAGTAAGTGTTACAACGTGAGACTGTAGATTCTTTATCAAAAAAAAAAAAAATATTTTTCCTTAGAAAAAATTTTCCGCGCCACTGGATAATTTTTTTAATCGATTTTTTAATAAAATAATCCTAACTAGTGAGTTTTGACAATGTACCAAATCTGATGAAAATATTCGAAGTGGTTTAGAAGTAATTAAAAAAAATCTTGTTGTTGTCAAAAAGTTCGATTCACATATACATGGTGTGCTGGGGGCTGATTTTCTAACCTCGCATGCCGCTATAGTTGATTATGAAAATTTTTCGATGTCTTTGCAAAGTAAGAGTAGAGGAGAGAATATGTGAAAGCGTGAATGTAATGACTAGAGCGCAGGTTAGGGACAGAGCACTTGTTTCAAATGACGTAGATACAGATAGCGATAGGATTGATCACCCTGTTGTAGTCGAGATCTTAAAACGTCCTTCTGACACAATTGAATTAAAAATTGTACCCGAAACAGAGTTTGCAAAACTAAAAATACTAGCGTCTTCTTATTTTTATCAGTACTTTGATTTTATTGATGATGTAAATTCACGAATTATATATTTCCACCAGAAGAGTCGATCAGCGTATGTCTTAGGAACGTCGCTGAGACATCTGGAAAAACTGTGCACAGAACAAGGTATTGCGGAAATATACTTACGAAACGCGGAAAGTACTGAATTTTTAAATTTATTAAAGAAATGTAATCTACAATTATCGGAAATGACTGTAAAAATAAATGTAGTAAAAGACGTTGGAAACATAGAAGACAAAAAACTAAGACATATAATACTAAATGACCTTCACACGTTACCAACAGGCGGACATGCGGGTGTACAACGCATGTACGATAATATAAAGCGACAATATTTTTGGCCAGGGCTCAGGGGAGATGTTCAAAATTTTGTCAAGTAATGTGATAATTGCCAAAGGTATAAACATTCGAACCCAAAAAAGGTTCCTATGATTATAACAACCACGGCAAAATCAGCGTTTGAGAAGGTGGTTCTAGATCTTGTAGGCCCTCTCCCTGTTGATAGTCAAGGAAAAAATATATTTTGACACTCCAATGCGGTCTGACCAAATTTGTGGAAGGATATCCATCAGAGGATAAGGAAGCTAAGACAGTAGCAAAGGCGTTTGTAGAGAATTTCATACTACGATATGGCATACCATGCGAAATCCTCACGGATCAAGGGACAGAATTCATGGCTAGTACGTTTAAAGATTGAAGTTCAGGTTACAGACTGCATGGAACGATGCAAAAAATAATTTAATTGTTGCAAAAAGTAAACGAGTTGTTGGAAATTGTAACCACAAACTAAAAAGTTGTGGCTATAAGGTAGGGGATATGGTTCTTATAGAAAATAAAAGTTTGGATAATAAACTTGACACATTGTTCAAAGATCCATATGAAATTTTAGATGTTAAGAGTCCAAATGTAGTTTTAGACATGAATAATAAAGCTAAAGAAGTTCACACAAACATTATTAAACCTTATTTTAATTAAATAACATATTATTATATTGTATACAATTGTGTTTATTAGGTTGTCTAGATATAGATTATGAAGTAATAATTTAGTAAAGAAAAAAAAATATATTTGTCAAACATATTTTTTTTTTCTTTCGCAGGGACGGTGTGCTGGATTCTGGAATAGATACAAGATTATTTTGTAATCTTTGATTATTTAATATAGTTCAAGATTACCGAATCCAGGTCAACCTCATTAATAATAAGATAATCTAAATTATAGATATATCACGTAACGAGAATCGAACATGCTATCATTGTAATCATTGCTGCTCACGAATCGCGTCATCTATTATTTACTATTTGGTACTCGTAGTTTATAAACATAAGTTACTTCTATGAAACCTTTCTGTATTGAGAGAGAATAAATCCAACGTTCAACTAGACAAGTCGTTTTACTTCTTGGCATGTAGTTGATACTGGCGAACCTGTTCTCTCAATAAAAGGAGAACATCACACTGGTGTCAAATATATACAGGGCTTTTCACTTGAAACTCCGCACGTCAATATCTCGGAAACGAATTGGAATATTTGATTTTTGTAAAAAGTAGTCAATGTATGGGGTCGAGTAGTTATTTTTCACAGTTAAAAAAATTCGACGCCTACCAGGAGTGAAGCGTCGCGACGCATCGAAAATATCAATCGATTGCAGGAAATTTGAAATTACGCGCATGCAAAAATACGAGTTATTTTTAAACTTTTTTGTAATTCAGTCGGACTCATTCATTCTACTTAGTTTTGATGTCTATCACGGGGATCTTGGAAACCGTGAGAGATACAAGGTCGGTTTAATGGAGGCAACGTTGAGTATTTTGATGCTTAACAAAATGCCGTTTTGAAAGCCAAGAAATTCCGACCAAGTCCGAAATTATCCGAAAAAAAAACGAAATTTTTGAAAATTGTTTTTATTTTTTTCTGACCACATTTGAAGATATTTTGTAATGAATGGAACTTCCACTTTTTGCCCTTCACAAGATAGCGTTATTGAATTGAAGAACCGACGTTTCGTCTATGAGCAGCCATCATCATTTTTTTTTTTTTAAATACGATCCTGGATTTTTTATGACGGATTTCGAGGGCCTCTTATGTTCCTAAACCAACAATGTATCGCAATTATTCAGAAAAATTATGTTGATGGATTTTTCCATAAGAACTCATGTGTTAGAGAGAGACAAAAAATACATTTTTAATAGGATTAAAAACAACCACCTCTTTTTTAATTAGTGCGATACCTCGTCGTGTCATGCACTCAAAAATCCTAAAAGAAGCTTGCGGCGAAAGTTGCAAACTTTCATACAGAAATAGAATTCCTGAAGAACGTCGGCAGATCATACATTTTAATTTTTGGAGTCCATTAAAATCAATAGATATGAGAAGACAGTACATAGCATAGTTTCCCAAATACCAATAAAAAGACGCAGAGAATTGAATGGAGAAAGAAGAGGAAAAAGAACTTAGCTTCGAAAGCGAAGGCAAAAAGGAAACTGTTTGTGAGAAGTTTTTTTTAAACACCCTCACAATGTCCCAGCAAACAGTGTATACGGCCATCAAAAAAAGGAAGAAGGAGGCATTGTAACGCCGGATAAACAAAATATCCGAAGAAATTTGTCAAAATGTTCGGAATCATATCTCGAAGTTTCCGACCTACGAATCTCATTATTCTCGGGAGAGAACTAAGAAGGAATACGTGGGAAACCACTTGAATATCAGTAGAATGTACAGGCTGTACAGTACTTGGAAGAATGCATAGAGACTGGTTTAGGATCGAATAGTATTGCAAAGGAGTGGCTGTACTCGCAGATTTTCAACTATGAGTATAACTATTCATTTGAGAGTCCAGACAATGATACCTGTGACCAATGTGATCAACTTCAACTTCAGATTCGTGAGGCGGAATCGCCTGATTCATGGAATAGGCTACAAGCCTAATATGATCATCATATTGCAGATTCGACTAACCGACACAAAATTAAAACAGTAGAGGAAATCAAGTCCAGAGAGAACTTACTAGAAGAAAAAGTCATGATTATTGACCTCAAAAAATGTTTACCGACACCAGATTTACATAATTAACAGATCTTTTACTCCCCAAAGCTATGGACATATAACTTGACTATTGCGGATGCAACTTGCGGAAGAAGCTTCTGCATGATGTGGGACGAGAGCGTAGCCGGATGGGGAGTACCGTCATGTTTAATGAAATCGGTTGAAGAAAATGTTTCAGACGAAGTTAAGGAAATAACAATCTGGTCCGACAATTGCCCGAGTCAAAATCGGAACATCTTGATGATAATATGTTATTTATTCATCCTGCGAATTAAGCCAAACCTTATTATTGTTGTTAATCACAAATTTCTAGCAAGAGGATATACCCACCTAGAGGCCGATACCGTTCATTCCATGATAGAGCGTAAAAGAAAGAGACTTCCACAATTTCAAATCATAAGTTTCAGTTCACTTCCACAGAAGAAACCAACCAAATAACTACACTCCATTAGCAATTCCACACATTAGGGACGGTCCAAAACCAATTTCAGCTAAAAAGTATAGCCATTCACAGAAACTTCTAAAATGGGTACCAAAACAACAAAAATTTGGAATATGGAAAGAACGATGATAACGATTAAAAATAATGATGACATGTTTATTATAAGTGGCCAAACTATTATATTATGTTTTATAATCATCAAGGTAAAACATTATTTTCATTGTTGACTAGGTAGTATTCATTCTCTTCTAAATTATCAGAATGTTATATCCATTGTAGATATTTCAAGTCCGGACTTGACATGCATGTTAAATCCAATCATTCGGTTTTTTCATACACAAAACTATGTTGAGTCACATAAATCAAAAACAAAAAAGAATTCCCAAATTTTCCATTATGCCGAGAAAGTCTATGATGAGATTCCTCAAACTGCTCTACTGAAAAATCATGATTTTGGACTTAACATACTCTGGCACTAGCGTACAGATATAAATAAAAACAACTCCGGTCACAATGGTCTGAAGTCAATCTTCAACGGGCCCATAGCGCGATAGCCAATGGTGAATCAAAGAATGCAGCCTCTTAGACATTTGAAATATCAAGTAGAACTATTAATCGTCACCGAAGCAAAGGAACAAACAGAAAAGAAAAACTTGAAAGAAGAACTGTTTTGGGGCCAGATGAGGAAACTGAACTGTTATCAAGAATTGAAAGGTAAGTTCACGTAGGTTCTCTTCTGATAAAACGAACGGTTGGACGAAGCGTTTTTAGTTACTGTGAGCAGAAAGGTTTGCTCGATGTTTTTTCACGACAAAGGAAATTAGCTGGTCGGTGCTGGCTCACTGGTCTTATGAAAGACATCCTGATGTTTCTGCTAGGTAGGCGCAGAGTATGAAATTTTGATAAAGTCAACAGTGAACTGTTGGAACTTGATTTGATATATAAACCAGAGATAATTTCCAACGTAGATGAGAAAGGATGTTGGTCAACACTACACCACAAGCGAACAGTTTTAGCTCAGAGAGAATCAAAACGAGTTCATCCCATGGCACCAGAACATGCGGAGAACGTAACAGTAGTTTCATGTGGCAATGCTAGGGGTGGGCCTGTCCGTTAAATGTATTTTGATTTTTGATGGTGTGTCATATGATTTGGACCCAACCATTGTCGAGACAGCAGGCGCGTATGCCATTACACTATTCTGTCTTCCAAGCAACACGACGCATGGGCTCCATCCAATGGACAAAACTGTCTTCAACAACTTTGAACACCACTGGGATGAGCAAGTAGTCTCGCCATAAAGAACGTTCCATAACCAAAAAAGATTTGGTGAAACATTCTTTTCCGTTTGGGAAAAATTCGTCATACCATTGCCATCTATAGACTTGGATTCCTGAGAAACTGGATAGCGATGCAATCGTACAAGATCTGTTATTTGTCCTGAGATTTCTTATAACGGAATACTTACTCATTCTGCCATCGAAGTCGCGATAAGATTAAGTGATAATAATTTAAAAAGAGCAAAGAGATGCTCTTTTTAAATTATTATCTATCATCAACACTTATGTTTATTCTTTTAACTGCTTTTCAGAACAAAAGATTGATGATCGACTGATAGATTTGTCAGTCAACGAATTAAAATGTCTTGCACCATCTCTTGGAGACAAAATCCGATCACAAAGGAGAATAGACCAACTTTTATCTGATGTAAGTTTTTTACTTCCATACTTAGAGAAATAGACTAAAATAAAAAAAACCGTTTAAGATGTTATTTCACTAGATTATCAACTGTACGTATCCTCTTCTCTTTATTCAATTATTTTGATAACTTAAGTTTCGGAGTTTCAAATATACAGTGTGTCTGGCTAAGTTCGCACCATATGGAAGACTTTTTTATTATCAGATTAACGAAAAAAAGTTATCCTTTATAAAATCCATATACACGTTTAAATATGCAATCACACCTATCTACCATGAAAATACGGTTTTATCTAGATTGCTGATTTCATCAGATAAAAATTAAAAAATATTCCAATAAACACATCAAATGTTAGATGAAATATGTTGATCAAACTGTTTAATGGATAAAAAAAAAGTTCTCCGAACTTGAAAAAAAGGGAAAAATAACAAATCCTGATTTTCACCGTAGATGAATGTGATGATTACATTCATCTACGAATCCAATTATTGGATAATGAACGTTGTTTTCGATCCTAATCAACTTTTCTCGATCAATTTTCCTTTTTATCTAAAATAAAGGTACTTTACTCGTGAGCAAAATCCATATTTTTTGAGAAACCTTGTATATAACTGAAAAAAATCAATAATGGAGGTTTTAGACCATGCAAAACTTTTTATAAAGGAAATAACTTATTTACTGAAACTGATAATAAAAAACTTTTCCATATGTTGCGAGCTTAGCTGGACACTATTTAAGCGAAACAGGGTTAACTTGAATACTAGGACGCAATGTAATATGTTGTCTCTATTTGTTATGTAGAAAGGCTTTCAATTAGAAGAACCACTTAAAAAGAAAGAATTGGTGGAAGAGTACATCTCAACGATACATGATGATACAATATCAGAAAATGAAACTTCTTTTGCTCAATTCAACTTCCCAACTGGTGCCTCTGAGAAGACAAGTGATTCCCATCAACTCATCGGGCAGTTCTGAAGAATTTCAAAGTTCCAGTGATGGCTCAACTGTCACATTAGACTAAGACATGTCCATATCATCTAATGTTTCACCTGAATTAAACCTGAAGAATCTTTTCTCTCAAGATTTATTTGGTTCAGCACTTTTACTGAAAGCAAAGAAGCATTCTCTAACTAATTCTGAAAGAGACAAACTTTGTGACATTACCACGACATACGTAATGAATATAACAAGAACGTTAAATTTTAATACTTTTTCATATTTATCTGAAGAGATTGAAAAATTATTGTCCAATGACAAGAAAATCGAGCCAGTGAAAAAATGTAATTCCAATGCAATGAAGTCAGAGAGAGCTAGAGGGAAACTAGAGAAAAAAAAATATTAAAATCGATTACACCTCTTGAGAAAAATAGAGCAAGATGATAAAAGACTTAGAAATAGAAAAGGTTTCGGAAAATATATGCTCCAATATGCAACCAGCAGATTCCTCAGTAGCGAAGGATAGTGAAGTCTGGTTAAAACACAATGTTTAGCAATAGCATGTGTAGTGGAGCACTGGAAAGAGAGCTACTGTCTTGGAAAAATAACAAAAAACGTAGATATTGAGACGTTTCTTAGTCAGTGGCCAATTTTGAAGATGCAGCTAAGTGCTGAGCTTGTGAGTATCACTATTTCTTACAATATTTGTCAAAAACATCCATACTATTGAAAACAACGTGTTTATTGAAGATTATCATAACTTGTTAATATTTTGCATTCATTTTTAATTCTGTCAAAAAAGTACCTTTCTATCAATTTGATGATATGAGTATTTCTCTTATAACTTTGATTTGAATAATTTTCAGATATCTAATGATTTTGGACAAATGAATGATTTTGCCAACATAGATGTTGAAACTGGATTCAACAATTTATTCTACAAGATTTTGAGCCAAAATAAAAAATACCTCAACTCTGCAGACGATGCAATTTCCACTCTTTTGGAGTCTGAAATTACTCGTGGTGAGGAGATTTCGGATAAGTCGAGTAAAGTGATTATTATACTTTCTTATTCAAGATTCCTTCTATCTAGTTTATGATCAAAACAGTCATGATTGTTTGACATGTTAATAGTGACTGTAATGTGACAAAGTAAATTTGTATAAAATTCTTTAAACAACGTTCTTTTGAACTAGGTTAAAAGCAAGTCGATGTTCTTGATTCGATACACATTTTGAAACACAAAACCTAGGTACTGAGAGCTGTTGTAGCCCTTCAGAAAAATCGAATATTGCATAACTACAAGTAAAATGATGGTTAGCAATAAAAAAAATGCGAAACACATTGCTATGTGTATCTTAGCAAAAGCAGGAGGGAAGGGTGTTGAAGTCCATCTTAGAAAATGAGTTTATGCATTTAGAAGCCACATAAGAACAACTTCTTTTGAATTTTTTTTTCCTGTGTTTTGGAATTGTGACTAGTGATGTATTACGTAGACTTCAACTATGGACAGTAGAGCGAGGTATAATCTTCTTATACAAGTATGAAGGTTTTTTCAGAAAAAATATTTTAAAACAGAAAGTCGCTATATATGAAGCTTCCGTCGATTATGCATATTGAGCCAGCCAGTCTTTTTCAGACAGTGTGATACTCTGCTCCGGTGCCGTATACCATGGACAAGGCGCAAGCATGAATTTTGTACTTTCTAAATTCGCCGTGGATCCAAAGAATCAATGCACGGCTCATAATTTACGTCACAATGATTAAATTGAGAGAGAACAAGCGAGTCCTGCAGAAGACTTTCAACATCTTTTGTTAGGTAATGTCTGTGACAAAAAAAAAGTTTCAGTGCGCCATAAGCTTTTTAAAGTTTATTTTTTATATGACCCCTGAAGCGCAAATCTGAATCAATCAAAAGTCCTAGACTTTTCGCCTCAAATGAAATGGGGATTTTTTAATTATTTATAGATATATTCAGCATATCCTTCGCAAAATTTCTAGCAGTTGCATTAACAAACAATACAATGTTGGAATTATTCTGTCGATATCTCCTTGAATACCCACATTGACACGTTGCAAATTATCAATATCGAGAGAACAGTAAAGCTGCTTATCATCAGCGTAAACATGATAGTCACAAACGCTGAGTGAGTTATAAAAATCCAAAGTATAAATCGTGTTCAGAAGTGGACCCAAAATGCTTCCCTGAGGAACGCCAGATGTGACGCCGATTATATCAGAGCAGTCATCATCAAGTATAACTTGCTGCGTTCGATCGGT
This sequence comes from Orchestes rusci, assembly GCA_958502075.1. Taxonomy (NCBI): domain Eukaryota; kingdom Metazoa; phylum Arthropoda; class Insecta; order Coleoptera; family Curculionidae; genus Orchestes; species Orchestes rusci. The sequence goes on along the minus strand of OY293304.1, from coordinate 91,848,515 downwards.
AAGATATGACTCTATCTTTTCCGTGCGTATATTTTCATACATCAAATGAAACTTGAACTAGTTCAAATTGAGGAAAGAAAATGTGTAGAGAATCTCATTCTATTCATTGACATGTAGCACTGAAGATGGTCTAACCACCGAAAGCGCTTTGCTACGCAAATAAAAATTTTTACCCGGTTACACACTTTCTTTCCTCTATTGATTCCACGGGTACACAGCCATCACCCCTTATAGTTCCTTATTACCTATCGGGAGAAATGAAATATGTTTGTGATATTCATGGTTATAGAACCCGAAGTTTTGTCGCTGTTTTTTATGTGTCTACAAGCCAATCAAACAAAAAACATGGAAGTATATTCCAAAAAGGACTTTCTGAATCTAACAAACTTCCAATCGATATCAGTATTGATGTCCACTTTTGTTTGGTTCATAATATATTTATATAAGTATCGGAATAGTTCAAAATATTATCCATCCATTTTAATACATTTTTATTCGTTTTTATACAGTGCGGCTCTGAAAGGTCCCCCTCCCTTTTTTTTTCAATGTGTGCACCAAAAATTTTGAAACTTGGCATACTTTAATTGCTGTCGAAATACTACTACTTTTTGATGTAACTGACGTACTTTTAGTATTCGACTGGGCGCCATTTTGAAACATTTACACATCATTCGAAAGGTCTTATCGAGTAGATTATTGTGTGAAAATTTCATAGGATTAAACGCATCCGTGCGGATATGACAGACTGTCAAACTAACAAAATAAAGAAATTCGTGAACGGACTTTTTCGAAAGTATCGACATTAATATTTTGACAAAAGGCAGTAATTCTTTGCTGTGAATCTTAAAGAGAGTCTGGCTGTGTTGCATATACTTTCTGTTTTAAATATCCCCATAAGCAAAAGTCCAATGGTGTAAATCGGGCGACCTTGCAGGCCATTCGGTAGGACCCCGACGACCAATCCAACGATTGGGGTAAGTTATGTTCAAATACTGCCTTACATTTCTGCTGAAATGAGGAGGCGCACCATCCTGTTGAAAAATTGGTGCCATGCCAAATTCGTTGGGATTATTCTGACGTATTTGTACAATCAAAGGCTCTATTGTAGTTTCTAACAAGTTCAAATACAGATTCCCTGTCAAATTTTCATGAATGAAAACAGGACCAACAATATGGTTCCCCAATATGCCAGCCCATACGTTAACCTTTTCGGGATATTGCGTGTGGGTTTTTCTAAAAACATGCGGATTCACGTCACTCCAATAACGAACATTTTGCCTGTGTACACGGCCATTTAAAAAGAAAGTACACTCGTCACTAAAACAAATATTTTGAACGTATCTCGGTTCTCGACCTATTCTATCATAATTTCGCAAAATTCCACACGTCTGTCAGGATCATCTTCAGTCCGCACTCATTCGCGAAGATATCTCCTGCATATCGGACGGTCCGGGAAGCGCTCATTGAAGATTCTTTTCGTCTCATGGAAATTACGATTTCCGCCATAAATAAAAATTGCTTCAATTTTTTCTGCTAGGGGACGCGAATTAGGCATTTTGCAACACTTCCGAAGTAACTCAATAATCAAACAACTGGCTCATATCGTTTCAAGATTTTCACATTTGGTTAAAATTTAGTGCTGTGGCGAGGTAGTATGGAAACTGTATCTCCATCTTAATTTAGATTTTTTCCTACAGCCGTGCGGAAAAATGAATTTTCCGCACCGATATCCGTGTGGAAAATAAGATTTCCCGCACCAGTGCGGAAAATTTTTTTCGCACGGATATGTCAAAATAAACAATATCATAAGCAAACAGCAACCAGGTTTCCAGGTTACTATGGTCGCTCAGTTACACATTTCGACATTTATTATTATTTATTTGTCATTAGTTGCATCAAACTTTTAAATTACGAATTAAATCCTTATTTCCGCACGTCTGTGGAAAAACTATTGTACCTAACACTTGCGGGAAATGTTTTTCCGCCCTCGGCTGCTTCACCGAACTCCGCTACGCGTCGTTCGGTGGCACCACTGGCACCACTCACACTGATGCAACTCTAGTGTGAGTGGTACCAGCTGCCTTACTGATGAGTCCAATTACGGGACGAAACCGGTATAAGGAGGGCACTACTCACATGGATGTAACTCTAGACATTTATTACGGTTCTGTACCAACCTTTCCGTTTAACATCGGATAACCGTAAAACAATGTCTCTTTAAAGTGTGAATGTTGCCGCGATGGCGTCACGGAACTCGATCTGTGCAGAGTAGGCTTGGAAAACAAATACCTAATGAAAAAGTCGTCGCTATGGCGAATGCGTATACTATTTGATTTAATTGTACCTTATTTCATTTAGAATATTCTAGAAGACTCCAGAAAAGTCTTGGATAACTTAGAACTCTTAAGATCATAAAAGTGTAATTTTGAATGTAGTGGAGAGTTTGTTTGATTTGTTGTGACACTGTATGTCAATTTATTTGAGAATTTTGTAAGCTGAATTTACCAAAATTTTTTTTTGAGCGAGTTTCGTTGAATATATCGCATTTATACAGGGTGTCCAAGAAGTCATGGATCAAACGGCTTTGGGTGATAGAGGACGCTATTTGCAATAAGAAAAACCACATTCATTGTTATCCAATTGTTGATCGTTTCCGAGATACAAGAGTAGGGCCAATACAATGGCCAACTTATTCGTCCGACATGAGCCGACTTGATTTTTTATGGGGTTATTTTGAAGCAGAAGGGTATTCAACAGTCCCATGATGAGCTGACACTCCTTAAAAAATAATAACTGTTGGGAAGCAGATCAGGGGCAATAAACAAGCCCTTTGACGAATTAAACGATTTTGAATATCTAAATCAATCGAATTCCATTTTTCACCTCGAGGTTCACTTTTGCGTTACCAAGTAGATTGAAAATAATGTTAAAAAACAAAAGAAGATTCATTTCCTGCGAAATGGTAGCAGATACGAAAAAAAATCGAAGGATTTTTTTCATAAAATAAAATGTGTGTCTAGAAATAATATTTTTTTGAGTCGTTCACCGAGTGTTACATTATTTTTTTGCAAAATTATTTTTCTCGGTAACCTCTATCTCCGCCACTTTTCGACAGATATTGGTGGATATTCAAGCTTATCATGTTGTCATGTCGTATATCAAGTTTGTCTAAATTATGATTTTTGGTTTGGCCAAAAAATAAAAAAATCGTTATTTTTTCATGAAAATTTCAACACCCTGTATCTCGAAAACGATCAACAACTGGACAACAATATATGTGGTTTTTCTAATTGCAAATAGCGCCCTCTATCACCAAGCCGTTTGATCCATGACTTCTTGGTACACCCTGTATACATACATATTTCTACTCTGCAACTTCACTCTTACTGCATGAATTTCACATTGTTAAGTCTCGTACTGGTCGCTAAACTTCAAAGGCTTCTCTTTGCTCGTTTCCTGTTGCTGTATAATATTATCTATATCTGTAAATTGTTTATTATTTGAAATAAATATTAACTTAGTTATTTATGTAATTGTATTAATATGAATGTTATAAGATTTTTTTAATAATCATTGCAATAAAAATTCAAAAATAAACCGTAACAACTGAAATTTTTTGTAAAAAACTTTAAAGCGGGCCTACTACGTCTTCGCAAAGACTGGATATTTTGCTTCGCGTCAAAGATATCAAAAAAAGTTACTGAAAAAGTTGTTTCAGTTTGTATTCTGAACCCGGGTTTCAAGTTTCCTTGAAAAAATTCCATGTCTTTTTTCAATATTTTTGTTCATTTACGAATTTATGTTTTCGTTTGACACAATATAGTTCCCATCAAAACTAAAAATTTGACTCTTTTCCAATATAATGATGTCATGGCGCCTCAAAAACAATTTTCAAGTTGGTGCAAAAACATTATTTTTTATTAGGTGATTGATTTATTCTAGGGAAAATATAAAAATAAAAATTAGAGTTTTCTCTTGGTACTTGGTATTCAGGATTATGATTTCCTGTAACTATTTTCGATATCTTTGACACAAAGCAAAATATCAAGAATTGCCCTTTTTTGCGAAGACGTAGTAGGCGGGGTCAAGGCATCAAATTTTAGTTAAATATCATAAATAGCGGAGCTTATCAGTCAGTATGACTGTACACAATTTCGAACACCGTCTTCTTCAAAAAAGGAAAATACAGGGTTGTATTCATCTTAAATACGACACACTGTATATAGTTATTATATACTCCCCATGAAATGTCTAGTCTAAAAAAATGTTTCCCGAAAATATGTTGAACATTTGAATAAAATGATTTTCATTGGTCAGCGTCCGAAATGCTCGCATAGTTGTCAAGTGATTATTGTCAATGTCATGTCTCATTGCCAATTGTACTTAGCATGACAAGATTGACAAGCATGGTACAAAGACATGCCCTCAGCAGTTTGATAATAACAGCTTCGTTGCCCAAATAACATCATAACTCAAACTTCAACCTGTTCTGTATTGACAAGATTGACAAACATGGTACAAAGACATGACCTCAGCAGTTTGACAACAACAGCTTCGTTTCCCAATTAACATCATAACCTCAAACCTCAACCTGTTCTGTATTTCTATTTTTATTATTGCTATCGTGTTTGCTTCTTGGTATGCAGAGGAAAAAAAAAGAAACCAAGCAATCGAAATTTGAATTCTTCAAGCGGACTCATCAACATAACCAGTGTTCACAATCCACTCACAATTTTGATACTCCAACAGTGACTTATTCCAGTGTGCAGATTGGAGAAGTGGAAACTACAAGGTGGTGAAAATATTTACCCAATATTGGCCATCATACTAGAACACATGCTATAGGATTATATCAGGCGCCTAGATGCAAATCACTCATATAGTCATTCAGTATCACTCATGTAGTCATTCACTACCGCTCAAATGTAGAGCAACCGTCTGAAATTTGATAAAACTTTGATCCTGTATCAGTTATCAAAGAAGTGATGGCGCATTCAAAAACGTCAATCCATTCGTCGGTTTACATATTCTGGCGATTTTTTTCAAAAAATTTTCTAGTCCCTCTTTTCACATTTAAAAAAAGGACACTTTTCAAAACTTGTTTATGTTCAAATTTCGATAAATGGCCAGCACCATTCGATAGAGGAACAAAAAATATGTACTTTCTGAAAATTTCACAATAATTGAGCAAAGGAGAGTCTAGCTATATAATCCTGAATTTGGCAAAAATGAAATGACCCATTTTTCATGATTTCTTCAAAAATGGATCCTTTTTGCCAAGTTCAAAATTTCATTTTATTTTTTTTATATTTTATTTTAAACTTAACTATTCTTTGATCAATTATTTCAGGAAATTCATAATTGTCACTTCTCTTTCGAATGGTCCTGGCAATTTGGTTCAAAATAGACACTGAAAAAAGTTTTGAACAGTGTCCTTTTTTAAACGTGAAAAAATGGCACTAAACATTTTTTTGAAAAAAATCGCTGAGACAAGTAAACCGACAAAAGGATTGAAGTTTTTGAATGCAACATCATTTTTTTGATAACTGATGCAGGGTTGAAGCTTTATCAAATTTCAGTCCGTGGCTCTTATGACTATAAAAAAATAGACCTAGCTTGTCTTTTCTGAAAGCAATCATACATTAGCTTGAACAAAACAAATATACCTATTTCTTTCTATAACCCCACCACTGTTTATCCAACATAGCTCTGCCCCTTGATATTTTGCACCAGCATCATTGCCAAGTGTCCAATTTTAACTACTCCATTTTACTCTCCATATATTTATCAATAATTAAAACATGATAGAATCATGACAAAATCAACTCTCATCCAATCTCAGTTAAAGATACAAGAAGAACGATATTTTGGGAACAAATATGTCCTTTTCATTAAGGCACGATCTATTTGATAATAGCTTGTCGTCTCCTTCAAAAACGCTCGAAAATGTGGCAACAACATCAGGTTTCTTGTACCTGCGTTCTGCAAGTTGATTTAACTACGTATCGATTTCACGTTCAAGCGTAAAAGAATTCATTCATGTTGGTTGTGGTTATGACGATGTTTATGCGATGTTGCTTCCACATTGTCTCTGTGTTGATTGCTCAATTTTCCTTGTTTTTGTGTGGTTTGTACACTATTTGTGATTTGACAATATTTGTACATTGATATGGTGCGAAAGTGTCAAGTTTGTGGTAAATTGGACCGTGAAGACCAGGAAGCTTCGTTCCATCAGTAAGTATACCGCCATCTTGATTTTAAAATAGATTCTGGGACCTCCTACCTTCTCACTTCAGTGGCGTATTATTTATTTTTGGAAATGTTCGCATTTCATACAGAGAAAAATATATTTTAAATGAAAATTAACACAGTCTTTAAATTAAAGTAATAACAAAGTTTGCTGATATACATTCCCTGGTTTCATAACACTATGTAGCCACAAATTTTGAAAATATCCAAAACTCACTGGAATGTACCCTTTTTTCTTAGTAATTTTCGAATAAAAAGTGTGAGGGAACCAATAGTTTTTGAGAAAATACTTTTTGAATAGGATGCTTTCATAACATTGGTATATATTATAATAAACGCGACCGTTTTTATGAAATTACCGATATACCTATATACTCTACACATAAGTCTTTAAATATCGAATTTGACCTACTCTACCTCTTCCACACAGTATTTCACAAAAAAACGTCAAAACTGTGTGTTAAAATCGAGCAGAAAAGACAATCACTTGGACAATTGGGTATATCATTGTTCAATAAAGTTTATAACCCAGAAAAGTCAAGAAAAAAGTATATATTGGGTTGTTGCATAGGTTTTCAAACGCTGAAGTCTCATTTACATTCAATTTGTTTTCGAATTGCCACTTTCGAAATTGACAGATTTCCGCTTGCAGTATGCAAACAGAAATTCTATGTCGGCTTAAAAGCCTATACATCACCCACATCCAGGGGTATTGAAAAATCGATTTGAAGGTCGGTACCTGATAAATTTGGAAAATCCGAAAGATATCCGGTACTTGAATAGCTACTGTGTTGCTAAACTGACTCCAGTACGACAATTTGATTTGTAACTCGAAGTTTGTAAAATACGGGGATCGAAGATTTGAGAAAAAACTACCAATTTATAGAAAAAAAACATACGAAAAAGCTGTGGAGGAAATAATACGTAATGGCGTTGAATAATTTTAATGTAACCTTTCTTATTATTTTTCAAAATTTCGAAACTTTCCGCCATTTTTCATCTTATTCTGTAAACGCTCTTTACAGAATTTAACCACATACTTCTGAGGCCAAAATAAGCCGATTCCAAGCAACTTACCTCATTACAAAATTGCTCAGTTTCCTAGATACAGTTGAAAAATAAAAATCGAATTTTTGAAATTGTGTGAACATTTTTCAATGTATCACTTTAAAAATTGATACCCGGCCGAGGTTTTTCGAGATGCGAAACCTAAATATGGACCCCTTTTCTTTGTGGCGGTTGTAGGGCGCTGCACACTGTAGGTTCTTCTGATAGTTCAAAATGACCATAACTTTTTTACCAGTGTAGCTTTTAATTTTCTTTGTCAAGGAAATGATTTTTACGCATTTTTATACAAAAAACATGATCCTATTATAACACGCTAAACTGAGCCGTTTTCGTGGTATTTTGATTTTGAGTGTTCGATGTCGCACCGGAATATTCAAATTACTTTGAATTAAAAAAAAATGGTAGTGTAACCTACAAAAACAAAAATACTGCTAATTTACTGATCAAAGTTCATCCTGCAGGTAAGTGATATGAATATTCTGGTGCTTACTCTAGTGGATTATAACAAGACTATTTTTTTCGCTAGAAAATGTCTGGAAGATCATTACCAAAAAAAAAAGTAAAAAACTATAGTGAGTAAAAAGTTATGGCCAATTTAAACCATCAGAAGTGGAGTGTGCAGCGCTCTCTAACGGCTACAACTGAAAGGTATTTATATTCGGGTTTCGCATCTCAAAAAACCCCCGGGTACTAATTTTCAAATTAATAAGTACGTTGAGAAATTAATGTTCACACATTTTGAAATATTCGATTTTTATTGTTTCACTTCACCACCCTGTATCTAAGAAGCGAAGCAATTTTGGATAAAGGTAAGTTGCTTTAAGTCGGCTTATCTTGACGTTAGGAATATGTGGTACGTAAGATTTTGTGAAGACCTTTTACAGACAACCTGATAGACAAACAGATAGTTTTTTTTTTATGTAGATGGTGGCATAATTACGATAATGATTCCGTTTGGCAAGCGGAAATCTGTCACTTCCACTTCAAAGTGAAATTGAGTGTGAATGAGTCGAGGAATGAGTCTTAAACGATAGCATTATTGCCAGAACTTTATCAGGTAAATACTTTTACGGAGCTGTTACATAGAAGTAAAATTAATTTTGGTTAGTTTTGGCTAGTCTGTGTTTGGCAAAAAATTGATGTTGCCACCTCACCGCATTTAGGCACATATTGTAGGTACATTTCAAGTTTGGTTGAAAACGAGGTTTAAAAGCTATTGTCAAGTGAACCCATAAAGCTTGCTTAAAATAAGAAAGTTTGTCAACAATTCCTTCAGACAAGAGGAGTTTTCGCATTGTAGCTCACATTTTTGAACTACGCCAGAATAAACGGGGAGCGGAAGCTCAAAAATACTGAAATAATCCAGTGCAGAAGGTGCGTCATGTGGAGCCATGCAACAAGCAATTGTCACAGGGCCCACGGCGTGCAAGGTGTGCGGAGACGCACCTCACACAGAATTGTGTACAAGATGAACAATTTGCGGCTTTTTAATGTGCTAATTGTAAAGGGTGTCATAGAGCCTCTTCTACAGAATGTCCACTTTATAAATATGAGGTGGACAAATTAGAGGCGGCACGACGGCCCCCCACAAAATATGTTTCAGCGCCACCGAGAGTGAATGCATGGAAAGCCAGACAGGGGGCGAGGGAGGAACCATCTGAGTTCCCACCACTACCACAAAGGCCTGCCCAGTCTGCTCAACCTAGACCAGCAGCAGCGCAGACACAGCAGAGACCAGCACGGGGTGAGTCGGTCGAAACTGTCACTGATCTTTTTAGATGTATGGCTGACATAAACCGAATGGTTAATATGTCAGAAATCTTTCGTTGTATGTCAGACTTGCGTGCGTTATTAATGGACACACCAGCCGGACAAAGAGGATCAGTAACCGTCAACTTTATGGGTAACGCTCTCCTAAGGTACAATCTGGACCCAAACTAACCCAAACAGCGTTTTCCAAAAACTTGGCGAACTGATTCACTTCTTGAATATTCATAGAGTAGATATCATGATCATTACCGAAACAAAACTAATTCCAAACAAAAAGTTGAATGTTAAGAATTACATTGTCCACCGGCAAGGTTAATTGATATGTGAAGGTTGCGCCGTAACTAGGGAGTCGGAAATTCCCGAACTTTAAACCGAATCGTTCCGATATTGGTGACGTCACTCGGCTCCATCAATATTATGACGTTCCTGTCATCGGTGTGTCACCTTATTAATGTCAAAAGCGGTAATTGACAAAATATTCGTAATTTACGGTCTAAAAACATTTTTTACCGAGTGTCGACCATTTTCAAACGTGCTTGAGGGTAAGTAATTAGTGTTATTACACAGTTTTTGATATACAGTGGAATATCTTCTCATTGTTAAGTGTGAATCATATTTTATGTTTTTTTTTAGATTCCAGGTCACTCATGTGGAGTCTCAAGCTGTCCGAGTAAATATAGGAAACTGGGAAAAAAAAAAAATGGTGAACGAGTGACCTTTTTTCATTTTCCAAAAGATGACCTGATTTGCAGAGAATGGGTTCGTTTATGTAGCCAACCTCCGACTTTTGCATCCAAGATCAATAAGAGAATATGTTCAAAACATTTTCAAATTAGTGATTTTGAGGATGGAATCAAAGCAAAAATCATGGGCACTGTCCCAAAGATATTGAAAAAAAATGGTCAGTGAACTTGAAGTAGGCATCGAAGTAACGGTTCCTAACAGTGTACTGTAACATTCCAGCCATGCCATTTTTAAAGTTGCCAACTGAAATGATGTCTTCCCCCATCTAGAACGACACAATTCAAAATCCATCTTCAGTAGGTGAGGAAACGGAAATATGTATAAAAGTGCCTTGTGAGATAACAGTAGTCTTTATTTGTCTTTAATTACAGACTTGGACAGATCACACCATAGTACTCTATTCTGGAAACCGTTACCTTCCTATTCTCATCATGAGAAATATGAAGAGCTTATGTTGCAACTGAACAACGTGCCAGAAGCAAATAAGTTACAAACCAGAAACAAACAAATTCAGTTGCCAACTGAAATGATTTCTTTTCAAAATAGACACTGGAAAAAGTTTTGAACAGTGTCCTTTTTTAAACGTGAAAAAATGGCACTAAACATTTTTTTGAAAAAAATCGCTGAGACACGTAAACCGACAAAAGGATTGAAGTTTTTGAATGCAACATCATTTTTTTGATAACTGATGCAGGGTTGAAGCTTTATCAAATTTCAGTCCGTGGCTCTTATGACTATAAAAAAATAGACCTAGCTTGTCTTTTCTGAAAGCAATCATACATTAGCTTGAACAAAACAAATATACCTATTTCTTTCTATAACCCCACCACAGTTTATCCAACATAGCTCTGCCCCTTGATATTTTGCACCAGCATCATTGCCAAGTGTCCAATTTTAACTACTCCATTTTACTCTCCATATATTTATCAATAATTAAAACATGATAGAATCATGACAAAATCAACTCTCAGCCAATCTCAGTTAAAGATACAAGAAGAACGATATTTTTGGGAACAAATATGTCCTTTTCATTAAGGCACGATCTATTTGACAATAGCTTGTCGTCTCCTTCAAAAACGCTCGAAAATGTGGCAACAACATCAGGTTTCTTGTACCTGCGTTCTGCAAGTTGATTTAACTACGTATCGATTTCACGTTCAAGCGTAAAAGAATTCATTCATGTTGGTTGTGGTTATGACGATGTTTATGCGATGTTGCTTCCACATTGTCTCTGTGTTGATTGCTCAATTTCCCTTGTTTTTGTGTGGTTTGTACACTATTTGTGATTTGACAATATTTGTACATTAATATGGTGCGAAAGTGTCAAGTTTGTGGTAAATTGGACCGTGAAGACCAGGAAGCTTCGTTCCATCAGTAAGTATACCGCCATCTTGATTTTAAAATAGATTCTGGGACCTCCTACCTTCTCACTTCAGTGGCGTATTATTTATTTTTGGAAATGTTCGCATTTCATACAGAGAAAAATATATTTTAAATGAAAATTAACACAGTCTTTAAATTAAAGTAATAACAAAGTTTGCTGATATACATTCCCTGGTTTCATAACACTATGTAGCCACAAATTTTGAAAATATCCAAAACTCACTGGAATGTACCCTTTTTTCTTAGTAATTTTCGAATAAAAAGTGTGAGGGAACCAATAGTTTTTGAGAAAATACTTTTTGAATAGGATGCTTTCATAACATTGGTATATATTATAATAAACGCGACCGTTTTTATGAAATTACCGATATACCTATATACTCTACACATAAGTCTTTAAATATCGAATTTGACCTACTCTACCTCTTCCACACAGTATTTCACAAAAAAACGTCAAAACTGTTTGTTAAAATCGAGCAGAAAAGACAATCACTTGGACAATTGGGTATATCATTGTTCAATAAAGTTTATAACCCAGAAAAGTCAAGAAAAAAGTATATATTGGGTTGTTGCATAGGTTTTCAAACGCTGAAGTCTCATTTACATTCAATTTGTTTTCGAATTGCCACTTTCGAAATTGACAGATTTCCGCTTGCAGTATGCAAACAGAAATTCTATGTCGGCTTAAAAGCCTATACATCACCCACATCCAGGGGTATTGAAAAATCGATTTGAAGGTCGGTACCTGATAAATTTGGAAAATCCGAAAGATATCCGGTACTTGAATAGCTACTGTGTTGCTAAACTGACTCCAGTACGACAATTTGATTTGTAACTCGAAGTTTGTAAAATACGGGGATCGAAGATTTGAGAAAAAACTACCAATTTATAGAAAAAAAACATACGAAAAAGCTGTGGAGGAAATAATACGTAATGGCGTTGAATAATTTTAATGTAACCTTTCTTATTATTTTTCAAAATTTCGAAACTTTCCGCCATTTTTCATCTTATTCTGTAAACGCTCTTTACAGAATTTAACCACATACTTCTGAGGCCAAAATAAGCCGATTCCAAGCAACTTACCTCATTACAAAATTGCTCAGTTTCCTAGATACAGTTGAAAAATAAAAATCGAATTTTTGAAATTGTGTGAACATTTTTCAATGTATCACTTTAAAAATTGATACCCGGCCGAGGTTTTTCGAGATGCGAAACCTAAATATGGACCCCTTTTCTTTGTGGCGGTTGTAGGGCGCTGCACACTGTAGGTTCTTGTGATAGTTCAAAATGACCATAACTTTTTTACCAGTGTAGCTTTTAATTTTCTTTGTCAAGGAAATGATTTTTACGCATTTTTATACAAAAAACATGATCCTATTATAACACGCTAAACTGAGCCGTTTTCGTGGTATTTTGATTTTGAGTGTTCGATGTCGCACCGGAATATTCAAATCACTTTGAATTAAAAAAAAATGGTAGTGTAACCTACAAAAACAAAAATACTGCTAATTTACTGATCAAAGTTCATCCTGCAGGTAAGTTATATGAATATTCTGGTGCTTACTCTAGTGGATTATAACAAGACTATTTTTTTCGCTAGAAAATGTCTGGAAGATCATTACCAAAAAAAAAAGTAAAAAACTATAGTGAGTAAAAAGTTATGGCCAATTTAAACCATCAGAAGTGGAGTGTGCAGCGCTCTCTAACGGCTACAACTGAAAGGTATTTATATTTGGGTTTCGCATCTCAAAAAACCCCCGGGTACTAATTTTCAAATTAATAAGTACGTTGAGAAATTAATGTTCACACATTTTGAAATATTCGATTTTTATTGTTTCACTTCACCACCCTGTATCTAAGAAGCGAAGCAATTTTGGATAAAGGTAAGTTGCTTTAAGTCGGCTTATCTTGACGTCAGGAATATGTGGTACGTAAGATTTTGTGAAGACCTTTTACAGACAACCTGATAGACAAACAGATAGTTTTTTTTTTAATGTAGATGGTGGCATAATTACGATAATGATTCCGTTTGGCAAGCGGAAATCTGTCACTTCCACTTCAAAGTGAAATTGAGTGTGAATGAGTCGAGGAATGAGTCTTAAACGATAGCATTATTGCCAGAACTTTATCAGGTAAATACTTTTACGGAGCTGTTACATAGAAGTAAAATTAATTTTGGTTAGTTTTGGCTAGTCTGTGTTTGGCAAAAAATTGATGTCGCCACCTCACCGCATTTAGGCACATATTGTAGGTACATTTCAAGTTTGGTTGAAAACGAGGTTTAAAAGCTATTGTCAAGTGAACCCATAAAGCTTGCTTAAAATAAGAAAGTTTGTCAACAATTCCTTCAGACAAGAGGAGTTTTCGCATTGTAGCTCACATTTTTGAACTACGCCAGAATAAACGGGGAGCGGAAGCTCAAAAATACTGAAATAATCCAGTGCAGAAGGTGCGTCATGTGGAGCCATGCAACAAGCAATTGTCACAGGGCCCACGGCGTGCAAGGTGTGCGGAGACGCACCTCACACAGAATTGTGTACAAGATGAACAATTTGCGGCTTTTTAATGTGCTAATTGTAAAGGGTGTCATAGAGCCTCTTCTACAGAATGTCCACTTTATAAATATGAGGTGGACAAATTAGAGGCGGCACGACGGCCCCCCACAAAATATGTTTCAGCGCCACCGAGAGTGAATGCATCGAAAGCCAGACAGGGGGCGAGGGAGGAACCATCTGAGTTCCCACCACTACCACAAAGGCCTGCCCAGTCTGCTCAACCTAGACCAGCAGCAGCGCAGACACAGCAGAGACCAGCACGGGGTGAGTCGGTCGAAACTGTCACTGATCTTTTTAGATGTATGGCTGACATAAACCGAATGGTTAATATGTCAGAAATCTTTCGTTGTATGTCAGACTTGCGTGCGTTATTAATGGACACACCAGCCGGACAAAGAGGATCAGTAACCGTCAACTTTCTGGGTAACGCTCTCCTAAGGTACAATCTGGACCCAAACTAACCCCCAAACTAACCCAAACTAGATTAAAAATGAAACTAGACCAACTTGAAAAAGAAAATAATTTAATAAAAATGAAAAGAGCCCAAGAATTTGACAAACTCAGTATTAAAATAAGAAAATTGAAACAAGAAAATGAAACGTTGGAAGGTAAAATTATTATCACTCAAGAAACCATTATGAAATTGGAACAACGTTTTGAACGACAAGCTTCTGAAGCGTTCAAAGATTTCTCAAGTGCTAACCAGATCGCCATTTCACTCGGGAAAAAAACAAAAGCAAGATGGACACCAGATGAGATATCAAAAGCCTTTACGATCAGATATTTAAGTAAAAGCTGCTACGTTTAGTTGAAAGAACAACTAAAATATCCGCTTCCTGGATTATCAACCTTACAACATTGGGCGGCCCACTTAAATTTGAGAAATGGCGTTTTAGAAGATCTTCTGAATGTGCTAGAAGTTGCAGGCAGGACGAACACGAGATTCAATAAGGTTACTGTTCTATCTTATGATGGGGTTAAGGTAGGAACTTTTATCGATAGATTGAATAGTTTTCTAAAAAGCTATTTTTGCAGGTTACATCACAATATGAGTACGATCAGAAAAAAGATGAGGTTGTTGGCCCACACGCTTACATGCAAGTTGTAATGGCTCGCGGCATGTTTGATAACTGGAAGCAACCCATTTACATTGGATTTGATCAAAAGATGACGAAAGAGATTTTAGATGACTTATTGACGCGTCTTGATAAAAGAAACTACAACGTGGTGACTTGTGTATCGGACTGTGGCGGTGGGAATCAAGGTTTACGGACTGCATTAAATATTAAAAGTGACCATACTTTTTATATCCATCCCATAACCGCAGACCCTGTATATTTCTTTGCTGATGTCCCTCATCTCCTGAAATTAATGAAAAATTGGTTTCTGGATACCGGATTCATTCTAAAAGATGGAACCGTTATAAATGCTGAACCTGTGCGAAAACTGTTGCTCATCTGCAATACTGAAGTGAGTTCATGCCATAAATTGACTGAACTACATGTTAAATGCGTGAGAACGCAAAGACAGAATGTTCGGTTGGCAGCCGAGTTACTGTCTCATTCCACAGCAACTGCTTTGAAGCAATATACTCCTGGGGAAAATAAGAAACTAGCAAGAGATGTAGGGGAGTTTATTGATCTAGTTAATAATTGGTTTGACGTTATGAACAGCTATACGCCATCTGCAGTCCTGGATCTGAAAAAACCGTATGGCTTGTGCCTGGATCGCTAAAATGCAGTTTTGGAAAAGATGAAGTGTACGATAAACGAAATGTATGTATGTATGTATGTATGGGAAAAACAGCTTGCAAGTTTTTCTAAAAGGAGTCTTGGTGTCTATCAACTCACTTTTGTGTCTCCACACTCATCTGTCTAATAAATATGATGGTTTTAAATATATACTGACCCATCGATTAAATCAAGACTTTCTAGAAAACTTTTTTTCTCAAGTATGTTCCATTATATGAAGTTCGGCAGAGTTAATAATTATGAATTGTTTTCTAGCTGAGAAGTAGAGGAGGTCTACATGATCACCCATCTCCCCTAAATGCTATTTATCGCATCAGAATGATACTTCTGGGTAAAAATCCTGGAATTGTTAAAAGTAGAGCAAATGTAAAATTGCCTTCTACTTATGATTTTCAAGAAGGGACAGAATGTGTGTTTGCGGATGCTATCAAACGAGTCAAGATAAATATTGAAATTGCAAAGAATCAACCAGTTACAGAAGAAATTGAAACTCCAACGAAATTTGATACTATGAGTATTAGCAGTACCAGTAGCTCATCGTCAATTACCTCACTCACGAAGCCAATTTGTGAAAAAGACGGTTTGATATACATTGCCGGATATTTAGCACGAAAACATAAAGAAAGCTATCCTGATTTGGGCCAATATACCTATTTATCCGAGCAAAAACGGGAAAAAGACCTACATACAGATGTCATGCCACCTTGGCTGCAAAATCTTTCATTCGGTGGACTCACAGAACCTTCAATCCATTGGCTGGCTACTGTGAAAAAAATGGATAAATATTTTTGCAAGCTGCATAAGTCAGAATTCAATAATAAAAAACAATTTGTTAATAACACCATCAACTTTATAGTTAAAAAGGTTGATGTCTCGAATGATTTGTTGAAATCTTTTTGCAAATTGCGTGTTTTTATAAGAATAAGATTTCTGAATCATAAAAGGCAAGAAGAAATTGCAACGAAAAAATTGAAGGCTGCACAAGATAAGAAGCAAAGAGAAGTACAAAAAAGGCTATATCCATTTTCAGTGCAAGCTTCCTCATTAAAGATTGCAAAAAAAATGAAAAAAATTCTCAATTAATTCAATTCCAAGTCTAAAATTTGATAAAACATGCATCTTTTATCGATTATCAATTAGAAACTTCAATCAATTTGTTAGTTTATGGGACCTGGCTATTTTTTACAAAAAAATGTCTAGTGCCCACCAGGACACGTAAACTGACAAATGGATTGAAGATTTCAAATGCACAATAATTACCAGCGTTCTTTCCTGCGAGATTGTCGAATCTTGGTAGAAAGGACGCCAGTTAGTGGGTAATTAGATAAGTGCGCATTTCATCTTTCCTGTCGTGGTATCGACGATCAAACCCAACAGGAAACACGAGCGTTCTCTCCTGTAGGAATGTTGACTCTCGCAGAAAAGAACGCCAGTCAGTGGACAAGCTGATTCAAGCTGATACTCCTGAAAGTCATACAAAAATATCAATAAATTGAGAATTAGATATTCAATATCAAATAATACCTATTTAATAAATGTAGGTATACCTATGTAATGTAATATTATTAAAATATTATCTTCCATATCTTGTGTCTAGCTACAGGCTTGGAACGCGATTTTTACTAATTTTCGTGCAATGCCGTCTTAAATGTGAACGCGTTTAAAATAACATGTTCATTTGAATTTTGGAATCGACTTTTGGAGCCGAGTGACGTCATTTTCACGTGAATATTGTCTGAATTCTGATTCGTCGAAGACCCGAACGTATAACGATGCAACCTTACTATCAATTAACCTTGGTCCACCGGGTCGATAGGACACTGCGTGGAGGAGGAGTTGCCATGCTCTCAATCAGAATATCCCGCCCATTCGGATTGACGTAGACTTGTAACGAAGTTACAAAATTTCCGGATTTATTCTACCGTCATTTTCAAATTTTCAAATTCATTTTCCGTCTCTTACTAGTTAAATCGTATTTTTCCGTAACTTAGTTATTTATCTATCAAAAGATCCCGTATTTTTTCTAAAATAATGTTGACCATGTAATAAGTAATAATCCATTTATTAATTTCTGACCAAAATACTCCTTCTTAGTTTATCGCATCAAACAAATTAATTATTTAGCTCGCAAACCGGTCGACAAACGTTATTTATTTCACGCACAATTCAAGTAGATCCCCCACTTTTGGTCGGAATACAGAACCTCGGAGAGACGCGAGAAGCCAGTCAGTGGTACCGAGACCGAGTCGTGAACCTGAAGCAGTGGACTTCCCGGACCCGATTCGCGATCTTTTTCTTCAACCCGTTTTTGCTAAAAAATTCAATTTTTCTTATTCTTCTCTAATTCAAACACGAGGTAGGAACTGTTCATCGATAACTATGACGTTTTACCGAAATTCTCTCAAACCAGTGCCGCGTTGTTTGTAGGTAAGTTAAGTAACAGGGGTGGGAAAAAATAATTACGATATCTGGAAATTTTCGGAGTCCGTATTTTCTTCAGACTCACGAAAATCCTTTCGGATTTCAGGAAATATTCGGTGAATCTGTATTTTTTCCAGATTCTCAGGATCCTTCCAGATTCGTATCTGTTTGGGGAATTTATTATTTTATTTTGACTGTCAGGAGAACGAACTTTGCTAGGTGGGAAATTTTTAAATAATGTTCAACACCGCGTTTTTCTTTTCAACCGTCATCTCCTTTTCTATAAAATTTCTTGAGATAGTTTCGGGAAAATCGTCAAAGAGAGGCCTCTGGAGTTACGACCCGTGTGTGCAAAATTTCCAACGTTTGTCAATAAATTTCCCGCTGCTTTTCTATGCCTCTTAACCCGTTTTTCTCCTCGTGGAAATAACCCGATCGCGTCAATTTACCCGATACATTTTTTTTCTACGTCGTCGGAAAAATCTTACTCTATTAACCGCTGTTTTCCGTTAAAATACGCCGTAAGAACCCGTCGCGTCAAACTTCGTTCACACTCCGTTTTCTCCACATTCTGATATTTTTCTACCGATAATTCATGATTCTCAAAAATGTTAAAATACCTTTTAGTTAGCTGCACATTCTGAATCTCCACCGGGAGAGTTTTGACTGACTGATTTTTCTATTGTTATTACTAAGGGAGTTTCTTTTATTTATTTAGCTGAATGGAAAATCAGCACATTGTTAATTATTTTATTTATTTTTATCCGACTGGTTGGAAACCAGTCACAATTGTGATTTGTTTCGGGACTAATAGACTGATTGATTAATTTTCATTAACACAGAGTTTTTATTTCAAGAAAATTCAGTAATCCATTTCAGAGCGGAAGTTTGCGGAATTTTGGAAATAACGAACGCCTGGACTTTTTTCACTGTCTAAAAGCTACCCGATAGGCACTGTGGGCCCTCTACCACATAAATACAGGGGGTGGCGCTCGAGCATTTTGTTTAACACCAACGATTCCCTCATCCCCGTCGGGAATTGAATCCGGAAAATCTCGGGGCACGTCACAGACTCAGCTATCGAAAATGTAGCAATTCAATTACGAAATGGCAGCGTTATAGTAGGCGCCTACGCGAAACCAGATCTACGCATGATACCTGACGACTTGGATACATTTTTTCAGCACGGCCGGGGAACGCTGATCGTTGGTGATCTTAATGCCAGACACACCATGTGAAATAACCATAGGTGTAACAGGAATGGAGATTTTCTACATGACTATATTGAAGAAAATTCCATTCAGTTGTTGGAACCTCCAATTCCAACACATTACTCTACCAATGGCACGACACCGACCTACATCGATCTGGCATTGGCAAAAGGTATCCTAGATCTACCAGATTTGCGTGTCCTCAATGCGCTCTCTTCTGATCACTTACCGATCTTAATTGATTGGAAAGTTGATATCAGAGGAGCTGAAGTGGGACCGTCCACTTACATTTACAAAAACGCAAACTGGAGACATTTTAGAGAAATACTGAATGAGAGAGTCCAGATCGTCAATGACATCCAGTCAAAAGACGACCTGGAACGAGAACTCACACGTTTCTCTGAAACACTACAGTATGCACGAGACAAGATCAGCCGAAAGGTTAATCTTAAGCACGCTGAGGACAGGCTATCTGTAGAGATTCTGGAGCTGATAAAGCTTAAAAACAGGAAAAGACGGGAGTGGCAGCGCTCTGGGTCGCGGGAAAGGCGTGCAGAGTTCGGAGGGCGATCTCCGAATTCCGAAGCAAAACCTGGAGCGCAACACTTGCTGGGTTGTTCACACAAGATAACTCCTTCTGGAGAATCAGCAAACGGCTCAGAAACAAATTCAATAAAATCCCATCACTGGGAGGTGTTGTCCAGACACCTGGAGAAATTTCTGAGACGTTGGCTGATCATCTAGCGGGAGCCTCTGGGGAGAAACTAGACGTCACGCCCTTCCAGAGTGAAGTAACGGAGTCAGTGAGGCAACTCACGGCTATTGATTGCGTGATTCCAGGCGATGTGCTTGGTAAAATCCTGGTGTCTCCTTCAGAGCTAACCAGGATAATTAAGTCACTCAATAGTAACAAAGCTCCCGGGGAGGACTGCATAGCTAACATACTGTTGAAAAACCTTCCACGGAAGGCGCTGGTGCAATTTATGAACCTGATCAAGAGCATGCTGCGATTACAGCACTCTCCATGCGCATGGAAAACTGCTATGATCGTACCAATTCAGAAACCGGGTAAGGATCCATCCGAACCGGAATCCTATCGCCCAATTGCACTGTTGAGCAGCTTATCCAAAGTTGCTGAACGTGTAGTACTCCAGTCGTTCCACAAACTCCACTTGCTCGACAAAATCCCTCCTTTTCAATTTGGTTACCAAAAGGGACTCGATACGTCTCTTGCAGTAGCCAAAGTCGTGCAAGAATCCATGGATGGATTCAATAAGAAACAGAACACTGTCATGTTGACCCTGGACATCGCTCAGGCGTTCGACACGGTCTGGCATGACGGTCTACTGTGGAAATTGTACCACATCCACACATTCCCACCTTTCCTCGTCAAACTTATCCATTCCTACCTACAAAACCGCTCCATCAAAGACCGAGTGAAGGGGTCACTATCTGCTTCTAGAAATCTCTATGCAGGCGTCCCCCAGGGTACAGTACTATCGCCAGTGCTGTTCAAATTGTTCACGGCCGACATTCCTACTGCCGAGCCCATCCAAATGGTAATGTACGCAGATGACGCAATAGTCTATTTACGATCATTCTACGCACAAGCCGCCAGACAGCGCATCAATCAATACTGTTCGAATACATTGGTTCCATGGTACCATGAATGAAAACTAAAAATCAACAGTAAAAAGTGTGAATGTTTGGTATTAACTCGTAAATTCACGAACAATCGGATAATTGAGCCGATCAAAATCGATAACGAACCTATTACTATAGTTAAAACTTAAGTACTTGGGGGTTGTTATCGACGCGCGACTCATTTGTTCAAAATACATCCCACATCTTGCAGAAGTCTTTCTTGGCCGGACAGCGCTTATATCCTATTTTGTATCCGCGGGCATAATTGTCCAACGATTTAAAGCTCACTTTATATAGGTCGGTTATACGACCCACTATAATCTATGGCTGTCCAATATGGTGTAGCATGTCTAACTCACAATTTGCACGCATCCAACGTTCGCAAAATTTTCACTAACGCGCAGCCCTCAACTTGCCAAGATGGACGCCAATCGCCGATTTACACGATCCCTCTGATTTCAAGGGTGCAAGATTACGTTGAACAAATGTCTGACCGATTTTATCGTTTTAGAACAGGGAATTCACCCATCACTCAACAAATAACTAATACCAGGCACTCTAACAATGCCACACATACACCTATTTATGATAGACTCGCAACCTTCCATGAAAATGGGGAAAATGTTGATGACATTCATTGAATTGTAAATTTACTGAACGATCCGTTTTCGTTGCGGTGTTGTCGATGAAATGGTGGCCGCTCTTTTGGCGGGGTGCATCGCCATTTCATCGATAGCATTGCGGAAGAAGTGGTTGTTCCTTATTTTTAAAATTCAACCTTTGATTCTTAGGAAAACGTTTCGGTTCTAGATGAGTGTGTATTCTAGTCATGAATATTTCAAGCGAGGTTTTTAGGTCTATTTTTTCCTCGTCACGCAACTTTGACATATAATCAAAAACTTCCGATCGCTTTTGCCAACCACTCCATTGTTTCAAATCACTTCGCGTGATCAATCCCCATGTCAGCCATGTGTCTGAAAGCGCTTATTGACGTGGGAGAGACCCGACTTATCCGGTTTAAGGGACATGTTGGGGTTGTTGGGGCCAATATCTGCCCGCTGGCCTGTACTGTCAAGGTGGTGGCTGGTTTTTCACTTCCGGTGAAGGCGCATTCGCCTTCATGTGATGGACCTAACTAGTGTTAGATATATAAGTGTTTTACCTGTTGTGTTTTATACTTGTGTAATATTAGGAAACATGCTGTGACCTGTCCTGTAATTGTCTGTTTGCTTAATAAATGTGCTTGAAAGAGAGCTCACATAAATACAGGGTGTTACAAATTCTAGTGTATGCATGGGGATCTCGTAAACCATGAAAGATGCAAGGTCGGCTAAATCGAGGCAAATCTGTGCAATTTCAATCTTAAAAAAATGTCGCTTCGAAACTTGGTAAATTCCAAAGACTTCCGGAAATATCCGACAATAACCAATTTTTTCGAAATCCTTTTTTATTTTGTTCTGAATTTATTTGAAAAGATAATTGAAAACGAATGACACATTTTCATGGCCACTTTCTGCTCTTTAAGATATCACGCTCAAAATTGAAATCCGACATTTCAAATTCTTTTTAATTGATTTTTGAATAACTCTTTGCTTCTTGAAAATAATGACATGTCATAATTGCTATTTTGAAACCATGCGGAAAATAGATACGAGAGTTATTAAATCCAAAGTTGTTGATCCTTTCAGAATGCGGAGCGCGGATCGTAGTCACGGTAACAATAATAACTGACTTGAAACTCCAAGTAAAAAAATGCATCACCTTTTTCAAGAAGCGGAGACTTATCTTGAAATGAATTGAAAAAGTTGAGTTAGTATTTGAAAAAAAAGTTGATGATGGTTGCGAGAAATCGAAACGTCGAATTTTAATTTCGGCCGTGCTATCTTGAAGAGCAAAAAAAATGGCCAGAAAAATGTGTCATTCATTTTCAATAATGCTTCCAGATAAATTCAGGACAAAATAGAAAAGGGTTTTGAAAAAATCGGTTATTGTCGGATATCTCCGCTCCGGAAGTAGTCTTCTGAATCTTCCAAGTTTCGAAGCAGCATTTTTTTAAGATTAAAATTGCACAACTTTGCCTTAATTTAACCGACCTTGTATCTTTTACGGTTCACGAGATCCCCATGCATACACTCGAATTTGTAACATCCTGTATATTAATTGGTGTATTTAGAATTTGATTCTTGCAAAAACTATTGATTACCAATAAAAATGTGTACCTATATACTTCCTTTCCAGTGATCATCATGGTTACGTTAAGTATACGTTAAGTTAACTTGAACTTTCAATACTTCTTGCTCTCACTATTGGCTATGTGCAACATCCGAACAGTGACATCTGATGTCAGCAACTACTGGCAAAACTGTGGGCTATTTTCATACATGATCAAATGGTAATATAGAGAAAAATACCTGATACGACCTCCAGTGACTATCAGTACAAATAATTTTCATCAGGTTCATTTGATAATCATTATTTCTATCAATGAAATAGAAGATAATTGTAATTACAATACTTACGTGTATAATTTATCGTTCTTCTTCCTCTTTCCTGCTATGGCTTTGCTTCTAGGCAATTGCCAGCTCGATTTCGTAGAGATCACCTGTTGTCTGGTCGTGTACCATATGGTGACCTCTGACTGTTGGATTTTTTTTTTTAATAAGGCGTTTTATTCTTCTTGCGGCGGTTTTGTCAATTGTTAGATGGGCTGTTATTTAGACTATCACAACACAGGTTTGCGGGGGAACACAAGACATATACATTGGTATCTGGAAGGGAAAAGGAGAGGTTAAGTTGAGCATTACAGTTTGATGTGGTTGTATCTGAGAAAGTGCATAATTATGTCTATTGCTTCTTTTTTTGGAGTTGCTAAGACGGTGTTTATGTAAATGGGGTTATTGCGGAAGATGTTGATGAGCTTGTTGTAAATGTTGAAGTCTGCTGTAAGGTTAATGGGGCACTCAAGCATCATATGGTTGAGATCTTCGACTTGGCCGCATTCACATAGTGGGTTGTCTCTGGCGTTTATTTTAAATAGGTGGTCTCCTGTTGCGCAGTGTCCTGTGCGCATTCGAATGAAAGTGGTGATGTCTCTTCTATTTTTAAAGGGGAAATTTGTAAACCATTTTTTGTTTGGGTATTCTGTCTGGACTCCAATATATTTATGCTTCTTCCTAATTAGGGCAGTTTTCCAATCTTTTCTAAATTTGAGATTCAGGTTTTGTTTTACTAGGTTATATATTTCGCCGATGTCTATGTCCATTTACTTGAGTACGTTTAAAATTCTTCCTATGTTGGCCAGTTTGTCCACTTCTGAGTTTCCTGGGATGTCGGAATGGCCTGGGATCCAAGCCAGTTTTATGTCATAGCCGTTTTTATTGGATGAAAAAATTATTTTTTTGGTTCTGATTGTCCAGTAGTCTGCTGATGCGTTCAAGAGATTAGAGTTGAGCTTGGTTGCTGCACTCAATGAGTCCGTAAAGATGATTATTTTCTTGATTCTTTTTTTGATTGCTGTTTTGACTGCTTCATGGATTGCAACTGATTCGGCCTTGCATATGGTGAAGTGATTAGGGAGTCTTGAGGAAAATCTGTAGTTGATCTCGGGGATGTTTATGCCATATCCGACATTTTCGGTTTTTTTTTAGGCATCCGTGTAGACGAAGGAGTGGCTGGTTCCATATTTATCTCTGATGTGTTGAAATTCTGTCTTTATAGTAGGGTCGTTCTTTTTTAAGTTGCATTTTAGTATTTTTAGTGGATTGACCAGCATTTCGTATTCTTCTTCGAAGCATGGCAGCGTATCACTTTTGTATATCTTGTTTAGGAAAGGAAGGTATAGCTGAAAGGCGGATATCAAGTATGGCGTGTTTTCTTTTTTGAAATGGCGCGAGTTTTCCATTATGAGTTGTCTACGGCAGTCTAGGATTAGTTTGATGGTCGGGTGTTTCTTTATTGCTACTATTTCTGAGATGTGTTTCATCGCTAGTATTAGTCTTCCGTGTTCTGGGTCCATGACTGCAGCCTCCGAAAGGAGTGCAAGGGGGTAGATCTCATGCAGCCTAGGCAGATGCGTAGGCCTTGGTAGAAAACTGTGTTAATCATATTCAGGTGTTTTTGACTGGCTGGTTTTATGAAAATGGATCCGTAATCTAGGTGTGATCTGATTAGGGCTTGGAAAATGATCAGCATCGTACTGGGATCTGCTCCCGACCATACTCTACATATAGCCCTTAAGATATTGAGAGACTTTGTTGCTTTATTTGTGATTAGTTCTATGTGATTGTTCCACTTGAGTTGCTGGTCGAATATAAAGCCTAGGTATTTGATTTTTTGGTGAAATTGAATTGGGCGATTGTTTATAATAATTGAGGAAGGTGCAGCTTTTCTTTTACCCTTTGTGAAAAGTATTGCTTGACATTTACTCTCGGCCAGGGCCAGGTTGTTGTCTTCCATGAAGTTGCTTACTATTTCTAAGGCCGCTGTGATCTGTTGGGTCATTGTGTTATGGTCCCTGCCTTTTACCACTAGAACTACATCATCCGCATACCCCAATAATGTTACTGCCTCTAGATTAAGTTTGAAAAGGTCCGCTAGGTAGACATTGAAGAGGATGGTGCTGAGGGGTGATCCCTGTGGAATGCCTATCGTTGCTCGTGTAGGTCCTAATAGATTACCGTGTTTGTCTTTGCAATATAAGAGTCTGGAGTTGAGAAATTGATATATTAGATTAACCAAGTCTGTTGGAGCGTTCATATAGATCAGCTTATTGTATAGTATTTGAATGTTGACGTTGTCATATGCTGCTTTGATGTCCAGAAAGACGCCCATAACTGATTCCCCCGATAGAAAGGCGTTATATATGTATGTAGTAAGGAAGGCTATGTTGTCTGTTACTCCCTTTCCCTTGCGAAAACCTAGTTGGTTGTTGTTGAAGTTTTTGTTTTTTTCCAGCATCCATTCCATTCTGCTTTTGATCATGGTCTCGAGTATCTTTCCTCCACACGATGATAGTACAATGGCTCTGTAATTTTTGGCTTCTGCCGGATCTCGATTGGGCTTTAAAAAAGGTCACTACGTTGAATCTTTTCCAGTCCTCCGGGATTCTGTGCCCCTGCAGATAATTGTTGTAGGCTTCCAACAGGATTAGATGACCCCGGTGTGGCAAGTTTTTATATAATAAATATGGGATGTTGTCTAGTCCTGGAGCTGAGTTTTTTTTACTTTCTAGTGCGTTCTTGAGTTCTATAATGGTGAATGGTTCTGAGTATTTGTGGTTATTTGTTGCTATTGTTTCGAAATTGGGGTCTATGTTGAAGGTTGCCATATTCTGGAGGATTCTTTCTTTTATATCATCATCTGTTTGGGGGCGGTGATTTTTGTCGTTGTTTAAAAATTTCTTTACTTTGTTCCATACGTACGTCATGTTTGAGTTTCTGTTTAAGGTTTTGCAAAAGGATACGAATTTTTCCTTTTTCTTTCTTTCCAACTCTTTTTTAGTTTTTGCGATGTTTCTCTTTACTGATATGTAGTTTTCCAGTGTTGGGGAGTTGTTGAAGGTTGTTAAGGCCGCCCTCCTTTTTTGGATCCACTCTGAACATTCGTCGTCCCACCACACATTTCCTTTTTTCTCACGGTGTCTGATGTACTTATATGGGATAGATTCTTCTGCTGCCGCCGTCATTATGCCCGTTAATTCCTTGTATTCGATCTCAGAATTTGCTGATTTGGAGATGTCTTCCAGTACTCTGTTGTGGTAGGTTTCCCAATTTGCTTTGGCGTAGTTCCTAATTTTGATTGGCGGAATAGTTATTTGATTGTTTGGTTTATTATTGTCGAGAGTGATGTCCAGGCAGGTCGGGTAGTGATCGCTGTTTCCGCAGTCGAATATTATGCTCCAGGATGCTTTGATGGCCAATGTTCCATTTACTATGGTTAGGTCCACTGCGCTTAGTCTTTCTCCTGGCTTCTGTACTAATGTTGCCTCCCCACTATTCATGATAATTAGGTCATTGTTGCACACAAAATCGCTTATGGTTGTGCCTTCTTTATTTGGTATACCATCGTCCCAGATTGGGTGGTGTGAATTTAGGTCCCCCATTAGAATCGTGTTTATTCCTTTGTCATGGCTAAAGATTTCATTAAGAAGATTTTCTTCTACGGCCGCCTCTCTGCTGCAGTAGTTTCCAATCTGTACTGTTATGTTTTAATTTTGTTAAACGTGATATCTTTTTTAATGCATGTTGCTACCCCTCCGTATTCATCTGCTCTGTCTTGTCTGATGATGTGGTAGGATTTCAGTGTGAATTTTTGATGTTGTTTGAGCCAGGTCTCATTAAGGAGTATTAGATCGGGATTTTCTTTGACTATATAGGCTAGTCAATGAATGGCCGAAAAGGGGGTGTAGAGTGCATGGAGGGGGGGAAGATTTTTCTCTCCAGGAATGTGTTAGGGGTAGTAATGACTTCAACATACCAAAAGTCCCCGCCCCTAGCCCGTCCGCTTCAGCGGGGGCAGGGGGGTAGAAAGGTCACCTTTTTGGTTTTTTGCCTATAACTCGAAAACGGTGCGTCGTAGCGAAAAATTTGTTGCATAAAAATAAAAGAACATAAAATTTTCTACAAGATAAGTACCATACATTTTTTCGCTGCAACGTACCGTTTTCGAGATATCTGCTCTCGAAAGTTGGTATTTTCATAAAAAATAATTTTGGTCACGATTTTTGTCTCCTGGTAACAGCCGCGTTGTCAATGTGGCAGTTATAGGGGAAGACGTTGATCTCGCTGTGCTACTTGCAGCAAGAACGCCACCTGACCACAACATCCTGTTCATAAAACCTGGCAGGGGTAAAGTGCAAACCAACGTTTATTCCACTCATCAAATGCAACAGTTGGGACTCAAGGAAATCTTGTTCCTACACGCATTCACTGGCTGCGATTCTACTAGTGCGGCATTCCGAAAGAGTAAGCTTGGTTTCGTGAAAATTTACCAAAAATATCCTGACGTACAACGAGCAGCCGAAATATTCCATAACCCCTCCTCCTCACATGCTGATGTTGAGGAAGCTGGGCAAACTCGTGGGCAAACATGCATGCTGAAATGGTACGGTGCCCCTGCAAAGATGAACTCTCTCAACACCTTCAGGTACGATTCATTTTTGAAATCGGTGTCCAACTTGAAACGGGATCACTTCCACCCAGCGAGAGGGCAGCGAAAGAGCATGCATTGCGCACATTCCACCAGGTGCAGCTCTGGCTGGGAAACCAACTACTCCCGGACCAGTGGGGTTGGTACCGAAAAGGCAACATTCTCGCTCCTGTGCAGACGAGAAACCAAGCAGCGCCCAGGGAAATTTTGGACCTCATCTTTTGCAAATGCACGAAAGACTGCAGCAGTGGAAGGTGCAGCTGCAAAAAGGCAGCGTTGAGTTGCTCTCGACTGTGTCAACACTGTCAGGGGCACTGTTTAAACGGCGTGCCCATTTTGACCGAGGACGATGACGAAGATGATTTGGAGCCTTTTCGCACATCCCCTGAATACACTTCATCCAAAATTGAGGAAAATGATGACGAAGACGAAGGTGATTCACAATTCGTGCTGCGATCAGTGTCGATGGTAGAGCCAGAAGCCGAATCGTCCCGGCCCAAGAGAATAAGGTCCAATTCATTTATGTTTTGATGAGATAAATTCACGTAGCTTTTAAGATTTTTTATTTGTTCGTACATTTCTTGTAGATAAATGTTTCACATTTCTCGTTTTATGTTCGTTTTCGTAAAATAAAAAAATCAAATTGATGGAACTTCTGACCCTTTGGAGAAAATTTTGTATTTTATATTATTGAAAAAAAGCTCTATCGCGGAAAACAAAAGTTCGTGGAGTTACCAGAAGAACTACGACAAAAATCGTGACCAAAATTTTTTTTTATAAAAATACCAACTTTTGAGAGCAGATATCTCGAAAACGGTACGTTGCAGCAAAAAAATGTTTAGAACTAATCTTGTAGAAAATTTTATGAGCTTTTATTTTCAATAAAAGATTTTTTCCCTACGACGCACCATTTTCGAGTCATAAGCGAAAAACCAGAAAATGAACATTTCTAGCCCCCTGCCCCCGCTGAAGCGGACGGACTACAGGCGGGGACTTTTAGTATGTTTACGTCCCAACTACCCCCAACACATTCCTGAAGAGAAAAATTTTCCCCCCCTTCATGCACTCTACACCACCTTCGTTGCCTAGACTAATAAGACAGTTTAAATTATCTCTAATTGAACTGATGCTTCGAATGTTCCATTGAATGATTTTTAGGTTACGTTTGATTGTTGTGTTCGACATTCTAAGAGTTAAAGGATTCTTTGTCCAGGTCCATGTAGGGGCTTGGATTTTGTTCGGTTAATATTAGTTCTCTGATAAGATATGAATGTTCTTTCGATGCATTTCGTATGAATCCTATTACCATGTCTAGATTGATATTTTCTGTGTATGATTGGGTAGGTATTTGCACTGTTGCCAGGTCGTGGATTTTGGTAGTTCTGAGAGTATGTGGGGGTGTGTTGTGAGATCCATAAGCTGAGTTGGTAGTTATCTGGTCTTTCATCGGGGTTAATTAAATTTGTATTGTGGGTTTTCCTGTCGTAGGGTGTTTGTATGTTTCTTCTCTTAAATAAGCGAGGTGATGACGTATGTGAGTTCATAGTAAAATGATAGGTAAAATGAGTCAAATCTCACATTTCCATGAATTTGTTTAATGAAGGACTACCAGTTTCAGGGTCTAAACTTTACATCCCATCTTCAGGTCCAGTTAAAAGGGCTACATAGAAGGAAAAACATGTTAAAACCTAACGTCAAATCCACACTAAAAATATACTTACAATACAATCACAAGGCCAAGACGTAATTCGATCGATCAAATTTTAACAAACAAATATACATGAATACATAAAAAAAAATTCAAACACGTGAAAGGGGGTACAAAAGACAGGGCAAAAATGAACCTCCATGTGTGAGGTGCCCACCCCAAATGTCACACTCAGTTGGTGGAATATAAATGAATGAATGGCATATGACAAGACAAACCGACATAACCAAAGTTTTGGGCCTAGTAACCTAACCTAAATTAATAATACAGCTCAACAATTGAAATCAGTCATGAACTTCCATGAATCTACCAAGAAAACCTCTAAGTAGAGGTCGGGTGCTATGATGTAGTAGGGAGGTAAATTGTTATAATTAAATAATGGAAGTAAAAATTGGTGAATAATCAAAATTTATTTGGTGATTAAGAGTTAATATTGTTGTATTTTTGAAAGATTTATGTATTTCCAGTAGTTCCAAATTGTTAAGATTCATTGGCACGATGTAAAATCCTGAAATCTTCAAAGTCAAAGTTATGGCCATTCTCCAACAGGTGGGATGCGAAGTGAGAAAAACCTGTAGAATTAGCATTTAAACATTTTAAATGTTCTTTCAATCGTACGCCAAAACTTCTATAAGTTCTACCAATGTACTCTGCTTCACAATCCTTACATTTGAGTTGATAAACAACACTGATATCCATAAGGTTTACTTTATCTATATTATTCAAGAAAAAATTGCCAAGAGAATTGGAGGCTTTGAAAGAGATATTTGTAATAGGTTTAAAGATATTTGAAATTTTATTTGTTAAATTATTAATGTAAGTTAACGATCTATAAGGTTGCTGAGAATTATCATCTAAAAAATCCTTCTCTTGTTTGGTGTGTTGGACAGCGTTTGTGTGTATGTTCGTTTGATTGGGTTGGATTTGTGGAAAACCGATCTCCTTTCGGATGGCTCAAAGGTTTCGTCAGAATTGCGTTGAGAGTAAGGAATTCTACTATTGGTATTTTTATTAGTATTTAATCTGGAGAAGTCCTCTCCATTATAGATGAAGTCGCCTTTCGGGATATATGATTTTTTAACTGCTTCACTGGCTTCAATAAAAGTGAGATTTTCAAACGCCATAAGGTCTTTGATGTTTTTTTGTCGTTTGTATTCAGGACACGTTTTGGATATTGATTTATGTGCGTCTTTGCAGAAAAAACAGATTGTAGGGCACGTAAATTCTTCATCGTCTTTCAGATGTTTCAACTCGCCGCAGTTTATACAGTGTTCTTTTCCCTTACAGTTGGCTCTAGTGTGACCATATCTCAAACATCTATAACATTGAGTTACAGGGGAAACGTAGACCGTTATTTGGTGACTAAGATTGTAGAAGTACACTGCTCGGGGCAATCTTACTTCTTTAAAAGTGAAAAGTACTGTACCGGTTGGTTCATAATCTACATTGGTATCTTTCACGACTCTTCGGTTTAATCTTCTAACACTAAGAATTTCTATGTTTTCATCTACCTCGCAACATTTCAGCAGTTCTTCGTCTGTAATATCCGGATCTACCCGTCTGGCAATGCCTTTTGATGGCACAAAATTAAAAAGAATGAAGATATTATAGCCTTTCTTTAATAGATTTTGATTTCCCACAAATTCATTAGCCGCTTTGTAAGTAACAAATTCCACCGATATTCTGTAGGGCCCCTTATTATTAATTTTATTTTATATTCGCTAATTTAAGGTTGAAAATATCTCTTGCTATCTTAATGTTATTCACTTTGCCGATGCTGAATCATACTTTTTGTGTGGATTCCATGTAAACAATGAACGGGCCATTGTCCTTGACAGCGTATAGATTGATTGGCCTTTCCGAACTTTTTTGAGATTTAAAGGAACTATTTTCAGTATTGCTCTTGCCGGTTTGACTTAATTCCGTTGTAGGACGGGGGGTACCGCCCCCCCCCCCCGGTATCAATCATGATGATTGCCCCTCAGAACCCGTTGTTCCAAGTTACAAAAGAACAAATCAAAGCGTAAAGCTGATTAACGCAAAAAACAAATCCACACCAACGATTGTAATGCTCAACTTACCTTATGGGTCTCTCAAGCACAAAACACGTGTTAGTATGAACGGATGCCCTTAGCTTTGTCGACGCGGAGCTAAAAGCGTGCTGCTCGATGCACTTACTCGCAGCGGAATGATAATTTATCGTTTTTAATGTTTTGACGTTGAAAACGGAGGTTATGAAAATGTAAACATCAACTACACTGTTGCCAACTTTGCAGAATTCTCAGTAGTTCCGGTGAATCTGCATGAAGGTCGCGAAGTGGATTTATAATTTACCAGAAATCAATACGGTAGGTTGTAGAAATATGCAATAAACATTATAAGGAAGAGTCAATAGGCAAAAAACAATAAAGAAGTAGTAAAAATGGAGTACAAGCAAAGAAACGAAGCCTCTTGAAACGGAAATCCATCACGGATCCTGGGGACCGCAAAATAAGGCGGGGCCCCACTTTGAGTCCCATGAGGCGGAGCCCTACCATAAGGCAGAAATACCTAAAACGAGTTTTGGCTCCATTATGAAACTCGGGGCCTCCTTGAGGCGGAGCCCTACCACATTATGAGAATCAGGAGCCCCCTTGAGGAGGAGCCCTACCACAAGGCAGAAATCCCCAAAACGAGCTTTGGCTCCATTTTGAGACTCGGGGGCCCCCTTGCGGCGAAGTCCTATCATGGGGCCCGAGGACAAAAGCCAGGTGGAGCCCCACCATGAGGCCAAGTGGCCTCCAGAGTAGAGAAAAAGGTTCAAATAGCATCAGGAAGGAAGACAGTAAGATGAAGATGAAGATGTATCAAGAAAACCGAGAAAACAAAATGCTCCTCAAAATAGTGTAATAAATTTAGTTGATTCTCTGCTAAACCCAAATTTTTCATTCGCTTCTAGTGGAAGGTCTTGATTCAAATTTGGCAACACTGCACGCCCACAAAACTGCGATTTTTTTCCGCTGGTAGCGCGGGATCGTTTCTCGTCTCCCCACCAACCAGTTGCACATAGCGAATATACCGAGAAGAAATATGTTTTTTTTCATAATTTTTTCTTTAAACATGTTCAAGACAGCAGTCATACAATAGAACACCACCTTTGAGTATTCAGTTGGTGTCGTTTAAACCTGCGATTAAAAGTGTATATTTTTATTAACTGTAGCTAATAACTTCCATTTCAATTTAAACTGTACCGAGAATTGGACCTAGGTATACACTCGCGTCTAGAGCCTGCATTTCTGCTAAGCCCTCGGGCCTCGTCGGAGAGTATCGGTTTCTCTTCCTCTACTAGCGCATTGGTTTTCTTTGTATTATGAGCGTATATTGTATAAATTGAAAATAATATGGATTATTTGTTATACCAAAGGGTTCTCCTAATTGGTTGTATTTATCTATTAGGTGAGTCTGAAAAAGTGCCCATTTTGACATGGCTAATAGAGTACCTATGTTTCTTTATTATTTATGAATAAACATGTTTTCGCGAACGTCTCGTTGAAAAAATACAGGGTGTTGAAAGTTGAGGAAAATTACTATTTTTTGTCTGTAGATTCGAAACGCCTCAAGCGATTTTGTTCAAACTTTCAGGAAGTATATCCGCTTGAGAAATTCTTTTGAGTTTAACTTTTCCATGGAGTGGACCAAGAGCGACTCATATTTCGTTCATTGAAGAAAAAACTGGTACAACTTTTAGTTTTCACAAAGTAAAAACTTTGTTTTGATTTTCCGTTCAATTTTAAACAAAAAAAGGAAATTTGAGTTATTCTTCTTTTATGCGTCGTTTCCGAGATAAAAAATAAAAATCGATGTAATGCAGAAAAACTCACTTATTTCAAGCTCCAAGAAAAATGGAAAATCAAATGATTTCACATCAACTGCTCAGTTTTGCGCTTTGTTGCTTGGAAAAAAAACAAAACTTTGAAAAATTTTATCAGAATCGCTTGAGACGTTCAGAATTTACGAACAAAAAATCGAAAGCATTATTCTTATAATTTTTTTTACAAATAGTTCACGAACATGTTCATTTACAAAAAGTGATTATCCCACCACACTCTTTTCACCATGTTGAAATGCGCACTTTTTACAACTCACCCTGTAGATATTATATTTTCATCATCTACTACGAAACAAGTTCACTATGAATATTATAGTCGTCAATTATTATTCGAAATCTCCAATTATTTTGATACAAAAAAACGTCAAAATGATTGGAGATTTAAAGTAATTGACGAATATGAATATGACCATTATTCTTTTTTGTGAGAACTTTTTGAAAGGTTGTGGCGAAATACCCACAAAAACTTTTGAAAATCTCAACTTTATAGGTCAAATCGTGGGATCATTATGACACAATTGGAAATTTGAGGTTGGTCTAAATGAACTCAAAATTTGCTTTATTGTGATAAAATCATAGTTCGATTAACAAATCCAGTAAAGTTCCTATATAATAACTAAATAGTGATGGAACAAAATTAATTAATACATACTATGAACACAGAGGAAGCATCTTGGATATAGCCCTATCTGGAATACCTATACCAAAGATTTATCCTCACAATCTATGACTATACCTAGGTATAAACTCAACTGCATGGTTTAAAATTAAAACTAAAAGTAATTTCGATGATTTTTTTATATTATTGTTTTGCTAATTAAAAATATTTTTATATTTGAACACAGAACAGAATCTTTAATCTTCAATGAAAATGGGTGACACTTGAGATTACCGTACCCCTAGATTCGTATAGAAATGTTCAGTAAAATTTAGCACATTTTCTGGACAACGAATGTGCAGCCAAATGAAAAAATTATCAAGAAAAAGAGAATTTAATGATCAATTAAGTAGATTGATTGCACATTACATACACATACTCACTTTCGTTTTCCCTGTTGGCAGCCTGATTAATAGGATGACGTCTTGCCTGACCGCTTCGCAAAAATGCAGGCTGTAGACGCGAGTTACGTATACAGCTTTTTTTCATTTGTTTACCGTTTATAACTCAAACATGGTTTCATAATATTAATTTTCAGTTTTCCTACTGATCCTGAACAAAGGGCTATCTGGTCATCACTTGTTGGTTTTGAAGCAGGCAAGAAATTGCTCAAATATGCTGATCCATGTCCAGATCATTTTGACATTGATGATATTCTTACCAAAGCTAACGGACAACGTTATATCACACCAGGTGCTTTGCCCAAACTGCATTGCTCAGTTTTTTTGGAACCGTCGTCAAATAGGTAAATAGTACAAAGATAATGAGTAGGTAACGGAAAAACACGGAGGGCAGCCATTACACATGTTTTCTAAAACGAAACTCATACTCAACATTTTCCAGTTCTGACTCCACTGTTCTGAATTCACCCCCAAGAAAAGCTTTAGGGTAAGTTTAATCATGATGCGCATTTAGCAATCATTAGAGAAATATGTTTTAGGCTCCAAAATATAGTCATGGACGAAATGGTGGTTTCTCCTAGAAACATTTCTCCGCCAAGCAGTGATTCAAATTTGGCGTAAGTCAGTTTTCTCCACTCTATATACCAATAAAATCATTTTTATCTTTCTAAAATTTTATGGAAGATCAAAATACTCTCAAAGTTTTCTGAAATATGAGACCGTTTTGTCAAAATATCTTCATATCAAAAATAATTATCATATTAATTTTGTACCCACCTGTTAAAAACGACCTAAATAAATGAATAATCGTTTATTAAGCAGCAGCTTTAAAAAGTAAACATAACAATACATAAAATCATCAAATGTATAAAAACTATAAATGTTTATGTTCACCCAGTTCCCAGTTCACTGACAATAAATCCACGCATTTGGTTTTTCACATCACACGCACACTCTATTAAACCTTTATAAAATAAACTATTGTAAATCTTGGAAAGACGACTTCTTGATACATAAAAATCACTTGCACTCCTAGTATGATAATCATGAACATCATTTACATATTTTAATTCCACACCCAAGTAGTCCGGTAAAAGTCCGTTTTTCATTTTATACACAACAACGATACATTTAAAATTAATAGTGTCACCAACATTCATGACTTGTAACGCACTTGACATAACATTTATAGGAGTGTAACGATCACAAGTGGGTCAGAACGAAACATACAGTAGTGGTGGCCATAATAATAGCTCCACCATAAAATTAGATAAAAGTTTGATCCTTCATCAGGTATCTCTGAAATAATGGGGCTTTAAAGAAAATTTAACTTTGCAAACATTTTCAATTTTTCATTTTTTTTTCAAAAATGGACCATTTTTGTCTTGTTAACGATTTTATAGCTAGAATCTCCTTTTTTCATTTATTATGAGATTTGCAGAAGATACATAATGTTTGCCCCTCTTTCGAATGGTGCTAGCGATTTGTATCATGGAAATTTAACACGTAAAGATTGGAAACAATGATAGATACGCGATTTGACATCGCGTGGCATTATACAGGGTGTCCCAGCAAGGGTGGCCACCGGCCATATCTCGGAAACTACTGGACCTAAAAGTTCAGGAAAAAAAATATGATCACTAAAGTGGCCACGAGAAAATGCTGGGAAATATTTATAACTTCGAAATTTTTCCGCTAGGGGGCGCAATCAAAGCTTAAATATTAAAATTCGAAATTTCTCCGGAAATTCTCAGATTGAGGTATATCTTTATCAACATGGTTAGAAAACCTAGACAATTTCACGTCTTTTTGGTACAGGGCTCATTGGCGTACCGATCTTCGTGTGAGTAGGGGAAGGTAGTGAAAGTGTAATTGTTCAAGTGGCTGTAACTTATAAACGACTTGTCCGATTTTGTTGCGTATAGGCTTGTTTGGAAGATCAATGTGAGTACTTTCGTATATCGTATCCAGTGATGCGTGTTTGTCTCCAGAAAAGTTGCTAGAAGGCGTAATTTGAATTAAAAACTGTTATTTTCGTTTCACCGCAAAAATTTAAATGGTATGGTATAATTCTGATAACAGAATCGAAATGAAGATTAAATTTACAAGAAAAAACCTTAAAAAAAAAAAAAAACCTTAAAAACCTCAAAACATTAAATTTTACATAATTTCGACTAGTTATTATCATCAGAATTATACCATCCCATTTAAATTTTTGCGGTAAAATGAAAAACACTGTTTTTAATTCAAGTTACCCCTTCTAGCAACTTTTCTGGAGATAATCACGCATCACTGTATTCGATATACGAAAGTACTCACATTTATCTTCCAAACAAGCCTATACGCAACAAAATCGGACAAGTCGTTTATAAGTTACAGCCACTTGAACAATTACACTTTCACTACCTTCCCCTACTCACACGAAGATCGGTACGCCAATGAGCCCTGTACCAAAAAGACGTGAAATTGTCTAGGTTTTCTAACCATGTTGATAAAGATATACCTCAATCTGAGAATTTCCGGAGAAATTTCGAATTTTAATATTTAAGCTTTGATTGCGCCCCCTTGCGGAAAAATTTCGAAGTTATAAATATTTCCCAGCATTTTCTCGTGGCCACTTTAGTGATCATATTTTTTTTCCTGAACTTTTAGGTCCAGTAGTTTCCGAGATATGGCCGGTGGCCACCCTTGCTGGGACACCCTGTATTTTTTTTTTTTCACGCAAAAATTTGTTATGTATTTTGAATCTATTACAGCGTGAACGAGTATAGAATAATGCAGAAATAATATTTAGCATTCAACCAAAAATGTATCCCGGTTTTCCATCCTAAACTATCCGAAATGATATGCGAACCATAATATAAAACCAATGTTTTTTTTTAGGATGCCATTATCAGAAATTAAAATGGAAACTCAACCAAAAACACCGTCTTCGTCAACTACCGAAACTGTATCAGAGGTGGACGATATTCATGAGACGGCCACTAACGAACTTCCCAGTGAAAACGCACCCAAATAAAAAGGAAGTTATATAGATGACGTTAATTATTAAGATTTTGAAACCATCAAAATATTTTATTTAGAAAACTGCATTTCGTGGGCGATTTACTTACAAGTGATTTTTCCACTCCAGAAAAACGGAAAAGACCTTGTACGAAAAACCGTGAAAAATCAAAGGACAAAAATTCATACCCTACAAATGACTGTAAGAATGTTAAGAATTCAGATATCCTCTATGAAAAATCTACTCGACCTTCTTAGACAAAAATCCCTGATAACAGAATCCTCTGAGGCGACCATAGCCGTAAGTTGTGAGATATTTATTCGGAATTCAATTTTTCTGCAAAAAATATAAAAATTATTGTTGTTCTTTGAATATGTCTCGAATCGACGATGAGTCCAAATAGATCTTTCATTTACAGACATCAATTTCTGGATCATCTCAGAAAATCATCGAAAGGATGCTCAAGGGACCTACTAGACAGAAATATAGTCCGGCTTTACGGTCATTGGCCTTAACTCTGTCATTCTATTCCCCTCGAGCATACAATTTTGTTCGGAGTACGTTCAACAAAACACTACCACATTTAGTCACCATATCCAAGTGGTACATGTCCATCGATGGAAGCCCAGGCTTCACAGAAGAAGCACTTACTGCTTTACGTCTTAAGGAAAGAGAATCCAGCGCCCAATTATTATGTAATTTGGTAATGGATGAGATGTCCATCAGGAAGCAAGTGGAGTGGACGGGTCAAAAATGTACAGGCTATGTTGACATTGGTAGCAATATCGATGGAGATTCTCTTCCGGAAGCCAGATTAGTGTTAGTCTTCATGTTGATTTGTTTGAATGGTGCGTGGAAAATACCTGTAGGATATTTTCTGATTGATGGACTATCCGCTACAGAAAAATCCGGACTGGTGCAAAAGTGTCTCACTTTTATTCAAGATAGTGGCGTCGTCGTAACTTCATTGACTTTTGATGGAGCACCAACCAATTTAAAGATGGCCGAAACGTTAGGACCTGATTTCAGTGATCCTGCTAACTTGAACACAAGTTTCAAACATCCCATCACAACCGAAGATGTCTTTATCATATTGGATGCTTGCCATATGATCAAGTTGGTCAGGAATGCACTGGCAAGCCAACAAGAAGCATTTCAAGATTCGAAGGGCAGA
This sequence comes from Orchestes rusci, assembly GCA_958502075.1. NCBI lineage: Eukaryota > Metazoa > Arthropoda > Insecta > Coleoptera > Curculionidae > Orchestes > Orchestes rusci. The sequence continues at coordinate 91,809,760 of OY293304.1, read as the reverse complement.
CCAATAGTTGCTTGGAAATACATAGAAAAACTAGTGGACAAACAAAACGCTGAATGACTACACGCTGCTACGAAAGTGAAGCTGAGACACCTCCAATTCAAGCGGGAAGTGATGAAAGTGTCATCAGCAACCCAAACAATAAGCCGAAGCGTAAGCAACGCCATAACATTTTCAAGAGAAGATCTGAAATGTAAAGATTTTGAAGAATCTGAGGCAACATCTGAGTTTCTGATCAACTTCAATGACTTATTTGACGTTCTTAATTCTAGAAGCTCATTCGCAAAATATTTGTACAAGAGACGTTCTCCTCCTTATACCAAAGATAACTTTTTCAAATGTTTTGAGTCAATGGAACAATACATAGAGGGACTTACATTCAAAGGCAAACCAGTCCTAGAATCCGCAAGAAAAACTGGATTTTTAGGGTTTCTTATCTGCATAGAAAGCCTGAAAAAACTCTACAAGATACATGTTGAAGAGAAAATACATTAAAAATATATTTTATGTTATAAATTATCTCAAGACGATCTTGAATTATAATAATTTTTGGTTCGCTACGTAGCAGAGGCGGTTTTAACAATAACCCTACCGCTAGGCAAATGGAAGCAAGCTAAAAGCGTTTGTTGATTCATTCTGACATCCGAGGACCCGATACAGGAAACGCGGCAGATTTTGGAGATGTCAAGATTACATGTTTCTTCGAGCTGGCCTATAAATAACAACGAACTAGGCGGAGATTTGGAAAAAAACAATGAGTTTTTAACTTTTATGAAAAACACCAAAGAGCAAATGGATATGGAATACTCTGGATCTACTGCATGGAAATAACGTTATACGCTGAGGACATTAGGGAGATTTTGAACCCCTTATTAATTTCAACGTTATTAACGTATCCCGCTATACTAAGCATGCACAGAAAACAAAACATTAATAACGGAGAGGACCCAAAAAAGAGATTTTGAAACTCGTATTTTAACGTTTGACGTTTTGTCTTCACCATGTCATCTGCCATCATAGTGATCATATTTGTTGTGTTTTTGGTTTTTGAAGTTTTGATTTTGATATTGTGATATTTTCGCCAAATTCCTAGCAGAGCAGCACGAATTATGTAATATGGGAGATATTTTGGTCCAAATTGGATCAGATTCAGACTACCAAATGTAAGGTCTACATCTTATTTCACGTCCGCTTGGCAAACGGGAATCATAATAATATGCTACCATCTACATTGAATTTGTGTTCAAAGTTACTTTTACGCCAAATTCAATATCGATGGTAGTACATGATTCCCGTTTGACAAGCGGAATTCTGTCATTTCCACTTCGAAGTTATATTAAATGTAACTCAGGCAAAACCACGAGTATCATGGGCAAAACACCGACTAGAATGATAAACAGCTGATCTCCATCAACATCAATTACACTGTTGCCAAGCGGTAAAACATAGGATCAGTTTCTGTTGGATATTTAATAAAAAGACAAGAATCTTACAATTCCAGTGCAACTGTAGTGATTTTTAACAATTTAAATTGTACTTTTTATGTTTCACGATTTCTATGTAATAATTTAATAATACTGTATATCAACATGACAACATGAGAAAATGACCGACGGTTATTGCGAACGTTAAGGCTCCGTAGATAAAGTACCACGTTACCGGTTAATAACCGAACCGGTTATTTCCAGACATCTGCGCAAGCTCAGAATAACCGTCAACGTTAATAACGGGTCAAATAAGAGCTTCAAAAACCCCATATTGTAGCTTATATATCTGGATTTGTCGTAAAAACACTAAAAAAAACTGCATAAAATGCTTATTTTTGCTGGAATCCGACACAACGCTCTCGAGTTTGCAAAAGAGGAAACAATTTTGAAAGCTCAAAGCAAGCAAACTGATTATCGACACCTGTAGAATGGCGGAAAAAATGTTTAGATTTTTAGTAAGACATAGGATATATTTAGTGAGAAACCAGCAAATTTAATAGACATTTTATCGCTTCTCACGATGAAAGATTTGCCATCATCAATGTTTGAAGTGATTGGCGATCACATGTTCGAAAATGACGTCATAAATGGACATTCCATTCAACTCAAGAAATTGATAATGAAGCATTACTTCAATTCAAGATTGCATTTCGTTATGCAAGTGAAACTTCTCGAGCCGTCGAGAACAAATAGATCTAGGAAAATGAAAGCGAAATTGGTTCTATTTCGAAATGAGTTATTTGAATCTGTATATAAATGAGTTAACCGGATAAATTTATAATCTATATAATATTATACTTCTATATGTGTACTATTGGACTTTTATTTATGGACCTATTGGAGTAATATTTGCTAATACTCGCAGTACCTACTGATATTATTGATATTATAGTTTATCATGTAAAAATATAATAAATTGATAAAATTTTCAAGAAATGGACCCAGTAAAAATTCTAGAATCTATCAAAATATAAAAAAAATTATAATCTGTATCATTGACCATACATTTTCTGCATATAAGTCGTGACTCCATTTGAAATAATTATGTATACTTGAAGTGATTCAGACATCTCTTTATTTTAAAATCGCTTAGAAAAGTCAATAATTTTTGTTTTTTCCTGGGGCACTTTTTTTTTGTTATTTTCCGTTTCAAGTTTCAAGTTGATACTATTCATTATAATTTTTTTTTGTTAATTCATTTTTGGGAGAAAACCTGTCACCCTTTATTAGTAGTTGCTTGTGCTCCACCTTGTAGAATTCAACTCCACTAAAAACTTTTTTTTTTGTTTGTAAACTGTCAAGTCCTTTCAAATTTTTTTGTGTTTCTTAAAAATCTCCATTGAAACAAATGCACCCTTTTCAATACACTATTCTCTAAGCAAATTGCATATTGTGAAAAGATGATTCAAATCCAAGAGCTTATTACATAATTTTTGGATGTTAGAGGTATTTTCGTCACATAATCTCGATATCTTTATTTAGCCATTACCTATAAAAAAACAATGCTTTCAGCAAACTGCTATACAAGGTACACTCAGTTTAACATTATATGAATAGTGACAATACATTCACTGAAAATTTAAAAAACTACATTTAAATGTTCTTTGAAATATATTCACGTATATTGAGCAGAAAGTATTAAAAAAATCAATTCTACATTCCTCCGCTATTCTTCAAAATTTTATTTTGCTTTCTTTTATTATTTATAATCTACACGTGACTTCCTTCAATATGAGAATCCCAAAATTAGATATTCAGCAAACAAACCTTTTTTGACTTCTTTGAATGATAATCTACTCATTATTTGATATTTTAAAGAAAATTAATTTCAATTCATTTTTCTATACCACTTCTCAGCGACCGCTTTTTCATTCATGTTTCAACATTGCATCATGATGTAAGCGCGATTTCCTTAATCAAGAATACCCCACTAGTATATTTTCAGAAAACTCCTGTTTCAAACCCGTGTTTCCCTTCTATATGATAATAATTTTTTTTTATATATTGCAATATGGTAATATAATCTATAACAGGAACCTAAACTTCTCCAATTTGATATTATGATAACAAACCATGTCTTTCTCAAAGTTATTTAATGTTTTTTGTCAATGTCTAATTCCGATTCCTTTGTCTTTTTAATTCATTATGAATTTGTATGGATGTTATTTCTGAACTCTAGACATCTCAGAACATGTTTAATAACAACAATAATCTAGGACAGTAATTTTTGCATAATTACAATATCATAGGTGGGTATACTTACCTACTTAGTTACATACTTAGTTGTCATATTATGCATCCTCTAACAAATATACTAATAACTTAATATTTACTCATAACCAAAAACTTGTGTGGGATGTCATACATTTTTCTCAATCTAAATCAACCCTGTTATTCTCATTTAACATAAAAACAATGAATCAGAAAAAACATAAAAATAATTTGAAACATTCCCAACCCCCCGACCGCCGCGCATGAACATCAATTATCGATTAGGCTGGCTCCGCCTATCCTATCCTCGCGCTGTTGCCTTGGCCATGTATGTTAAAATGGATGGGAAAGAGGTTCTTGTCCCACTCGTGGGCTCTTTTAAATGTGTTTTGGATCGCGAAACAAAGGAATTCATGAATGAACCGGCTGCTTATGCTCGGTATATTTTTTTTATAGTTAATGGTGGCTCTACATATTATGAGCGATAGTGTACGTGCCCGCCCAAAATGCAACCGTTATAAACAACGCAGAAAAAAAGGGTTCAAGATTTGTTGTCAACGAACTGACACACGGTTATTTCCATTGTAGCGCTACTTCGAATTTTCCTTGGTCGATCTTCTTGAGACTTTTCCAATTGCCGTAAACTCGAGCGCCACCCTTTGGATTAACGTGGTAAAGGGCCCACATGCCTTTCGAGTAGCCTTTAAACAGTGGAGGGTGTAATGCCCAGGGGTCGTAGTGTTAACATAAATAAAACCAACATTTCACCAAAATAGCATTCCCGTCTATTGTCCAAAAATAAACATAACTTCAACACCCATAAACCCAAGGTATTTACTTAAAACCTTATCTTACTGGAATGTGTCAAAAATAATAAATTCCGAACGCCTTAAGCAAATCAACAACATTTTCGTATAAAAAGTGAAGAGAGAGAGATAGAGTGTGTAACGCGGTTCAGGATTACGCGTCCCCCTTATTATTGACACGACGCGCAGGAAAAATACAGCCGTCCGGGGCTTTAACAGGATTTTTTTGCCGGGGCATGATCAGGATTTCTTCAACAGGAACGCAGTCAAGACAATGAGGGTACAAAGCTTCCAGGGATGTTTTGTGACGTAGTCCGTAGGGGTAGTACCCAACCCCCTTCAGCTCTAAGATTCCAGGTTTTTTGGATTTTATTTACGCGTACCGGGTAATGGTGACGGCACAGGTTGTACTTCAGTTTCATACCCTTCTGTGGAGACATGAGCCTACCGCTGTAACATGAGCCAGCTCGATCTGCCCTTGTCTCCACCCTAACATGCATGTCTGAGCGGAACAAAATAGTGCAACCCTGTAACATAAGCCAGCTCGCTGCACCCTTAAGCTTCCCCAATCAGGCAGGACCATAGACGTATTATACGTCTATGGGCAAGACGCTTTCAGCCTAAACGTATGTCTGAGCGGAACAAAGGAATGCAACCCTGTAACATAAGCCAGCTCGCTGCACCCCTTAGCTTCCCTAATCAGGCAAGACGTTTTCAGGCCCTGTGTGTATGAGCGGAACGAAGGAATGCAACCCTGTAACATAAGCCAGCTCCCTGCACCCCTAAGCTTTCCTAATCATACACACCCTCATTCATGCACCATTCAGACCCTTTCACACACAACCTGTATCCTCACCATATACCTACCCTCCTTTGAGGTTTTCAGCGTTACGGGGAGCTGAAGGTGGTGAAAGTACCTTACCTTGTCCGGAGCTGGTTGCTGGCTGCTGGTCGGTGGATCAATTCCACGAAACTACTGGTGCGTCGCCTTAAATACACTCCTGGGCCAGTCCCCACTTGAAGCACACTACGAGAGCTGGGGAACTGCGCGCGTTTTGCATACGTTTGGTACTGGCCAGGGTTCTTCTGTTGCTATTAATCTACTTCCGTACCGGTTATTAATTGATAACATATAAATGACATTTGGCATGTGGGTTTAATTTGCAGAATACACTTCCCGAGAATATGTTACATTAAAATAGAAAAAGAAACGGCTCGATCGATTGATTAATAAGAAAGTTAACGGAAAAATTATAGTAACTTCGTTACACACCCCTCTCTCTTCGACAAAAATATTTACCCTTTAAATATTTTACATTGATAATGTACCTGACAACCTACGTAAAAAAAAAACCCTATAGGAAATAAATAATCAAACATAAACAATTCTTCAGGAGGCCTCCTCCATGAGGCGTCGTGGTGCTCCCTCAGGTCCGTCTTCCATAGGGGCACCCACATTCCCGGCATGGCCGATAGACCATGTCATGCCGGCAGCACTGTGTCCCGATGGATTTGGTCCGGGGCTGGCGATCCAGTCGAGGCAAGGTGGGCGTCCGTTCGGGACGGATCGTTGCCCTTGGTCGAGGGGGACAGGTGCACTCCCGGGAAAGAGTTCCCACCTTCCCGCAACGGGAACAAAACCGCACCGGGCGACGAATGCACACTTCCCTGTGGTGTCCGGGGTAACCACACGTCCAACAAAGGTCCCTATCAATTGGCAGGTAGATGTCACACCCCAGGTTGAGGTGGACTGGGATGGGTCCTTTGGAGCCTGGAGTGGTGATGCTGGGCTCCAGGGAGGCTGGAGTGGTTGTTCTGGGAGCGGCCAGCCTGGGTTCCTTGGAGGCTGGAGTGGTTGGGCTGGGCTCCAGTGAGGCTGGAGGGGTTGCACTGGGAGCGGCCAGCCTAGGTTCCTTGGAAGCTGGAGTGGTTGGGCTGGGCTCCAGGGAGGCTGGAGGGGTTGCACTGGGAGCAGCTGGCCTGGATCCCGGGGAGGCTGGAGTGGTTGGGCTGGGCTCCAGGGAGAGCGTCTCCTCACAATCTGATAGACACAGGTCTAGAACCTCAAAATCCAAAATTGTTCTATCCATCTAAACAGAAACAATCAATTAGAAAAAATTATCATACTCCGGTCGGAAAATATAACAGCATCTTCTGGAGCTTTGTACCTCAATGAAAGCCTTGGTAAATAACAAAATTCTTTATAAAATAAAACAGTCTTCTAATATCACAGAAACAAAAAAACGTAATACTCTTATGGATTTGTTAGTATTTTTTTTAAGTTATACTGGGGAGCTGGCGGATGCAGGAGGGAGCTCTGCCGGGATACGTATCCGGATCAAACGGCCCTGGTGTGTCAACAGCAGTCGATACGACCACCCGGCGTGCCACTTAGCTGGGCGTTGGGCGCGTAGCGCCTGGATATATTCTTCTGGCCATCGAGTGGTGTCGGGTTCTTGCGCGGCCATTGCAGCTAACTGCTCCAGGGTCAGGTGGGATGGTGCCGGAGCAGGCAGATTCTGGGGCTGCTGGATGCTGAATCTCGGCGCTGATTGCAAGAAGGGTGAAACCGGTGAGGGAGCTAGACCATGAGCCCATAGGGGAAGTGGTAATTCCATTGGCCGTGCTAAGGTGGTCCTCTCTTGCCTGATCCACTCCCAGACTCGCTGCGGATGGTGTATTTCCAGATCTTGCTGAACCAATATCCGGGGCCCCGGGCTAGGGCGGAAAGTCGAGGGGGAAGTGTCCAAGCTCGCGACGGCTGCCACGGATCCGGATTCAGCGGCTGGTTTGGGGCTGGGCGTCCTGAGACAAGGTGTCTCACGTCGACCGGCTGCCCTGGGTCTTGGAGAGCCCGCCGGAATATAGCCTGGCATCAACCGGCGGGAAAGCCGACTCTGCAGCCGTCTTGCAGCCTGCCGCGCCCGTTCTCTCCGGACCTCTTCCAGGTGAATTCGTTCTTGAACATCTCGCGATGGGTTGCGTAGTTCCTGGGTCGTCGGTTTGTAATGTTTAGGGGGATACATGGTCTCCACCTATTGGGACAGAGACGAGGCAAGTTAGTTTGCGGGTTTAAGATCTTTGACGTGTATCCGCCTGAGCTTTCTACCCTCATTGTCTTTTAAGTCGTATACCACCGGAGAAATGACTTTAGTAACTATATATGGTCCGGAGAACTTGGGAGCCAGCTTGGCTGCAAAGCCCTTAGCTGCTGATGAGAGCGGGTGCTCTCTCCTCATAACTTTATCGCCCACGTGACATCTCCAGTCTCGTCTTCGCAGGTTGTAGCTGTGACTTTGTGTGGTGAACGCTCGCCCTAAGTAAACACGTACTAGTTCGTAGACTTCCTGGAGACGTTTAACTCGTTCGGAGTGGGTGATAATCTGGTTATTCGCAGGTTCCTCATCTGGGCCTGGTTCTAATCCCATGACACGGTAAACAGCTTTCGGAGGATCCAACGCTCGACCAAAATTGAGAAAAGCGGGTGAAAATCCGGTGGAATCTTGTCTGGAACTATTGAGGGCGAACACTAATTCGGCCAGGTGTGCATCCCATTTCCGGTGGTTATCGTCACAGAACTGGGCAATCATGGTCTTGATCGTTTTTTTTGTGCGTTCTACAGGGTTTGCTTGCGGCGTGTATACAGGGGTCAGCCGATGAGTAATCCCCATCTCCTGTAGAAGTTCCTTGAACGGTCGTCCGGTGTATTGCGTCCCATTGTCCGTCAGGACCGTCTGGGGACATCCAAACTTCGTGACGATTTGTTCGTAAAGTGCCTGCGTAACTGCCCGGGAAGTTGCCTGTCGGATGGGACGACACTCTACCCATTTGGTAAAACGATCCTGGAACATAACCAACCAGTTATTTCCTTTTGAGGATCGTGGCAGTGGTCCAATCGAGTCGGTTGTGACAGTTTCCCATGGATTTTGGTTACGAGATGGTTGCATTTTGCCAGGCGTCTGTTGTTGGGACGGTTTATAACGTTGACAGGAAACACAACTTCTCACATGCCGGGCTATTTCCCTCATCATTCCAGGCCAATAATATTTGCGACATATTCTGGCGGTAGTTTTGGCGATGCCACGATGTCCGGCCAATGGTGAGTCGTGATTTTCTTCCAGAACGGCTCTCCGGGAAGATTTTGGTACACAATGTTTCCATGGATCCGTCATCTCATCCTCGGTGAGGTCAGTCAGGTCCCAGAAATGTCGATACAACTGGCCATTCCGGATGCAAAGGTCAGGGTGACTGGTTGGATCATTTTCAACGGCTGCTTTCTTGGCGGTATACCAGGAACACGGCTCAAAATTGGTCACACTTAGTAACGGCTCTGGCTCATCGTATTCATCGCAGTCCAAAGGGTCTCGAGAGAGGGTATCGGCAACTTTCTTGAGCACCCCTTTGCGGTACTGGATTTTGAAATCAAACTGCTGCAGATAAATACTCCAGCGAGCCAGTCTTCCAGAAGGACTTTTCATCGAGTGAAGCCATTTCAGGCTTTGGTGATCGGTTACCACTGTGACGTGATATCCTTCCAAGTAAGGTCTCATCTTCTCGATGCCCCACACAATCGCCAAACACTCTTTTTCAGTGACCGAATACTTCTGTTCCCCTGGACTTATACTTCGGCTTGCATATGCAATCACGTGGTCTCCGTCTGATTTGTGTTGAATTAGCGCTGCTCCTAACCCACTATCGGATGCATCAGTCTGCAACACGAATGGCTTTGTAAAATCAGGAGAAGCCAGTATGGGGGCTTCGGTTAAGCATATCTTCAGAGTGTCGAAAGCCGCTTGCTCGGTATCAGTCCATGTCCATTGATTTCCTTTCTTCAGCAATCGGTTAAGAGGGCTGGCCTTTTGAGAAAAATTATGGACAAAACGTCGGTACCAGGAAGCGACTCCGAGGAAACGTCGTAGGCTTCGGATGTTGGTTGGGGCAGGAAGATCTCGTATTGCGGCAACTTTATCAGGATCGGTTCGTATGCCTTCAGAAGTGACCAAATGTCCCAGGTAACGTAGTGATCTTTTCCCAAATTCGCATTTCTCAGGATTTATGCGTAGATTGGCGTCACGCAGGCGTTGGAATACTTCCCTCAGGTTGTTCAGGTGTTCCTCAAAGGTTTCTCCCAGGATAATGATGTCATCGAGGTAAGCGAAGCAAAAAGGATCCAGTTCTGGGCCAATAATTCGGTCCATCAACCTCTGGAATGTGGCTGGCGCGGAATGCAAACCAAAAGGCATTACTTTGAACTGGAACAAACCCATTCCGGGTACAGTGAAAGCAGTGATCGGCTTACTCCTTTCAGTCAGGGGCACCTGCCAGTATCCCTGTTTTAGGTCAATGCTGGAGATGTAACGAGCTTTCCTCAGCTTATCCAGGATAGCGTTGATGTAAGGTAACGGGTATGCATCTTTTCGGGTAACTGAGTTTACCTTTTGGAAATCGATGCAAAACCGGTATTTTCCATCTTTCTTTTTGACTATCACAACTGGCGAGCTCCATGGGCTGCTGGATGGTTCGATAATCCCATCGTCCACCATCTGTTTTACTTCAGTGCTGATAACCTCTTGCATCTTGGGGTTCTGGGGTCGGTATCGTTGCTTGATGGGTTCTGTATTGAGCAAATGTATGGCGTGCTCTACCAGGGGTGTCGTACCGGCGATTTTCTGGAACTCCGACAACTCATGATTCAGAAAAGTCTGCAACCGGGATTCTTCGGTTGGTGTCAATTCCATACAAATTTTTGTTTGGATCTGGCCAATGGGGCTACATGAGGCAGTGAAGGGCAACAGCTGATCCTGCAGGTAGACCTTTCCCGATCCCAAGTCGAGTCGGAAATGTTGTCTGGCTAATATGTCCATGCCCAGGACCATGTCTGAGGTTAGTTTTGGCAGGTGAATGACTGTTTCATGAAAAGTGATGTTTTCAATCGTCAAAGGGATGTGGTAGGCTTTGGTGATATTGATGATGCCTCCATCAGCCACCTTCGCACTCCGTACCACTGGATCGGCTTCTGGATAATTTTGATACTGGCACATGTTGGCAACACTATCTCCCATAAACGAATTCAACGCTCCTGTATCTATCAGGGCTAGGAACGGGGTGTCGTTGAGGAGAATGTACACGTGGGGTCGCACATCATGTGATCTGGCTGGATTCATCGAGGTGTCATGAGGTAGGGGATGCTGACTTGACCTCGGGCTGGAGCAGCATCTCCCTAGTTTCCCGAACTGCCGGGATGGTTGCAGGAGCAATTTCGGGACATAACTCCTTGTTTCCCACATCTGGAACAGAAAAGTCTGGAAGGGTTTCGGCATCGTGTTCTTATGTGGCCTTCTTCTCCACATTTCCGCAGGGGCTTCCTGTCGACGGGCCTGGGGTGGACTGTGGTGGGTTCCTGGTGTTCTGGACGTCGTGGCAGGTCTATTGGTCAAGGAAATATCGGCAGATGGACGATAGTGACCTCTCGCCTGCATCTGGCTGGTACGTAACTCAGATAGCAAGGCTTCTATTTCCCGTATGGTGCGGGTTAATTCCACCACACTGGAAACGTCCGTCTTCCGTATATGCTGTCGGTACTCTGGCAAGAGATTTCTATATAACCACTGACGTTCTTGATCCGCCGTGAAGTTCCCATGTCTCCGGAGAAGGGTTTGCAGGTCAGTGATGTACCGATGGGTTGGTTCATTAGGTCGTTGAAGACGACGGCTGATTTTTATCTCTAAGTCGGCAGCATAGTTGATTGGAAAAAAAAAGCTGCGAAATTCATTCAGGAAATCCGCCCAGGTTCTCCAATGGGACCGGTTATTACGAAACCAGAGCGAAGCATCTCCTTCCAGCAATCCAGGCATGTGTGGAAGTAACTGGTCGATCACACTCCCCTGGGAATCACATATCTCGTGAAGTCTTTCGATGAACGTAACTGGATCAGTTCTGCCATTGAAGTGAATGTTCCACTTGTGTACTTTCAATGAAGGGACATTTGTAGGGGTGACCAAGGGTGGCTGAATCGTGATAGCTGGTATGGGCCTTTCCATACTAGGAGCGGTGTTAGCTGAGGTGCCAGGTGGCGGATAAGCAAACGCCTTGGTGGTAACTGTGGGAGAGGCCCTGCCTAACTTGATGTGGGTAGTCAAGCGCTTCCTCAAAACGTTCACTGTACCACTGGTATCCAAGCCCAAGTTCATGAGCTCCACCAGCAATTCATCTTTCTTCAACGTGTAAACCCAGCTGACTCGACTATCAGTTGGATCGAAGAAGGTGGCACCTGAAGCGGATGTTACAGCCGGGGAAGTGAATGGTACAGACTGGGATGTGAACGTTACTCCCTGGGATGTGAATGTTACCGCCGGAGATGTGGTCGCCTGGGTCGTAGTTGCAGCTGGTGTGTTGAGAAGCGGGTCACTGGCGCTGGTTCTGGAAGTTCCTTCCTCATTGTCACTGGCAGGCATTCTTGACTGTATATGGTTCTCTGGGTAGACTCTCTAACTGGATTCACTGGTCCGTGTCTTTAAGAAAACTTTCTGTTGATGTGCACTGGTTGGTGTCTCACATCAGACTCCCCGACTGGTACTCAGGTGTTGCTATTTAAGGAGTAGGATCCATTGGTGGGGAAACGATCATGCGCTCAGGTTGTTCTCCCTCTCTCTAAAATGTTCTGGCTATGAATGGTGGGGCGTTGGATTGTCGTAACTGGAACATGGATGTAATTTTTCACACGCGGTGGCCAAAAATGGAATCAGCATACTCGATTCATTCGAAAACGAGGTGTTACTTTAAAAAGTTTTTGACGCATGCGCAGTAGAAAATCGATAAAATATGACTTCATGGGGTTTCTGGTGACGGACGAAACCATTCTCGACTAGTTAGAACCGAAAAATCGTAGTACTTTCGAAACTATCCGTCAAGTGGATTTCTGGCCTCGAAATTCGGATTACGAATCCCCGGTTTAGTCAAAATCGAGTCCCATCTCGATTTTCTGGTTGACGCATGCGCAGAAGAAAAACCGTCGAAACGGCGCATCCGGGCTTCCTTTATCATGTGGAACCATTTTTGATCATCTGGGCGGAGAATAACTGTCAACTTCGAAACTATTGGTTAGGTCCATTTGTAGTGTCGAAATTCGGGCTCAGCATCCTCGGCTTGATCGAAAACAAGTCCCCTCTCGATTTTCAGAATGGCGCATGCGCAGAAGAAAACTCACGAAACGACGTATACAGGCTTCAGGAACCATAAGGAATCATCTCCGACCGTCTGGAACGAAGAATGGCTGTCAATCTCAGAACTCTTGGTCAGGTCCATTTATCGTGTCGAAATTCGGATTCAGCATCCTCCGTTTGGTCGAAAACGAGTCGTATCTCGGGTTGGAGATTCGCGCATGCGCAGACCGGATTTTGATAAAAACAGCTGATTCGGGCTGTCCGCGTGTTTACGAACGTAATCTAGTTGGTTAAAACGGGGAATGCTTTTATCAAAGGACGTACGGGGTGAAAAGTGGTGAGAAAACGCGGTTCCTGCTCGGGCGCCATTTTGTAGCGCTACTTCGAATTTTCCTTGGTCGATCTTCTTGAGACTTTTCCAATTGCCGTAAACTCGAGCGCCACCCTTTGGATTAACGTGGTAAAGGGCCCACATGCCTTTCGAGTAGCCTTTAAACAGTGGAGGATGTAATGCCCAGGGGTCGTAGTGTTAACATAAATAAAATCAACAATTCACCAAAATAGCATTCCCGTCTATTGTCCAAAAATAAACATAACTTCAACACCCATAAACCCAAGGTATTTACTTAAAACCTTATCTTACTGGAATGTGTCAAAAATAATAAATTCCGAACGCCTTAAGCAAATCAACAACATTTTCGTATAAAAAGTGAAGAGAGAGAGATAGAGTGTGTAACGCGGTTCAGGATTACGCGTCTCCCTTATTATTAACACGACGCGCAGGAAAAATACAGCCGTCTGGGGCTTTAACAGGATTTTTCTGCCGGGGCATGATCAGGATTTCTTCAACAGGAACGCAATCAAGACAATGAGGGTACAAAGCTTCCAGGGATGTTTTGTGACGTAGTCCGTAGGAGTAGTACCCAACCCCCTTCAGCTCTAAGATTCCAGGTTTTTTGGATTTTATTTACGCGTACCGGGTAATGGTGACGGCACAGGTTGTACTTCAGTTTCATACCCTTCTGTGGAGACATGAGCCTACCCCTGTTACATGAGCCAGCTCGATCTGCCCTTGTCTCCACCCTAACATGCATGTCTGAGCGGAACAAAAGAGTGCAACCCTGTAACATAAGCCAGCTCGCTGCACCCTTAAGCTTTCCTAATCAGGCAGGACCATAGACGTATTATACGTCTATGGGCAGGACGCTTTCAGCCTAAACGTATGTGTGAGCGGAACAAAGGAATGCAACCCTGTTACATAAGCCAGCTCGCTGCACCCCTTAGCTTCCCTAATCAGGCAAGACGTTTTCAGGCCCTGTGTGTATGAGCGGAACGAAGGAATGCAACCCTGTAACATAAGCCAGCTCGCTGCACCCCTAAGCTTCCCTAATCATACGCACCCTCATTCATGCACCATTCAGACCCTTTCACACACAACCTGTATCCTTACCATATACCTACCCTCCTTTGAGGTTTTCAGCGTTACGGGCAGCTGAAGGTGGTGAAAGTACCTTACCTTGTCCGGAGCTGGTTGCTGGCTGCTGGTCGGTGGATTAATTCCACGAAACTACTGGTGCGTCGCCTTAAATACACTCCTGGGCCAGTCCCCACTTGAAGCACACTACGAGAGCTGGGGAACTGCGCGCGTTTTGCATACGTTTGGTACTGGCCAGGGTTCTTCTGTTGCTATTAATCTTCTTCCGTACCGGTTATTAATTGATAACATATAAATGACATTTGGCATGTGGGTTTAATTTGCAGAATACACTTCCCGGGAATTTGTTACATTAAAATAGAAAAAGAAACGGCTCGATCGATTGATTAATAAGAAAGTTAACGGAAAAATTATAGTAACTTCGTTATACCATGACCACAAAAACTTGCATCAAGGCATCGTGAACAACGAGTTTAACCGAGACTCAAATGGCGACAAATGCAACCTCAAAACATTTTTATTATTCGATTTGAAAAAGAAAACCTGGATCGCTTCATCTTTGAAACATCATACAACGACACACAGTCTCGATGTGTGGATTGTCAACAGTATCACGAAGACTACGAAATCGGCTCTGGGAAACGTGAGGGCCTACTCTCAAAGCATCTCTGTTGAGAGAAAATAAATCAAAAATCGATCCATCCCACGCGTTCATGCACCGTTCTCCGAATATCTGAAGCTGAAGCACGAGAAAAGCTGACACGCTCGATTCAGGTATTCGAGGTTATGCAGATGTAAACATCAACTTCACTGTTGCTTACTTTAGTACAGTTCTAGTTATTTTGAATGAAGGTCGCGAAGTGGATTAATTTACAAGAAATCACTATAGTGGAAAAAACCTGATTAAGTAATTTGAAATTGATATAATCAATTCTAAATTATATGCATATTAAATAACAATATAATATAATGGTATAATGCTATAAAATGTACATGAAGTTCACCAGCGTAAGGCTCAGCAGTAATTGAAGTTCGTCTAACTATTGCTGCTCGAATCAAGTAGTTTTTCACATTTTTTATCAAATCTTCCACATCGACAACATGATTTGCTTCTGCAAGAGCTTTTCCCTTCGACGCAGTTTCCGGTTAAAAGTTGATTTTATGATTTATCTTCCCAAATCCACTTCTTTGTTTTAAAGTCATGAATTGAGTGACATTGGTCGCGTTCATAAGACGGTACAGTTGTGAAATAATAATTGTTACTGCTCTTATGATAAGGCGCTACCTTCTATAAGACTTAACAGTTGCCAATTGAGCGCTCGTCGAAATACTGAAAACGCTGAATAATAATTATAATCAGATGAATTTGACAATTTAGATATGAAATATGGACGATCAGACCTACCTGCATTAGCATGTTAATTTAGACGTAACAGAAAAGATTCCAAGTTTCTTTTTCATACGATACTAAAATTGGCTTACAGTGTGTAAGTATACCTGATAGAATGATTGATAGTTATTAGATTATGTAATTTACAATATATTATAGTTATATTAAGCAAAACGAGAAAACAAAATGATCCTCAAAATGGTGGAATAAATCGAAACTGTTGGACACTCAAACTTATACATGCACATATTTTGGTTTAAGTCCAATATCTTCGATGAGAATAGAGATATTTTAATGCGGTTTGCGGATTTTTGAAGCTAGTTCCGTCCGGATTGAGATGCATGGAATGGATCTTTCGAAGAAGCAAAACATCATGATATAAAGGGTGATTCATGAATTCCTGCGAAAAATCAAAATATTTGTGAGTATGCCATATTCGTGAGCATCGAATTCAGGCGATACAATATGGTTTGTTACTATGGTAATGTTAATATCTCCAGGCATTTTTGTCAGTTCTTGAATTCAAGCGCGTTGTCATCAGATACGCTAACACACATTAAAGTGGGGGAGCAAAATGTTTGAGATGCTATAACTTTGCAATGTATTGACGGATTTCTATGATTTGTGCAGTGTTGGGGATCTTATACTGATTAAAAGAAAAATTAGAATAAACTTTTTTTTTTACACTTTAACACTCATGGTCAGATCAATAGCGCTAGCCAAGAATTTGATAAAAATATTATGTATTAACAGTTATCAAAAAAGTATTGGTGTATTTGACAACGAATCCATTTGTCAGTTTACAGGTCCAGGCGATTTTTTAAAAAAAATGTTCACGGTCTTTTTATCACGTTATTACATAAAGATGTTGAAAATTAAACTTATTTCTGTGTAACTTGTGATAAAAATGGCTGGCACCAGACATTTCGCAATAATTGATCAAAGGATAGTGTAGCTATCAAATTTTAAACTTGGCAATATTTTGAAGAGATCAACGAAGATTTGTAATTTCTGTCATGTTCAGAATTTCAAATCTGGTGGGCACAGTAATTGTGAAATTTCATAATATTTGCCCCTCTTTCGAATCGTGCTAGCCATTTTTAACAGAAGTTACACAGAAATCAGCTTTTTTATTGACATCTTTTAAACGTGATAAAAGGGCCCTATTTTTTTTAAATCAACGTTTTCGTATACTGACAAATGGATTGAAGTTTTTAAATGCACCAATACTTCTTTGATGACTGTTGCAGTGTCAAGGTTTCATCATATTCAACGCCTGTGCTATTTATCTGACCATGACTGAAGGTGCATTATCGTTAAAAAAAAATGTTGATTTTCATTTATATTTTTATTTGGTCCCCCTCCGTGATTTTTGAAAGCGTATCTAATGACTACGAGCTTGAATTCAAAAACTGACAAAAATGTCTTGAGATATCAACATCACCTTAGTAACAAACCATATTGTATCGCCTGAATTCAATGCCCATTTCTCACAAAAATTTTGATTTTTCGCATGATTTCATGAATCACCCTGTATATCATGATTCTTTGTTTCTACAAAAGATCCATTTCATGCATCTCAATCCAGACGAAACTAGATTCAAAAATCCGCAAACCGCATCAAAATATATGTTTTCTCGTTAAAGATATTGGACTTTGAATATTACCCAAAAATGTACTTGTATAAGTTCGAGTGTCCAGCAGTTTGGTTGATTCGTTACTAAACCAATTTTTTTTATTCGCTCCTAGTGGAACGTCTTGATTCAAATTTGGCAACACTGCGCGCCCACAAAACTGCAAATTTTTTTCACCATCTGCGCGGGATCTTTCTCGTCTCCCCACCAAGCAGTGGCACATAGCCAATCAATTGTACATTCGTAGTAATCTATTTTCCTTTCACAATATCAAACAAACAGCGCTGTGTTATTGATTTGAGGTTTGTTCATAAGTTTTATAAGAAGCTGATTATTTTTGCAAAGACGTTTTAAAAACAAACTTTTTTAACTAACTATCTAACGCATGATAGTTAAAGGTGTCATTATTGATGTAATTTTGGACAAGTGAAGTGTCAAATAATACACTAGTGTGTTATAATCCATGACTCGCTAGTCACCATTGAGTTATGGATTATAACTCACGTTTCCGTGGCAAACAAGCAAACAACCCACTTTGCAAAAATGTAAACATGTCACTGTCTAGTCATACTGAAACTGACATTTATATTTACTAATTATCTTGATATACATATAAAATAAAGTCGTGTTGGTTATCATGCCGCATCTCTCGAGAACAATATACATGATTTTGTTGAATTTGTCTTTATCACAAAAAAGATAAATAACTATTGAAATTCAGGAAAACTGTTGAAACTAAGGTAAAACGACAGTATTTGAGATAATCTGACAATTCAACAACAACACTTTGACACTGACACTGACCACTGACACTATTATGTGATGTGGGCTGAGTTCGGGGAGCACGCTATTACCTCCTAGAAAATAAGGCCAAAGTGCTGGCAGGAACACTATGATCATTTCCAGAATAGCTGACTTTGACAAACAAATTGTCATTTCAAAACTTCGAAAAGTGTGGCTAATTTGCTAGTTATATTTTGTCATAAGAAATTATGTAAAATTATGCTAGCATAATCATTCGTCTAAAATGGCTTGCAGTGATTATTATTTGACTTAGTGATGATCTGAAGTTCCGATGTTGACAGAAAATCGAATTATTAGACAATATTGACCCTTGTACCTGAATTTCCAACTGGAGAATTTTGTAATGATTTGTGTACATTTTCGGTAATCAACAAGTCTGGCTAATTGTTTTGAAAGATTTCAACATTTCCAGTACTGGAATGGAATATGGCTGGTTTAATTAGAGCTATGCAGTCATGTTGTGACTGTTTTGTTTTGGAAAATAACTATAAGTAGGAGTTTATCGAATTTTGAAAAAGGAATGTCATTAAAACCAACAACTCCTATTGTTGGTAAAACATAAAATTGTAGAAACGTGACACTTTTGAATAATAATGTGTATCTATATAAATTAAACCCTGGGCACAATACAAGCTCAGCTTGGGTGCTATCATTTCTGTAATTAAATATTTTTCCTACGAGCGTGCGGAAAAGTTACTTTTCCGCACGATTTTTCGTTTTGAAAGTTGTACTATTCCGCACTAGTGCGGAAGCGGAAAAGTCACTTTTCCGCACGATTTTTGTATGTCAAGAATGAACATGTTTAGGACTAATCGGATGATTTATGTTACTATTCTACCTAATGAGGAATTTTGAGGTATTATTAAAAGATCTTTGCGGATCAAAAACTTCTTTTTTTTATAAATAAGATGGTCAAAACCACTCGTGGGAAAAACATTGTACCTAACTCTTGCCGAAAATGTCTTTTCCGTCCTTGACGGCTTGCCCGAACTCCGCTACGCGTCGTTCGTGCAACTGCCGTCGCGTGCGGAAAAGTACCACTTTCCGCACTTGTAAGGTAAATAACTATTGTAGTATGTATTGACTGCCTATTATTTAGTAATATATGCTTTTGATTTTTTTTTAACTCTTCACTGATCAAAGCTTCCACCTTCCTTAATCGGCCCTAAGCCAGAAGTCGGCCACCGTTGTCATTTTTAATAATCATTTGTCGAAATAAGCCAGAACTATCCCTTCAATATTGATCTTTAAGTCGGCCATGCTTTTCTCACTGTTTACTAGGCTTTTTCACACAAGGTGACAACACTGTCATTTTATTCAGACATTTTGGATTTGCTGTGTACGGGGTGCCCGTTGAAGGTAAGCAGTTTCAATTGTTTAACTACATGTGGGAGACATGGAAAATAGTGTATTTTTGGTCAAATGCAGTATTTTTTCACCTTATTGTTGACTGTATTACATTTGTACGATATTCCTGCATACTTTACAAGGCTTACAACGTGAAAATTCAGGGTTCTTTCATTTAGTCTTCCCATGGCCGACTACTGGACAGTATATGGGCTTGGAAATCAGACTGGAAGAACTCATCCATGCTCTAAGAGACCTGATTATTATAATGAGGAAAAGAAACCACTTATCGTTTCTTTCCCTCATTATTAGAAATCAGAAGTCGGCCACGTGGCCGACTATAGGAATTTCTCAAATTATGCGAAACTTGACCTAGTTCATGTATTGTGTAGGGGAGTTCTGGGTTTATTAAATAATGCTATTCATTCAACGATATATTTAGGAAAAACCAGTGGTCGGTCGCTTCTACCTACAAGAATGTCAGCATCGGCCGACTTCGGAATTCGTGTGACGAGTACTCAGCCAGAGTTATTTTAACAAACGATTCTATCTTTCCAGGCCATGTTTAATGTTATCAAAAAAAAACCTATCGTGAGGCAATCCATCGGTACTTTGAAGCTGCTCTATGCAGAGATTGTCAATGATGAAAAAAGACACACTTGTATCAAAAAAATAAGTCTTGGATCTTGGATAATCATCAAAGTTATCATAATGGTATCACTGAAACCTACAACAACCTAAAACAAAAATATAACTGGCCAAAGTTAAGAGACTCCATTACCAACGTACATAACATGAATAAATGCGAGATCTCCTCACAAAACAAATATGAAAGACATCCCTATCTTCTAGCATACAATGGCCCACTTCTATCAGAGAAATCATTCTAGACCATACACATAGACCTTTTCCAGTTTTCTAACTGCCAATTCCTCACGATTATAGATACATTTTCTAAATACGCCCAGGCATATCACATTCCTGATAAAAATTCCGTCACTATTTTGAGTAAGATAAGACACTACTTTTCCCAACATAAGACGCCTCAGAAAATAATTTGTGATCAGTGAACCGAGTTCAAGAATTCGCGCTTCAATTACTAGGAATAGATATCCATTACACTATCCCCGGTATAGTCCATATTTTATAAGAACGGACGATTTGACCGTTATTTTCGCCAAGGTAATGAAAACAAATTCCCTAGACTACCGTCATTTGTTAAGGTGGGCGTATCGCAATGTTATTCTCCTATTATACCCGACATGGACCCACTAAATGTTTTAATTCGGGAGAACAACACAACTTTGGGACGCGATCATGTTATGTACATGATGTACAATGATGTACTATTCCAATGAAGTAACATGAATTAGCTAGATTCAATCTGAAGAGTTTTCTGGGCAATCAAAAATGACCTATTTTTGGATGTATCGAAACGGTCACATCAATCGCTGTTTTCTCGGCTATTTATTCATTTTTCATCACCAAAATAACTTATTCGAGGCACATGGATTTGCTTATCAATATAACATTGCGATTTTAATAAACAAACAATCCGTTCTTGGATGGGGAAACTTTTTGTGAAATATTTTGGGATTTTTCCAAGGTTTACAGTAGACAAAGAAAGAAGATGGGGCATATTGCATAGGATAACGGAGATGGAAAGGAATCATCTGTGGGTAGGTCAGGTAGGAACCACGATTTGGCATTTTTCTGGGGTTCAGCTTTTCACTCATAGATGCGGCGAGTGATGATGTAGAGAAAACTGTAATTTGAACATTATCGATTTGGGGGTTTCGGAAATTCGTATTCATAGATTCCCGATTACCTATGTTTGTATTGTTCGTTTTGTATCTACAGAACATGGGTTTGCTTGGGACCTGATTCTCGAGACAGATGAATGAGCGCCCAAGAGAAATGATATTTTTTTTGTGTGCTGTGATGGAATTACCTATAATAGTAGAAAATGTACTTGAGTGAGCCGTTTTATGAGACGGCCATAGAAAAATAATATAGTTAGGTACAGGGTGTTTCATTATCTTTGACATAACATAACATTCAATAAGCTATAACTTGTTTGTTTTTGAATGTATCGAAACGGAACAAATACCATATTGTATAGTTATCTCGTAAGTGGTTTTCTGTTTGAAAAATAAAACAAAAAACTGGCATTTTTCCGAGATAATAACCTAATATATTTTTTTAAATGAAATGCCCTTGTACCTATTTGTATTATTGGACATTTTTATTCCACCCAATATTCTATGTATATTTTATAAAGCCTAACATATACTTATCTTCGACGGTTTGTGAGGAAATGGCGTCGAAACCTGTCACACAAAAATTTTGAAGTCTTCTTATTGATCGCAAAGTGTGCCATGAACAATAAAAATTAATTAGATTTTACAATATCTTTGAAATACTTTGACAAATCACAGAGTTTTCTCATTACACGAGGTGTTATGTGATTACACGTTTTTATGATTGTCACTATTGTCTGTATGTGAACCATTCAATTTTTGCAAAATGTTTCGACGTCATTTTCTCCCAAACCGTTGAAGATAGGTATATGAGATGCTCTATAAAATATACTTAGAATTTTGTGTGGAATCTTGCTAGAGAGCTATACAATCTGATATTTGTTTCGTTTCGATACCTTCAAAAACAAAGAAGTTACAGCTGATTAAAATGTTATCAAAGATAATGAAACACTCTGTACCTAATCTGAATACTAATACAGGGTTTCCTTTAAAAAAAATCACCACCCGCGTCCAATGGCAGCAAGCACTGGGTGTTAGGGAGGTTGAACTAGCACCATCCAATTTTTAATAATAAAACTTCCCCCCAATAGATTTGTGAATTGTTTAGTCGAATTTCAAAAATCTGTCTAGTTTCGCACAACGTGGATGGTAACTTTTTAAATAAACACTGCCTATAAAAAAATATGAATTACTTTTCCATAAAAATGACTTAGTACTTCAGCTTTATATTTGACAGTTACCTATTCATATTCAGGACTACAAATCGATGGTTCCAGGTATTGACTTTTTTCCAAATTTGATAATAATATGACGATGAAATGAGAGTATCAACACCTCAAATATTTTGTTTTCTTTTTCAATTTTTATCGTGATTTGATTATAATTATAAATTGCTGTAGAACAAGTTGCCGAATAAAATAATAATTGATAGGAAAATTGAAAAAAGAAAGATTCGTTATACAGTGTGTCTAGAATAAAATGATGTACATGGGAATATTGGAAACGGTAAGAGATACGGCGTCGCTTGAATGGAAGAAAAGTTGCGTATTTGTATGCCCAAAAATAATCTACTTTTGTTTTATTTTGAATCGATACCGTGATGTAGATACAGGGTGAAAAAGAAAATGTCCATATTCGAAAAACTACAAAATTTTGCTTATTATAAAAGCCAATATTTTCAAGTTTACAGGATATGGGTAAGAGGAAATGAAGATTCTAAAAACGGCATCAAAAAATGTTGTAGGCCCACGATGTTGCGTCCGGCCGAGGCCAACTTTGGTTTTTCTTATGGAGGCCATATTGAACTTCTCCATTTTCATGATCCGTATTGAAAATAATTTCCAAAAATATGACTTCCATAAAAAAAAAAGACTTGACTTTGTCTGGACGCAACATAGTAGGTCTAGAATTTTTTTGACGCCGTTTTAGAATCGTCGTATCCTCTTACCTATATCCTGGAAATTTGAAAGTGTTGGGTTTTATAACAAGCAAAATATTGTGTTTTTTTCAAAATGAACCTTTTCTTTTTTCACCCTGTATGAACATAACGATATCGATTCAAAATGAAACAAAGGTAGAATATTTTTGAGCATACAAATACGCAACTTTTCTTCCATTTAAGCAACGTCGTATCTTTTACCGTTTCCAATATCCTCGTATAGTCCCATGTACATCATTTTATTCTGGACACACTGTATTTTATTTTCATAAAAATGAGCGTTCACATAGGTACAGGGTTTTTTCTTATAATTTGCCACCCCTTCAGTTGAACAAAGGATAGTAAGCTTTGAAATTTTGGACTTTGCAAAAAATGTCCCACTTTTGAGGAAATCATGAAAAAGTAACTGATGCAGGATTCAAGTTTAATCAAATTTCAGGCTGTTTTACTTCATTTGCTCAGTCCTACTGTATGCATTATGTATTTTTATTCATACAGTTGTTTATTTACCCCACCCAGCACCACCCCTATTCGCTCCGTGTCCATAACTTTATAATAAAACATTCAGTTTTCGCACTTTTTTCTCTCACAAATGTCTTTACAAATCATTAAAAGTTATATGAGTTTGCTTATTTTTACAGGAAAATTGTTACTTGTCGCGTCACCCCGATTTATCATGCAAATAATGGCCCAACGCCCAACACTAGAATACCTATAATTATTGACGGATCAAAAAACATTCATACGAATTTCTTTTTGAGTAAAACTAGGTAAATCGAATAGACAATGAACAAGATGACCATCGAGGATATAGAAGGTACAGGGTTATTCATTATATTTTGACACCCAACTACAGAGCTCTTTATTATAAATGATAGAACAAAACTTTAAATAAAAAAGTTTTAGGTTTTTTCACGTGTAGTATCGTTGGTGAAAAAAAAATCTTTGCAACATTGAAAAAATTGATTGAGTAATTTTTATTTAACCCTATTCAAGTTCAAAGTCTCATGAAAATTTAATTGCGTTGAACTGGATTCTACTATATCTTGGCAACCCAGATTTTTGAAAAAAATATGAATAATTATTGGTTATTTTTGCCTAGTTCAAAATTTTATAGCTAGACTATCTTTTGTTCAATAATTGTGCAATTTTCAGAAAGTATATAATTTTATAGTATATTTCGAACGGTGATGGCCATTTTTATCAAAAATTACACAGAAAAAAGTTTTTTCAGAAAAAGAGCAAAACACAATCGCCAGGACACGAAAACTGATGAATTGCGATATTTATGTATTGTGTTCGACATACATATGAAATATATGATTACTAATGATTACTCCTTCAAAAACTTACCTCAACGGAAAATACTCCAATGTTCGTAAAAATTGATTGTGTATAATGTTTATTCAAAGATCCAGAAAAACTTTGCAGAGTTCACAAAAAGCACAAACCCAACGGCAACCACTAAAAAATATCCGCATCCAAAAATAATATTCACAAGAATACAGACCCAGAATAAACCAAGTAATAGCGGGGGGGTGTACGATTTGCCCACAAAATAACATTTTGTGTATGTACCTGAAAAAATATATCTTATTATGGAATTTCCCCGTCGGCGTCGAGGTGGTGTCAGACACGTCAGATTTATTTTCCCTCGAATAATATATCTCTGGCGCTTCCGCCAAATCATTAAAATACATTGCCGACACGTGACCGCGAAACGCCCACCATAATATGTCAAGCGTTTGACATTAAATTTTAACCTCGATTCACAATATAACAATAGAATCGAATTTCCGAATTTTTCTGAGTGATATTATTTTGTTGAGTTTTTGTGTTTTCGGTGTTTATTGCGTTGTTATTGTTCATATTATTTTCAAGATACTGTCATAGTTTATTCGAACTTTATAGAAGCTTTTTAATCTGTTTATTATTGTTTTACAGGTAAGTGAAGCGGTAAAAATACTTTATGTTATGTATGTAAAAATTTAAAATATTAATTCTAGTTTTGGCAATACTGGATAGCAGCATCACTGTTGAGCCTCAAGCTAGTTCCAGCATTGCTCAGGAATCAGATTTCAAAGATCACACTGTATGTTAACTAATGAAAGCATAAATTGTATAATTATAAATTATTATAGATTGAGAATGAGGATTGTTGTCTTTCGAGAAGCTTATAACATCTCCGGAAACAAATAGTGGAACTAAAAAGGTACATTCTAGTAGATATAGCGTAGATTGTGAATCGTAATTATAAATTGTTGCAGATTAAGAATGAAGAGTCGTTTCTTGAAGAAGAGACAATGCCCAAGCTGCCTATTTTTATCTCTGGATACAAAAATACTGAAATTGGAATCAACCAAAAGAAGCCTGTTTCATTTTTTCCAACTATCTAGGAGATAAGAAAAACAACATGACTCATCTTATCCAAACATATGTGCATGTGTTCTGTATTAACTCGAATACATGATTTGATTTGATTATTTAATTACAAAATTACATCGCACTAGAGTTTGCGTCGTTCAAATCTCGATTGAGGTTGAAAAGATGTAGAAGCGTTCGAGACGAAACCCAAACGGAGCTGGTATGTATTTACAATTTTATATCTGAATACGGTCCTGTAGTTCAACACAGCTCGAACGCGCCAAGTAAGGCTGGCAACCTAATAAAATAGTTACTAATGACTGCTTGTCATTTTCCGTTCTTATAAAAAATAGACTCTAATTAGTCTTCTAAAAGTTCAGTGGAGCGACTGCATTCCACTTCATTCCACATCAAGTTATACGGCCTGTAGCTGTCTCATTTGACAACTAAGAGAGTGTCTGGAGGCAGTTTTGTAGAAAATATCGTCAAAAATCTGTCTCCAAAAAAGAATTTGGTATCTCACCCGGAAAACTCTCGAAAATGTATCGATTTTTGGTTTTCACGGTATCATTACGCCCCCTTGCCGCGTTCCTAGAAGCTTGAAATATATTTCCAGCATTTTCTTTGGGCACATTACTAAACAGATTTTTTTTCCTGGATCTTTATGATGAATAATTCACGAGAACTGGCATCCTGTCGCTGAAAATGAATCACCCTGTACAGAACAAATCATTTTTTTAAAGTGTAGGTTTAACAATATTGTCTGGAGATAATGAACGATATACTATACTTATAAACAATATTGTTTCTTATTATACCTTCACAAACATTTAAGTGTAATATAACTTACATAAAACGAATTGGGCAAAGGTGAAGTTGACTCTCAGTCAGTAGTAATTATTATTTATTGTGTCCTCTTGTCAACAATCCTGCTTGACAATGCTGATGACGTAAGGATACTTTATTAAGCAGGGATTTTGAGGGGTAGACACAAAAATATAATATTCCCCATATATATTGCTGACGCGAACTATTAGATTTAACTAAAAGTAGTTAACTCTTGAGAAAACATAAAAAGCCTTTTAAAAGTACGCCTGTGAATTATCATACTTCATAACCCGGGAAAAATGTGAGCCCATACATCCTCATACCAAAAATGAACAATATCGTTTAAGAAACAACTGAGATATTGACTTGTATCCATCTCAAGTGGAACACCCTGTAAGTCAATCATATAGGCTATTTATTATTATATTTTCAATATAAATCAGTGATTGGAAAGTGGCAAATTCTCCATATGCATAATATACAGGTTGTTACTTGATGATAGGCCGTTCTTCCAACGGCGCATTTCTGAACTGAATTCAAGTAGAAGAGGTCCCATGAACATGTGTCTAGTTTTCGAGATACAGGCTGTTGAAAGTTTATGAACCGGCAAAAATTACAACATTCCTCGATATTTTTTAGCGTGTTTCTTTCTTTTCCAAGGAAACAAATAAACAACACTATTGCAACGAACAAGGTTGACTTGGATATTTTCCCCAACCTCCAACACCCTCTATCTCGAAAACCAGACCATTTGGATCAATAAGTGTCACGCTGTATACAGGGTGTTTCCTAACCTCTGTGACAAAATGAAAGGGGTGATTCTTCGCTTAATTTTAAGACGAAAATGTAGTATAACTTTTTTTCGAATTTCGCTTTGTTTCCAAAATACAGGGTGTTTAATTTTTTTTATTATTATTATTTTTTTTTATATATTTTTTTTTTATTTATTTAGTGTTTTCGAATTCTCCATTAAAATGATCATAGTTGATTGCTGTATTTGTTAGAAAATTCAACATCAGCGATAAAATTACTTTTTGCGTCAAAACTCACTCAACTAGATTTAATTTTTTATCTCAAAAATTAGGCAAGATACGATAAAAATTCAAGAGATCAAAAAGTTGCGTTTTTAGTTGAATAACCTGAGAAAGAAATGAAAATGACACAAAAAGTTAGTGGCGTACATTTTTTTCCCAATAATATTGGTTGAAGTGCCGCTCGGGACGCCACTGTATTCGATAATTTTTATTTGTTCATGGCAAAATGAGCCCGTTATCACTATAAATACCGTCACCAAACTTCAACAAAATCGAGTGAAAGATAAATTAATTGAAAATAAAAAACTAATCAAAAAAAAAATTAAACACCCTGTATCTTGGAAACAAAGCGAAATTCGAAAAAAAGTTATACCACATTTTCGTCTTAAAATTAAGCGAAGAATCACCCCTTTCATTTTGTCACAGAAGTTAGGAAACACCCTGTATAAAAATCAATCATTTCCATGTACAGCTAAGGGACAAAAAAAAATAACCAAGTATTTTATTTTAACCAAAATTAAACAATGCGTGAACAAAATTAGGTTTGAAAATAAAATAATAACAGAGCAAATCTTGGCAAAATTTCAAATAAGAAAAGATTCAAATCTACACTTAACAATCTCAACATTCATTTTCGATGGATATCAAATTCATGACATTCTAAGACGTTGCTATTTGAAAGAATTGATCAAAATGAACAATTCAGCCATAGCATCATCACACAGATCATCATCCAGCATGTTTAGGCTTGCATCCAAATAATTTGAAACATCAGCCAATCTACTATCATTCGGAAATAATGTAGCCACTGGCTTTACAGAAACTTTCTCTGCCACACCCACCAACTCATAAATTAGTGGTTCGACCGTAGAGTTGCATTCTCGTCTGAAGCCTGATAAACCTGTAGGAGTCTCTGGAGTTCTTCTGGTCCTTTTTGTTATTGACTCAATTTCCGGAGCTGAAGAAGGTATTTTCAAGTTTTTTTGTTCCAGTGAAGGTCTCTGAATTCTTATCTGAGGAAATTTAGTGGATTGAGAGGCTGCATTTTCGGAATCAGTACCCGCAGCGGGACCTGCAGTCATTTGATTAATGTTATTATCATTCGCTAGTGCTAAGTTTGTTTTAGTCCTGAACTGTAGAAATCAAATAAATAATGAGTTGAGCCAAATCCAAATAAGACCCACTTTTTTTTAAGAATA
Organism: Orchestes rusci; assembly: GCA_958502075.1. Lineage (NCBI taxonomy): Eukaryota > Metazoa > Arthropoda > Insecta > Coleoptera > Curculionidae > Orchestes > Orchestes rusci. The sequence continues at coordinate 91,781,363 of OY293304.1, read as the reverse complement.
ACTCTGGACAAAGATTTTGAAGAATCATTATAGAGTGGACATACTTCCTCCTCTGATAGTCCAGCTCCACTCCTTGTAGATTTTTCAATTTTTTCATTCTCTTTTCTAAATCTTTCTCTCCAATATCTGATTCTACAGATAACAACCTTGACTGAAAGTGAAAATCAGTGTTTTTAAGGCCATATTAGACAATATCAAATTAAAACTGTAGTATCTGAACATGAAAAGGGCGTGTTCTTTCGATTTCCATACGTGGCAGGGCTTTCGGAGCAAATTAGGCGTCGTGTCTGTCGTATTGACTCATCATGTCAGCTTGCCTTTTACAACACGGAGACGATCTTCTCGAAATTGAATGATCCCATCCCCCAAAATCTTCAATCTAGAGTCCTCTTGTGATGATTGTGATGCCTGCCATATTGGACAAACGAGGTAGTAGAGAATGTACCAACATCGATATGACTTTAGAGAAATCAATAGGGATAAGCAAGACCAAACTGCACTTTCCGAGCATCATTTCGTCACTGGACATAAATTTGATTTTTCTAATACGGAGAATTGAGATCTTGAGGGAAATTATTACAAAAGGAATCTCAGTGAGATGATACAAATTTCTCTAGACCGCACGATCAATAGGAGAACGAATGTACAGTGCCTTGATATACAATAGAACAATGTTTTACACCAATACAAAAAATATCACTATAACTTATAAGCGCCAGCACACGAATTCATTCAGTTTTCGTCTTTCCGTCCAGTATTTTATTCATTCATTTGTTTTGGTCCTGTACACCATAATTTTAGTCTTTTCACATATTATGTGTATGACTTTTACCATGCTTTATTCTGTGTGTAGACCATATTATGCTCACTGTGTATTTGTGTGATAACTCTTTAATTACTGAAAAGGTATGTTCTAATTATTCATGTAATATTTGACTGATTGTGATTTCCTTTCATACAGCCTTGATAAAGACCGAAATCATTAGACGGTCGAAACGTCGGTAATTTAGAAAATAAGGAGTTACATTTAATGTCCTTCAACCCACGAAATTCCACCTCAGATTAAAACTTACCTGTGGTTGTCAGCTCAGTCGCAATAGCTGTTAAACTGTTTTCTTTTTTTTTATTTATTTTTGAAATCATTTGAGTTCCTTTTCCAAATTGCCGGGTAGTTTGTCAATACCTCGGCCAATTTTTGATCTAGGTTCTCCATAGCCGTAACGTTCTTCAAACACTAGTTACGATATTAGCCTTTTTCTAGCAATGATTCCAAACGGTACAGAATCGTCCGGAATTTGCGCATACCGAAGTTCCCGTTCTAGCAAATTGAAACTGGGATTTTGACTGTCAGTCAGATGTTCTAGCAATAAACAATTTTAGTTTTCAAACTAGTTGAAAACCGTCAAAACAGTACACAGGAATTCTAGCGGATTTTTAGTTAGTGACATTCGCAGAAGTTTTATTAGTTCTGCTCATGATCGATTTGTTTTGTTATTTTGAATTTGTGGTTATGGTCGCTGTTCAGAGTCATAGTGTCAAGTTCATTTAAAAAAATAGTAAGTACCTACCTATTCTGTGAATAATTAGATTAAGTATTCATGTTTGAAACACAGGTAGGCTAGATTTTTCAATGTTTATAGAAAATACCTACTTCGATAATTATTATTTTTCTTGGTGTGAGGGGCGAAAATGTCATCAGATGAGACTTTGACTTCAAGTTCAGAGTCAAATTGGAGCTTTGCTTCGGATTCATCAGATAATGAACTTGTAGATTTGGTGCTACATAATAACCACCAGAGGCCAAAAAATGAGGACTACCTTGAAACTACTGTAACACTGTACAATAATGCTGAATTTGTGGAGCTTTTTCGAGTGGACAGAGAAGTTGCTCAGAATATTGCCAGTGAATTTGTAAAATGTATTTTTTTTTAGTCTCAGACGGGTGGAGGTGGCAAGTTATCTGCCTACTACCACACACTAATTTTTTTGTGGTTTGCTGGTCATGAAACATCTTTTGGAGATGTTGCGGATAGATTCGACATAACAATTGGCTGTTTATTTTATGTGCTGAGACGATTAATACACTTTTTAAGTGGAATATCTGAGAGTGTTATTCAATGGCCATCGGATTTAGAAAAAGCCAATATTGTAAGTCATTTTAGAGAAAAGGGCTTTCCAGGTGTAATTGGCGCTATAGATGGAACTCATATCAAAATAGATAAGCCCAAGGATGATCCAGATTCCTATTAAAATAGAAAAGGTTTTCACTCTATCCAGGTAGGTTCAGTTGTAGGAAAGAATTATTATAATCATTTTATTTATAGCCATATTAATGAATTTCAGATGCAAGCAGTGTGCGATCATGAGATTATGATAAGGGATGTGTTTATTGGTTATCCTGGATCCGTCCATGACAGTAGAGTTTTCCGAAATTCACCTCTATGTAGAGAAATGGTCCAGTAAATCCCAGTAAATAAAAATCATGACAATAGATGTCAGATAGTGGCTATCCGTGCATGGTAAATTTATCAACACCATTTAAAGATAGAGGAAACCTTACGGCTATTGAATCAATTTTCAATGTAAAATTATAAACTAACCGTTATGTGATTGAACATTGTTTTGGCATACTGAAGCAGAAATGGCGACAGCTATGTTATATTGGACTTGGAAAAATTGATGATCTAGTCCATTTCATTGGGGCTTGCTGTGTACTACAAAATCTAGCTAGAAAGGATGAACATTTTTGGGGTGCCACGCCCCAATTACATCTTCTCATGAGGTTCATTAAAAGTGTATGCCAACTTTATTAAACTAGAAATAGAGATGAACGAATGAGTATCGTTCCAAAACAAAATATGAAAACAAAACAGTATTTTATCTTCAAAGCCTTCAACCAAACATAAAAATATATCAAATGAAAAAAAAAACAAATTTCATCCTAAAAACTGGGGCACAGCAACATCAAAACGACAAGTTTATAGCTTTATGTACAGGGTGTTCCGTTATATTTTAGCCCAAGTTTTAGCCATTATATAACTTTCTTATTACCTTTTGATCGTAGAGAAACCTTCAAACCATCAAAATTGAAATAAATTTGACCGGCATTCAGAATTCGTGGTCAAAAAACCCAAAATCACATTGGAAATAAAAAAACTGGTTTAAATTACTCTTTGAAAGCAAGTCTGTTTCTGGGAAAACTCATGGGGTTTTTTTGTTTGCTTAAATAAAGTTGCAAATTAGCGTCCAAAAGTTTCGATAACTGATGAGTGACAAAAAAAACTCATCAGCTTAAATAATGTGAATTTAGGAGAATGAATTTTGCCGGGTGGGAGAACAGGTGAGTTTTCTTGGAACAGACTTTAGTTTCACTGCTTTAAATTAGTCTTTGAGAGCAGGTCTGTTTCTGAGAAAACTCATGGGGTTTCTTTAAGTCTACTTAAATAATATGCTTTCAGGGGAGCCAATTTTGCCGGGCGGGATATCACAGACAAAATTACAGAGAGGCTCCTGGAGTTACCGCATGAGCGAGTGCAACAGTTTTTTTTTTCGTGTTTTGACCCGTTTTTCTTCCCGTGGAAATAACCCGATCGCGTCAGTCTTCCCGATACATTTTCTCTACGTCGTCGGAAAAATCTTATTCTTCAAACCACTGTTTTTTTCTGTTCAACTATTTCGCCGTAAAAACCCGACCGGCCGCTTTACATTATTTCGTTACACACTGCCTTTTCACCTTCTGTTTTGCCGATCTGAGGCTGCCATTAGGTTGCAAATTATTTAGCTGTAATTTTGATTCTTCGCCAGGAGAGATTAGACTGATTTTTCCCTGTAGGTTATTTCTAATGTGATATTTTCGATTTTGTTTTGCTGATCGAAGATCAGACTATTGTTGATTTAATCTTACTATTTTTTATTGACTGGTTGGGAACCAGTCCAAATGTAAAAATGATCGGGACAAATAGACTGATTGATTTAATTTTCATTAACACCGTGTTTTTATTCCAAAAAAAGTTCAGTTATCCATTTCAATGAGGAAATTTGCGGAGTTTTGGAAATAACGAACGCCTGGACTGTCCACTGTATAAAAGCTACCCGATAGGCACTGTGGGTCCTCTACCACATAAATACAAGGGGTGGCGCTCGAGCATTTTATTCAACATCAAACGATTGGCCTCATCCCCGTCGGGAATCGAACCCGGAACATTTCGGGGCACGTCACAAAGTCGTCACAATTAGAGCTGTTCTAGCGAAAACAAATCCCAAACCGTTTGCACAGATCACCAAATCCAAAGTGATCAACTTCACCCACTCTGAGGATCTACCAACTCCCTCCACATCAATTGCACTTACTTGAGTCGCTGAGTGCGAATTTTAAAGGAAATCACAAATCTTCAGTCATCCCTTTCCCGTTTCGGTTTAAGTTGATGAACCTGTGCCGCAGTGCATTTTTAAAACAAAAGGATTTTGAGTTCCTGAAGATTTTTCTGGAAAATTCAAAAAGGCCACATGACATCTTTTGGTGAGTTATTTCTTATACTTTTAACCCCTTCAATCTCATTCAAAGTTATTCAAAGCTAGATTTCAGTCACTTTCAAGGTTTATTTCGGATTTGGAGAATTTATTTATAATTATGTGAATTTATTCAGCTTCCTCTTTAGGAAGGGCGAATTCTTGGACGTGTTGTCTTTCCAGGCCTTCAATTTATAGTTCAAGTTACATTCAGGCTTTTACTGCAAGTTGAAGTAGTGAGCTCACTATTATCGTCATCGCCTAATTTTCGAACCTGTACTTCGGCCCCAGAGCCCATTGTATGACATGAGCCCTGCTGTATGATTGGTATTGGCATTCTATCCAACCCTACGATGACCGCCGTTGGAATTGAGACGAAATGGAGCCCTTAGACCGAACTTACCCCATTGACAGAACTTGATCAGAAAACCCGCAAAATCATGACTATTTCAAGGTACTGCACGTTTATTATCATCTCTTGATCGGTTCTACATATTTGGGATAGTTATACGCCGTATACACCATTCCATTTGCATTTGGACGCAATTGATCCAGATCAAAGAGTGACCCGATTTCATCTCGTTGATCACCAAAATGTGCAACAAGCGCGACTTTAACGGTACTCCAATCTTTAGTAACGCAAATGCTATAAACTTCCCTTGCTTTACAGATTAGTTTTGCATAGATTCCACAGATAGTGGTGATATTTTGGACACAATCTAACGTCGCATTGTTCCAATAAGTACTTATAAGATTATTACTAGTCTCTAAAAATGCGGATAATACGAGAGGATTTCCGTCAAATTTTGGAACAATATCTAAAAGTTTATTATCAAAATTTGGAGGAGGCATCTTTGATGCTTGATTCAAATTATTTGTTTGATTTGGAAGTGAAAGGCTTGAAAAAAAATTTGAACGATTATTTTCCAAACTTTTACTTTGGTCAGTAAAGTTGGCGACTTCTAAGTCTAACTCGAATGCAATGTTTTCTGCTTGAGAATCAGAAGAATGAGAGGGGAAAGACATAGACGGATAACAATAGGAGGAAAATCTTCATTTTTCTCTGCTGCACTGCTCGATTTCTTCTTTCTACCAAACACACTGCGATCCGATTAACGAAACGTTTTTGATCCGTGAGTCCTTCTGAAGCACTGGTTCGATTTTTGAATCAACGGTTGAAACCGACGAGTTTTTCACTGTGAAATGCTCGTTCAAAATCCGTCACGACTGCGCCACTTCATGTTTCTGGTCATAAAGAAACCCTTTTTATAAAATTATTATTTTTATTTTTACAATTTGAAAATTAATTGAAAAAATACAATTTGAACTTAACTCTAAGGTGTCTAAGGTAAATTCACCCTTTAACGGCTTATGTAATCTCGTTTCTTTATTCCGGCCTATGAGGATTTCGGAATTATCTCATACATTTATTCAGAAAACGCATCAACCGGTCTGATCTCGTGCGGTCTTATTCGTTCCAAGTCTTATTGTGATCTCTGAAAACAATCACGAGATGGGGACACATATGCTGTCAAACAAGATGTCAAAACTCAAAGAGCTGGGCGTCAGTCGATGTTTCTTATTACTTTATATCGAAAATTGAGAGAAAATACGTGAAAACAAATAGGCAGGTGTTGGGTGAAAATTCTGAATATTAATCTAGTAACGGCCTAATGGGCCGTTATTAAGAATTTAGGGCATATAGTCTATTTTGTATTTTCTTCTCGAACTCAGATATTCTGGTGTGTTATATATGAGAAATATATATATATTATCTGAAACCCTTTTACCATACAATGGTGTAGGGCGGTTATCTTATTATAAGTTTCTCATAAATTTCTTCCACTTGTTTCTGTCCTTCGCAATTTTTCTTGCATCTTCCCAAGTTTTTCCTTTGCTCTCAATTATTTCTCCTATAACTGTGTCCCATGTTCTTCGCGGTCTTCCTTTCTTCATGTTTTTCAGTATTTTTGCTTCCCATGTTCTTCTAACTGTCCTAGTCTCCTCCATTCTCTGTAGGTGGCCCCACCAACCCAGTTGTCTTTCTTCTGTGTACTGTAATGTTGATTGTACTTGTAGGTCTTCTCTTATTTTTGTGTTTCTCAATCTGTCCCTCTTGGTTACTCCCTTCACTCTTCTCAGGTATTTCATTTCTACTGCTTGTATTCTACTTTTCTGGCGTTCTGTGGGGACCCATGTTTCGCAGCCGTAGGTTAGTACAGGTCGATAAATTGTTTTGAATATTTTTGTTTTTGTTTCTCTAGAGATTTTCCTATTATTTATAAATGTATTGTACATCAAGTAGTACAGTTTCATTGTTTTTTCTATTCTGTTATTTATTTCGATTTCCTGTGTACCCTTCTCGTCTATGTTCACTCCGAGGTATTGGAATGAATTCACCTGTTCTATTTTTGTTCCATCAATTGCAATTGTCAATTCTTCTCTTTTTTCTCCTATTGTCATTACTTTGGTTTTGTTCTTATTTATTTTCATTCCGTGTTCCTCTATGATTTTGTTCCACAATTCAAGGTTCTTTTGCAAGTTGTTTTCATTTCTTGCAATGATCGCTATGTCATCTGCGAACACACATTCAGATATGTCTACTCTTTGTAGATTCTTATGTCCGATATTTAATTTTGCGCCTTGCTTTGAGCATTTCTTTATTATTCCGTCCATGTATATTATGAAGAGAACTGGGCTTAAACATCCACCTTGTCTTAGTCCGTCTCTTGTTGTAAATGTATCTGAGTGTTTATTGTGACTTATGATTGAGTTGGTGTTATGTGTATAGATTTTTTGTATTATTCTAACCATCTTGTCTGTGATGCCTCTTGCTCTCAGTGTCTCCCATAACTTCACTCTTGGGATTTTATCGAACGCTTTTTCTAGGTCTATGAATGCCATGTATATTGTTTTCTTCTCTTGTATTGCTTTTTGGGTGATTTGATCTATCGTGAAAATGTGGTCTTGTATGCTCCTTCCTCCTCTACATCCGCTTTGTGCATCTTGTAGCGTAGGTTCTGCTATTGCTCTTATTCTGTTTTCTATTATTTGTTCCAGAATTTTCATTCCCGTACTTAGTAGTGTTATACCTCTATAGTTGTTACAATCTTTTCTGTCTCCTTTCTTATGTATTGGTACTATTAGTGCTATCTGCCAATCTTTTGGTAGTTCTTCTTCTCTCCATACTTTATTAAGTACTCTTAGTAGCATTTCTGTTCCCTTTTAATTAATCCCTTTTATCGTATCCTGGAGATTTCCCATTTTTCAGCCTTCTCATTGCGTCCTGCAGTTTTCTCAGCTCTATTCCTCCATCTACGCGTATATCCTCTTCTTCTGTTTCCTCGTGTGTTTCCGTCCCTTCTTCGTTCACTTCTTCTGCGTTTAGGAGTTCTTGGAAATATTCTTTCCACCTTTCCATTATTTCATTTTCTTCGTTCAATATTTCTCCATTTTTATTTTTAATATAGTTTGTTTCTTCTGTTTTCTGTTTTCTTGTAGCTTTGAGCATTTTGTAGAACAATTTTTGATCTTCTTTCCTGCTTTTCTCCATCTTTTCTCCAAATTTTCTCCATTCGTCATTTTTTGCTTCTTTCACCAGTTCTTTCACAGTTTTCCTTTGCTTTTTATATATGTCGTATTTTTTAGTTGTTCTGTTGTTCAGGTATTGTTCCCATGTCTTCTTTTTTATTCTTATTTGTGTCTTTATTTCCTCTGTCCACCATGCTGTCTGTTTTCTGTTGTTATTTTTGTTGTATACTCCGCAAGCTTGTTTAGCTGATTCAATCAGTATTTTCTTCAGTTTCTCCCATATGAACTATGGGAGAAACTGAACCTACTCCATCTTCTATATCTTTCAAGTTTTCTATTTTTTCTGTCACCAGTGCTTCGTACTCGTCGGCTGTTTCACTATTTCTTAGTTTATATGTTTTTATGGATTCGTGTTTTATTTGTTTAACTTCTCTTCCTTTTGTTTGCATTTTTTCGGCCTTCTCTTCCTTTATTTTGGCTATCACTACATAGTGGTCACTACCTATATCAGGTCCTCTTCTTGCTTTTGCGTCATTCACAAGTTTTCTTGTTTTGTTTTCCACCAGGATGTAATCAATTATCGATTTTTCTTCCCTGCTTTTCATTTCTCTTGTGTATTTGTTTATGTCTTTATGTTCGAAAAATGTGTTGGTAATCATCAGATCGTGTATTCTGCAGAAATCTAGCATTCTTTTACCGTTCCCATTTCGAGAACTTTCCCCGTGTATTCCAATTATGTTCTTATTTGTTTCATCTCTTTTTCCTACTCTGCTGTTGAAATCTCCCAAGATGAATATACTTCCTTTTGCCTCTTCTAATGTTATCGTTAGTTCTTCCCAAAATTTGTCTTTGTTCTCTGTTTTGTCATCTTCATTAGGTCCATATACTACTATAATTGTTTCTTTTGTATTCGTGTTCTTATCTTTCATTTCTATTTTTAATATTCTCTCCGATATTGCTTCCCAGCTGTGTATGTTCATTTCTAATCTCTTGTGTATAATGCATCCCACTCCCGCTGCTGCTCTCTTTCTCTCTTCTACTCCACTGGTTATATGTGTATGGCCTTTTTCCATTTTTATCGCTCCTTGTCCCTTCTTTTTTGTCTCTGTTATTGCTAGTATTTCCAATTCCATGTTTTTGAATTCCTCTTCTAGTTCTATTTCTTTGCCTGCTATACTTCTGATATTCCATGTTCCTATTTTTCTTATATTGTTTCTTTTGGTCTTGTTTATCTGTCCTTCCGTTGTTTGTTCCCTTTTCGTATTTGTTTTCACAGCCATGGTCGTATATTTTGTATTGACTTGTCTATTAGGTGCATTCATATGAGAAAACCGTTCAAAATAGTTTAGAAAACCTCAAGAACTATTACCGGCCCACAGTTTTTTTTGGAAATATAGATTTTTAGTCTTCGAACAATCTCAAAGAAAATAGAATCCTTAGTGATCGGACGCTGAAATAAAGGCCAATTATAAATATTTTGACTCGCAAAGTTTGATAAGAATCATTCAAATTGTTAGTGTGTCTATCCTAGATCATTTTTTCACCCAAAAATTGTTTGTTCATTTTTTATTTAGATGAGCGGCAATGGGTTTTTGAGACATAGATATGTTCCTTTACCGGCCTATCGCTAAAACATATAAGCCGATAATAGGAAATAGTATATATTATCCTCCATTGAAGCCTAACAACGACCATGTTTTCAAACCATACATAAAACCTGAGCATGTCACGATGTCACCTTGACGACATATAGTTTTCCTCTATTTTCAGAAGAATGGCTTCAACAAAAAACAATAGCAAGCAGAGGTGATAATACTCAATAGAAAATTTGAGCCGAGATCTTGACGATATGAATAATGGAATGTCTGCTTATCAAGCATTAAAAAAATATAGAATCCCGAAAAGTACCCTTAAAGACAAAAGGAACAATAAATATCTGCATGAACACTGCGGTAAGCAAACAGTGCTCACAGCACAGGTCGAAAGTGCTTTGATGAAGCATTGAAAATGGAAACTATAAAGTCAGCGTTCAATTGTACCGGAATCTTCGCGTTCAATGTAAAAAATGTAAGATTCCAAAAATTGAAGACAAGAAACTCCAGACCCGAAGAAGATCCTAAACCAATTCGACAAGATACCAACAGTGATTTTGGAAGCGAATTTGAAAGTAGACTGTCACCAGAAACCTTACACGAATTCAGAAGAAAATGTGATTCAGAATGGACTGGAGAACCAAATTACAAAAAGTTGTTTGATTTTTGGAAGACTCTTTCTACTGTACCTGAAACGCAGCTGATTGGAGAAACAGTATCATCAAACTCATCACCAGTTCACAGTTTGGAACAATTGGATATGGATATTCTCAATATTAATGATGTTGCAGACAATACCAGGTCAATGATTGACTACGATGATGTTTTATTTGAAAACTCAAGCGAGTTGACTTCAATAAACAATCAAGTTGAGGAAAATGATTATAGTATCTTTAGCGTTAATGAAGACTGAACTTTGGAACTGGAAGACAAGAGGCGGACACTTCTGAATGAAAACAGGATTAAAATCTTGAAGGCTGATTAATCAGAACCACTAGTCAATAACAATTTGAGCCACGGAAGATTTCCAAAGAATCACTCCAGCTTTGAAAAAGAAAAACTTCCTGTTGTGTCTCCTTCTACTTGTCCAGATGTAATAACACTTCCAACACCTATAAAACATTCACCCATCCGTCTCACTCCTTCCTTCTTCACAAAAACTGATGGCGCTTCCCCTGATCAACGATCCTCAATGCGCACTAGTCCGTTGAAAAATTCAACTGACAATAATTTTCCACTTCTAGCAGAAAACACTGTTTCTATATCAATACCCAATACACCTACCAAACTCCTTATATCTAGCATTCTCACAAGTGACCCTTCGACTAGCACGCTGCACAATTCCAATCAACACCTAGAATCTAGAATAGAAGCCTTTGAAGGAGTGGAACAAGATATAGAAAAGATATCAGATGAGTCATTTTTATTGACACCTCCCAAATTCCCAACGTCTTTTAAAAATGCTTTCTATTTTCTTGAAAAACCGAAACAGTCTTCTGTTAAAAAAGTATTCAGAAAAATAACCCCCATTGTGGCTATCTCCGACGAATTTATGGAATACCAACGAAGAATAGAATTTGAGAAAACTGAAAAAGAAGAAACAAAAAAACGGAAGTTGGCAATGAAAAATGATGTTGTTCAAGATTAGTGAACGTGTTACAAAGGTCACCAGTAAAAAAATGTGTTCATTACTAAGTGATGAGATAACAATTTTGATTTGGGATTGTAAAAGAGAAAAAGAGGATAGTCCATACCGGAGCAAACAAATACGCAAAGGTGGAATTCCAACCATTTTGGTACCTTCAAGTCGGATTTGGTCCATAGATCAGAAGTCAGCCTAGAAGTAGATATAAAACCCCGAATTCCAAAGCACCAAAGCAGGAGTCGAGGGTCCCAGTATCCGAAGCAGGGATCAAAGGATCATTCAGGCAGTGACAATTTCTGACATTCCAATTAATCTGACATTTCTGCCTAGTACGAGTTGGATTTTGATCCATATATCAGAAGAGGTCGAGCATAGCAGAGAAGCTAGAAGCCCCGAATTCCAAAGCAGGGATCGAGGGATCCAGTATTCCAAAGCAGGGATCAAGGGATCAATTGACATTGACGACTTCTGACAATTCAAATCAAAAAGATAAAATCTATTTTTATTAAATTTTGACTATTTACATGCTTTCACTCTGTCTTACAGTACTTGGTTTCAAAAAATCAATGTAGGTTCCATTTATCGCTATAATATTCATTATAGAAGAGGATGGATACACCAAATTTTAAAAAACAAATTAATCAACGAGGTGTGCTAAAGGGTCAATTAAGTCGTTTTGAGAAATATATTGAGACTCAACGTGATTTAGAAATTGACTCAATTGATACTTTACAAATGAATGAAAGGTTGAAGAAATGCCAATCAATGTATGACGCCTTTGATGCCATACAGACAGAAATTGAATTCATTGACAGTTCGGATGCGCAAATTGCGGAGAGAGTTAGTTTTGAAAATAAGTTTTATAAAATAATTTCAGATGCTAGAAGATTTGTAAATATTAATAGCAATATTAATAATCAACAAAATTCAATAATTTGATAAACGTTCTATTATCAATGAACATGTCAAAAATATTGTTAATCAAAAGCCTATACAAAAGGAATCACATATAGCATTGCGAAAGCTCATAGATAGTGTTAAAATAAATTTGAAATCATTGCAATCATTGCAAGAGCCAGTAGGACATTGGGATACTTCACTCATTTTCATAATCAGTGCAAAACTTGATCATGTTACTCGTCGTGATTGGGAAATTCATAGCTTGAAAAAAGATTTCACATTATTTGAAGATTTTATGCTGTTTTTGAAAAATAAATGCCAAATATTAGAGTCTTTGAATTCTGGTCGATTTGAAAAAAAAGAGGACAACTTGAACTCACATAAAAAAAAAAAGAAATACATCACATTCTTTTTTAGTGAAACAAAGTAACACGACATGCCCTTTTTGTAATGAGCAAGGTCACAAGTTTTATCGATGTCAAAGATTTATGCATTCAAGTTCTTTAGAAAGATTCAATGAAGCCAGAAAATTAAGATTATGCATGGTGTGTTTTCAGTCTTATCACAATACTAGAAAATGTTCATGGTCAAACAAGTGTAAACATTGTATTGAAAAGAGTATTGGCGTAAACTTTCAAAATCAAGTTCAAAATTATCCAAAAGATATATCCCAATGTTCAACTGATTCACAAGAGAGCCAAACCAAGAATCAAAATAGTATTTTTGAATAAAAAAACTCAGCAAGTACATTTACTCCAACAAATAACTATATGGATACACAACGAACACAAAGTTGTTGTTCTATCAAAGAATCAAATCCATTATCAAGTTATTCTCATCAAGTTATACAAAATGTTCCTTGTTTTCTTGCTACTGCTTCAATTATAATTTACGATTCAAAAGATAGACCTAGAGTAGTCAGAGCACTGTTAGATTCTGGTTCTATGACAAATTTCATGACTACCGATCTATTTAATGAATTAGGGCTTCCGCAAAAGGATGTTCATTTAACCGTAAATGGTATCAATTCAACAATAGCAATGTCTTCCAAATTGGTTGAATCGCGAATTGAATCCTTACATACCTCATTTGAGGCAAATTTGGATTTTTATATTTTGGATAAAATTACGGATTACTTGCCAATTAATTACAAGAACATGCAATTTTTCAAAATTCCACAAAATATTATATTGGCAGATAAGAATTTCAATGCTTCTGGTAAAATAGATATATTGCTCAGTGCCAATGTTTATTATGATTTGGTGGGAACAAATAAGATCAAATTAGGCCATGATCAGCCATATTTGATAAAAATAAAACTGGGTCATGTTATATCTGGCAGTTATAATTCCAGAAATATATATTTTCCAAAAAATCGCAGTACGAAAGAACTTAGATCATTTTGTAATTTTTCAACTCCTCAGTTGTCTTTAACTGAACAGAACAATTTTGGAAAATTAAAGAAACCCCAATGATCAAGAGATTCACTCTTGAGGAAGAAGATTGTGAGGATTTATTTGTAAAAACATCAAAAAAAGATGATTCCGGAAAATTCATCGTACATCTTTCTTTAAAAGATAATATCAAAAATCTAGGAGACAACATGCATTTGGCTATCAAGCGTTTTTATAATCTAGAGAAAAAACTAATGAATAATCCAGATTTAAGAAAGATGTATACAGGACTTTCACTTGAAACTCCGCACGTCAATATCTCGGAACGAATAGGAATATTTGAGGTCGAGTAGTTATTTTTCACAGTTAAAAAAATTCGACGCCTACCAAGAGTAAAGCGTCGCGACGCATCAAAAACATTAATCGATTGCAGGGACTTTGAAATTACGCGCATGCAAAAGTACGAGTTATTTATAAACTTTTTTGTTATTCAGTCGAACTCATGTATGCTACTCAGTTTTGAGATATAGTGTGTCCAAGATAAGGATGTCTATCATGGGGATCTTGAAAACCGTGAGAGATACAAGGTCGGTTAAATGGAGGCAAAGTTGCGTATTTTGATTCTTAACAAAATGTCGTTTTAAAAGCCAAGATATTCCGACCAAGTCCGAAATAATCCAAAAAAAACCTAAATTTTTCAAAATTGTTTTCATTTTTTTCTGACCACATTTGAAGAGATATTTTGAAATAAATGGAACTTCTTCATTGCCACTTTTTGCCCTTTACAAGAAAGCGTTATTGAATTGAAGAACCGACGTTTTGTCTATGAGCAGCCATCATCAACTTTGTTGTTTTAAATACGGTCCTGGATTTTTTATAACGGATTTTGAGGGCCTCTTATGTTCCTGAACCAACAATGTATCGCAATTATTCAAAAAAATTATGTTGATGGATTTTTCCATAAGAACTCATGTGTTAGAGAGAGACAAAAAATACATTTTTATTTGGATTAAAAACAACCACCTCTTTTTTAATTAGTGCGATACCTCGTTGGTTCAGGAACATAAGAGGCTCCTAAAATCCGTAATAAAAAATCCAGGACCGTATTTGAAAAAACAATGTTGATGATGGCTGCTCATAGACGAAACGTCGGTCCTTCAATTTAATAACGCTATCTTGTAAAGGGCAAAAAGTGGCAGTGAAGAAGTTCCATTCATTTCAAAATATCTCTTCAAATGTGGTCAGAAAAAAATGAAAACAATTTTGAAAAATTTTGGTTTTTTTCGGATAATTTCGGACTTGGTCGGAATTTCTTGGCTTTTAAAACGGCATTTTGTTATGCATCAAAATACGCAACTTTGCCTCTATTCAATCGACCTTGTATCTCTCACGGTTTTCAAGATCCCCATGATAGACATCCTTATCTTGGACACACTGTATATCTCAAAACTGAGTAGAATAAATGAGTTCGACTGAATAACAAGAAAGTTTATAAATAACTCGTACTTTTGCATGCGCGTTATTCCAAAGTTCCTGCAATCGATTAAAATTTTCGATGCGTCGCGACGCTTTACTCTTGGTAGGAGTCGAATTTTTTTAACTGTGAATAACTACTCGACCCCATACATTGACTACTTTTTACAGAAATCAAATATTCCTATTCGTTTCCGAGATATTGACGTGCGGAGTTTTGAGTGAAGAACCCTGTATTGAATCCATGGAAACTTATCAAAATTCTGGACATATGACACCTATAGCGGATACTGATATTTTACAAAAACAAAATAAATATATCATCTTCCTCATCATGGAGTTCTCAAAGAGGAGAGTTCAACATGTAAATTAAGAGTGGTTTTTGATGCCAGTTGTAGAACGAATTCAGGTATCAGTCTCAATGATACTCTTGAAACTGGACCGATAATCCAAGAAGACTTATTTTCAATTTTGTTGAGGTTCAGGAAACATAATTTTGTTATTAGTACAGATGTAGCAAAAATGTATAGGATGGTTTGGATCGATCCACAACAGCGTGATTTGCAAAGAATAGTATGGCGATCAGGTCCTGAAAAAGAATTGAAACATTTTCGTCTCAATACTGTGACGTATGGTACATCATCAGCTAGTTTCCTGGCTATTAGAAATTGGCATCAAGCTGCTAAAAATTTTCAAAGCACATATCCTTCATCTGAATCAATTATACGAGATTTTTATGTTGATGACTTTTTATCAGGAGCAGATTCTCATCAAGAATAAGAAATATTAAAAAATTGAGTTTCTTATATTTTAGAACAAACCGGGTTTATTCTCAGAAAATGGATATCTAATGACAAAACCATTTTTAATGAATCAGATCCATTCATTAACAAAATAGATCATTACATAACAGAAGAAACTCAAACAAAAACACTTGGAGTTTTATGGCAAGTTGACACAGATTTTTTGAAATATTCAGTTTCATTAAATCCCATTAGACCCACAAAACGAAATATTTTATCAATAATAGGTAAATTATTTGATCCTCTGGGTCTTGTTGGTCCAATCATAATCAGAAGTGGAATAGTTCTTTAAAAATTATGGATAGAGAAACTAGATTGGGATGATACGGTTTCTTTAGAGCTTCAAGACCTTTCGAATAAACTATATGAAGATTTACCGAATATTCAAGAGATGCACATTCCAAGACATGCTTTGATATTTAATGCATGTGAATTTGAGCTTCATGGTTATTGTGATGCATCTGAACAAGCATATGGTGCATGTATCTATGCCAGATCAATCGATGCGTCTGGAAATGTCATGACTCATTTATTGTGCGCTAAATCGAGAGTTGCACCATTAAAAGTCATTACATTGCCTAGGCTTGAACTTTGTGGAGATGTTTAATATATTGAGGTTTCGGTAGCCACCAAACCATGCGTAATTTTTGGTGACCAAATATTTTCGTCAAAAATGGTTCTTTATATTGATCTTGAAAGGATGGTGTACTAGGCCACCAAAATATATATCGCCTCGGAATACCGTTAGGTGATGAAAATTAGGAGGTTGCGTGTGCGAAGACATGGCCATCCCCAAAGTTACTATTTTCAGGGGTTAGTACACTTGGCATAAGGAAGCAATTCACAAAGTTTCACGACTATATGTATCACTTCGAAATTACCACGCTGGGGACTAATATGTAGATAGATAAATAAAGATTTGTAAATTTTCTATTTCTACGGGGGCAAGCAGGATGAAATATTTTCAAGGTGATGGTACTTCCGGTTATACAAGACTCTCAGTAAGGAATCCAACTGAAATTGAACAATGGGGACTTTCTTATAAGAAAAATTCACAATCAAGTCAGAGCCTACACACCTAATTTTTGACTCAAAAACTCTTGCACTTAGGCAGGTATAGGAATTGATTCATCCAATCTGCCTAGAATCTTACGTAGAATCAAAAAATGTAATAGTATAGGGTGTTCTTTTCAAAATAAACGAGTTGACGAACACCATCTTGAAAATATTCTACCCTGATGGCCCTCAAGTCCCTCTGTACACTGTCAAATTTTCAGCATTTTCCTATGTATTGTTTTCCATATACATATGAATACATCTTGTTCCCGGTGGGACACCCTGTGTATAAAGGGTGAGTTATGTGTCTCATAAGTCCTTACTGAGCAGCATTATGACTGTGCAGCCGTCAGCAGTTTCTTGGATACTTACGCTAGGAAACAGTCCGCTCGCAGAGAAACGGCATGAGGTAAATTCGCCTAATAACGGCCCAGCTAGAAAAATATGGGATTTATTGCCAATGATAAGAGCATGTTAGTTTTTTTTTATCTGTAATCATTTTTCCAACAATTGAGAGTTGTTCCTGAACAAGATTTATCCATGAAAATATAAATTAATACTTTTTGTATGAGAAAAAAAAAATACCGAAAATGTCAATTTTCCTATTACCGGCTTCCATAAGAAACGTCAATCGTAAAACCGGCCTATAGGTTTTCTGACAACGGCCCATATTTTACTTTTAACAGCTTTAAAATATATTTGAAAATTTGATTTTTTCACTTAAAAAAAACATAGGTACATACATTTTCATTTAGTCTTATTTATTCATTGAACAAATCGGGTAACAACAATGATGAATTAAAAATACTGATCACTTGACGAATAGTCTTGGAAGGCACGAACAAAAGAAGCTAAAATATTTTAAATGATCAACTAGAAATAATTAATGTTGATTATTATTTATTATGTCTAATGACTGTCTTCACAAAAAACATTGCTAACTCTGACAAAGCTCAAAGCACTGCTCAAAAAAAAAACTACAACCAGACATCAATTTCTGGTACTGAATAATGTCCTCTTTTGTTAACTTGCTGAGGTGCGCAGATTTCTGAAACAATCTCATCAAAATCACACCAGATCACATCATCCTTTTCGGGCCATCTCCAATGACAACCTATTTTTTCCATGGTCTTTATGTTATATTTTCCGTTATATTCTTTGATAATCTGCCGGGAAAGTGTTTTCTCTCATAAACAACAATAACAAAATTGTTTTTTTGATAATCTGATAACTTTCTCTTTGAAATATCTCTGCAAGCCTCTTCTAATCCCTTTTCATTATTGTCCTTGCTTGTTATTTGTCCTTTCTCTTCTTTCGACTTCATGTTGCCCTTTACATCTGTTGGGAATTCCACCTTTGCGTATTTGTTTGCTCCGGTAGGGACTATCCTCTTTTTCTCTTTAATTTTTTTTATTAAGTTATTTTACAGAAGTATGACTTCACAATCCCCAATCAAAATTGTCATATCATCACTTAGTAACGAACACTTTTTTTTACTGGTAACCATTGTAACACGTTCACTAATCTTCAACATTCTGCCCCTCTTGAAAGTATCCATGCAACTTTCAATCCGATTCTTCTTCTGGTAAAATGGCTAATCTATTGATCGCTCACTTGGCTTCGCCATATGCTGTTCGAACCGTAACAACTCTGATCACTCCGTCGTTTCCAAGATGAACTTCCACTATTCTTTCCAACGGCCATTTTGAAGGAGGTAGAGATTCATTTTTGATCAAGACTATAGCTTCCTTTTTGATTAAATGTGAATTGTCTTTTCACCACTTCGATCTGGGATTTAGAGCGGGAAGATATTGTGACGAAACATGCCCAGTGGAACGAACTTCCAAGGCGGTCGACAGCGGACACGACGTTACAACCATTGCATCTCGCCATCGAATAACTCGGCTTTTGTCCCGTTTGTCACAAGCCCAAACCACTGTTAAGTTCTAGAATAGCAAGGTTTATTCGGTTGTCTACACCTAGAATATTGAAGAACTTTCCAAGATCATCATGGGTCGTGAACTCTGGCTGCCCTGCGATTTTAAGTTTGTCTGTCCACCTGGTGAAGATGTCGCTGGAAAAGACTACGCAAGTGATCTTCTTCGAAAGATGGACGATATCCATCAACGAGTCCGACTAAACATCCAAAGTGCCAGCGACAGGATGAAGGAGGCATACGACGTGAAGGCCGAAGAAGGAGGGTTCCAGGTTGGGGATTTGGTTTGGCTTCACAACCCACAGAGGCAACGTGGATTCTCCCCAAAACTGCAAAGCTCTGGGGAGGGCCCGTATGAGATTCTGGAGCGAATCAATGACGTCGTCTACCGGATAAAGAAACCAGCACGAGGAAAGCTTAGGGTTGTTCATTTCAACCGCTTAGCTCGGTATGCTGGAAACCATGACGATCAGGACGCTGAAGTGAGGCAGATCAGGTCACCCAAGAAAGACATGTCATTGGAAACTCTCATGTCTTTACACTCCAATGGCCAGAAAGTCCAGAATGGCAGCTGGATTTGTTCAAAGCACCGGCCGAATATGTGTTGGCTCAGTGGGTCACTGAGGACCTTGGTATGAGGAGTGGTCTTGCTGCTGCTTTCAAGCGGAAATTTGGACAACTGGAACATCTACGACGACAAAAACCAGAGGTGGAGAAGGTACTGGAAATCATGGGAGGTACACGACATCTGTTCTACCTTGTGACGAAGAAGCTTCCACATCATCTGACCACCTACAGTGATGTCTGGAAAGCCCCCAGTCATCTTCGTGACTTGATGCAGTCACAGGACCTGACTCATTTGGCCATTCCGAGGATGACCAATGACTGCATGGACTGGCGTATGGTGAGAAGTATGCTAGAAGTGATCTTCAAGGGGAGTGGCGTTGACATCCTGGTGTGCTGCCATCCTTTCAGAAGGACGAACCAGAAGACAGTGGACTGCTATTTCCACCTAACATCACACTGCAGGTTTTGGGACAGTTGCCGATATCGACATGAGGACATTTTGGGACAAAATGCTCCAAGGAGGGAGCAATGTGACGAAACATGCCCAGTGGAACGAACTTCCAAGGCGGTCGACAGCGGACACGACGTTACAACCATTGCATCTCACCATCGAATAACTCGGCTTTTGTCCCGTTTGTCACAAGCCCAAACAACTGTTAAGTTCTAGAATAGCAAGGTTTATTCGGTTGCCTACACCTAGAATATTGGAGAACTTTCGCCATCTATCGAGGCATTGAAGAGGCTCTATATAAGAAGCTCCGCCATTCGGACAGGAGAGTTAGTTATCGATTAGCCGCGAATTATAATCGGTTCAACATAAATATACGCTGCGATTGTGAACATAAATATTTGTGGTTGTGTCAGTGACTTTAAATAAATTGATCAAAACTGGGCAAGTGTTTTCTATAGCGAAGCTCGTTACAATATTCTGCAGACCAACGGTTCCAAAAATTTTGTATGATCCTATTCAAATGCTGATATCGGCTCAATCGACTCGATGGGACTTCAACCATATCTGGTTCAGGTAAGGCAAGAAGAGTGTAGCCTACCTTTTGATCTTCCCAGTTGGCTTCAACAAATTTGGCTGCGGCAGCTCTTGTAGTCGTTGGCGATGAGTGGTAGAGTAGGGTTTCGTTTTGATTATGTTCAAGTTCAATAAAAGGGCGCCACTTTATTTTTTATAGGTGAAAACAAAGAAACCTTGTGTAAAAAGATTCACTGTGATGTCCGGAGTGGAAGAAAACACTGTGTGTCCCAAACACTATAACCAGCATTTATTTACATAAATATACAAGTTGTCGAAGAAAATTGAAATATGGGTGGTCCTCACACCAACCCACTCACTGAACTTAAATATAGTTCAAGTGGTTAAGTATTATTGAAGTATTTGAAAAAGTTAACCGATAGGTACTGTTAAAATTATTAAAAAAAAAATAAGTATTGAAAAGGATTTAAAATCCGCAAAAGTGAAAAGGGTGAATTAAGTTTAATTTGAACGGGTACTACAGGGAATAAAATGTTCATGAACCTTTTAGGATGTAGTCATACGTATGTCAATGTACGGCGCAAGTATAAGTACCATTCAGTTACATAGATAAATATTATAATCCAGTGATTATGAGTAAATGTTATGAATTGATAAATTAGACAATGAGAATTAATACGACAAAAGAATCTGATATTTTGGTACAAAAGAATTATTTGATAGATATTTATGAATTAAAACAGTAAGATGACTAAGGTTTACACGTTAAATTTATATAGAAATTTGTTGAGTTTATATGAAGAAGAATTATTGATATCAAGATTGTTGATGGAAAAACTGGCCTGTTATTGCTGCTGTTGCCTCAAGATCATCAGCCGTGGAGCGGATTTGTTCACTTCGGCGGTGCTGTTAACCCCAACAACTCAGAGTGCCATTCCTGTGACAAACTTCAGCTGCATCACGACAAGGTGATAGTCTTTAGACATCATGTATATGGAAGTTCAAATGAATACTTGGCCAGCATACCATCAATATCGTGATTTTGTATCGACGGTTGACATCAGTAAGAAAGGCCCAGAATGAAAGAAAGCAACAAAAATAAAAAACCCTGGAACAATGTTTCATTATCAAAATCCACCTCATGGGGAAAGTAGGGTTAGCGAACTCACCTCGTTAGGTTCTTAAGAAATCAACAAATATCCATGCCATCGCTGGTAACACATCCATATCTTCAGAGGAGGTTTATAGATATTTTGAGAACAGAAAGTTACGTTAAACTTTAGAGATGCATATTGATTTTTTGATAAAAAGTCTGCTCAGCACGTTTTACGTGTGGCTTTCAGCACATCACGGGAACAAGTCCTTGAGCAAGGAGCAAGGCCAAAAAATGAAATACCACCATCGATCATCAATCAAGAGTGTCAGATGGACATTGACAAATGTCACGTATAAAGCGATCAATCAACTGCACAGACCCAACTGACCCCAGAAGATTACGCCTTGTCGCCTTAGTATTATTCAAGTACTGAAACAGGGAAACTTTGCAACATTGTCTCGGAAACTAACAGCTGTGAAATATGAAGGTTAAGGTAATTTGTTGATAAATATTGATATTGATAAATATTGGAGAAACCGATTTAGAAGATTAATTAGTACCATCCAAGTGGAAAATGTGAATGCTACAAGAGGACCACCAATCAAAAATTGTCCAGGAGTTAATGGATTAAGATCAGAGGGATCGTCTGTCAGTTGTGTAATAGGTCGTGAGTTCATACATGCTTCCACCTGTGCTACAACTGTCAAACATTCTTCAAAAGTCAATTTCGTTTCACCTATTGATCTTTTGAGATAATATTTTGCTGATTTTTTACATGATTTCCATAACCCTCCAAAATCAGCAGATCTTGGAGGTATGAAATGCCAATTGATACCGTCTTGAGATAAATTATCATTTAAACATCGTTCACTATTTCTTAACATGTCTATCATACCTTCAAGTTCTCTATCCGCACCAACAAAATGTGTTCCATTATCGGAAAATAAATGCTTGCTTTTACCCCTGCGGAAAAAAAATCGCTCTAAAGCATTCAAAAAAGTTTCAGAGGATAAATCTGATACTACTTCCAAATGCACTGCCTTTGATGACATACAGACAAAAATACAAAGATATGACTTGATTATTTCACTGTTACGTAAAAAAATGGTCTGGAAACTACCACTGTAGATTCTGGTAATTCACCCATTTAACTATTGATTATTGGAGGCTTATTTCGAAAACATACAATACAATTATGTAAAACTTTTTTAACAGAATTTCTTCCTGAAAGCAACTCCAACGAATAATATTCAGAAGTGCTTGAGTACCCATATGTAAATTTCGTAAATGCTCTTCTTTGATTATAAGCAAAGCTAAATGATGTTTGTCAAAAAGTATTATTGGAAATTTTGCATCATATGCTAAGTGAGATTTAGTTTAACGCCCACCTAAACGCAAAATTCCCTTGACATCTAAAAACGGATTCAAAGAATTCAATTTACTTGGGCCAGGAAGAGGTTTATTTTTAATTAAACAATCAATTTCAACTGAAAAATCTTGAAATTGAGCCTTTTTTATTAAAAGTTCAAATTAATATTCCGTTTCTTCAACGGTTGAAGATTCTAACATTCTATTTTTTGAAATCTATAATAATAATATACGTTTATTAAGCACTTGGCTACAAAGAATTACAAAATGTTTAATATATCAGAAAATAGTATAAATACATGCATATGAAAAATAATTTCTTTAATAAGCAAGATATGCTTCATCATATTACATGGCATAAAAAAAATAATAAATAATCAAGAAAGTAGTAGGTACGAACAATGTACGTGGACAATGGTAATTAACAACAATAATTAAATTAAAAAACATGAAATACCGCAAATACATGAAATACACTTAAAATCTTTGTAAAACATAGTTTCGGGCTAAAATCTTAAAAGTATGTACATTATCACAGTCTTTCATTGGCGATGGTAAGCAGTTGAAGTCATGAAGACCACCATAAAAAATTGAGTTATATAGTTGACTAGATTTACATTTACTCCTAAGAATAAAGTTTCCCTTATTTCTAGTATCATAACTATGTGTGTTTTCAAAGGTATCTGTTTTTTCACAGACATACTTTGGTAATAGCCTTTTCCTAATTTTGAAGATAAATACATTTACATTCAAAAAGATTTTTTGTTTAACGGACAATTAATTGAGAGTTTTTAACATACATGAGATTGATGTATATTTATCACACTTCAATATCACACGCATTGCTTGGTTTTGGATACGCTGGAATTTATCTAAAGTTTGGTATGTTGTAGAAAAGAGTGCTACAAAATTCCAAGTGTGGTGATACAATGCTGTTATATAGTAGATATTTGGTATACATGGATAAATGTTTGCCTATTCTATAAATAAAATTCACTTTCTTGGAAAACTTTCGCATTATATAATTTGCGTGAGCTATGAAATTGAGTTGATTATCAAGTATTACTCCTAAATATTTAATTTCTTTTTCGTGTTCAAGTTTGCAGCCAATAATAGAAACATCAACATTTGTTATATTTATGTCTGACAATTCACTTTTCTTCCCAAACAAACAAAATTTACACACACATTTATCATGAGGTTATTCCTACAAAGCAACTGAAAAACCATTTTCAGATCACTATTCATGCTGCATTGAAATTACATACATATAGAGATGATTTTTTCAAAAATCATTCTCTTTATTGTTTCTGAAAGAATGGTATTCTCGGCCACCAAAATAAATATCACCTCGCAATACCGTCAGTTGTTGAATAATAAGAGGTTGCGTGTGCGAAGACATGCCCCCCCCCCCAAAGTTACTATTTTCAGGGGTTAGTACACTTGACATAAGAAAGCAATTCACAAAGTTTCATGACTATATGTATCACTTCGAAAATACCACGTTGTACTGGGGACTATACAGGGTGACAATTTAAAAAGAACCAGCATTTGATTGTGTCCAAACCAATGATGGTATGAAGATTTGGCGAGACACGTCAATTTAGATATCGAGGGGAACCACTTTTGAGGTATTTGTTGTTTTTCTGGAATCTACCCTCTCACGCCCAGGGTAGCTACCCCTGAAATTTCAGGGGTCATTCTTTGGGTTAGTGAAAATTGCCAAAATTAATGTTGTAAAATATTTCATAAATCAGAAACTATTCATTGTTGAGTTTGAATTTAAAAGTTGTATATTTTTCTCCAATTCACAATAATATGATATTTTCAGAATGTGTATAGTCCATACGGATGAAATGTAGCACCCACAATCAACTCCATTTTTTTTTAAACAAAGGAAACTTGGATTTTCATCAACTCTCTCTAATGCTGCACTACCTGTAAAAAAAAACCATTGACGGCGCCGGCGTTTCGACCAAATAAAAAGACATTGCCAGAAATAATAACAAATACTACTCTGATTTCATCATATTCCGAGCTTTTAAAACTCTTACATCAAATCCTTAATGTAAAATATTTCAAAATATATAGAACTTGTAGTATCATGGTAGGAAATCTCGTAGGAAACCTTATTCGAGTATTGATAGTGTAGCAAAATGAATATATTGAAATATAAAATACAAATTCTAAAGTGACCCATTCGAAAGCGGGCCACACTCATAACATTTTTATTTAGGGGCCGATTTTGATGCGGCGTCCAGTTTTCTTTTAAACCAAGGCCTACTAGATTACATTTAGAGGCTGAGAAAATCCAGAATCCATATTAGCGATTTTTTCAGAAAAAAGCTACCCATGCCACTAGATCCCCAATCCCCTTAAATGGATCGGCACCAAACTTCATGAAAAAATATTCAAAACTAACGATTCTACGGCTATTGCTGTCAGATTGGTTATTTTTTGAAAAGAAAAATATCTTGTTCTATCGCGCAGTTCTTTTTTTTTTCTCTAATAAATCCCACTAGAAAAAAGTCTAGGAAAGTTGAGTCGTGGATTTTGGAAGGAAACTCCATTCACCTACTATTTCGCCCTATGTGAAGTCAACTCATGCGTGTTGATTTTATTTTTTGTAAATTTTATATTTATTTTTTCATATTTTTTTTATGTTTGATTCATTGCATTTTGTTTTTGATATACCTGAATATGTTTATTGTAGTTTTTATTTGATAAATAAATTTGATGTGAGTGATGTGGCTGATTTGTTATCGCATGAGTTACGAGATAAAAAGCTTCTAAATGCCTAATACTGACTTGACAACAATAGCCGTAGAATCGTTAATGTTGAATATTTTTTCATGAAATTTGGTGCAGATCTATTTTAGAGGATGATAAATCCAGTGACGTAGGCAGATTTTTTCTGAAAAAATCGCTAATATAGTTTCTGAATCTTTCATACTCTAAATTCATATTTTTTAGAGGTCAACAATCGCCTAGTTTGGTAATTCATACAACACGGGTACTTCCTCTGTAAATAATACCAACTAAACATTGCTTTATTGCAAGCGAGCTAGTAGGGTCAAAGTCAAGTTCAACCTCGACTGTTTATTTCCTGAATAGAAATTGGATATCAACACGTTTTGGTTGAAATAATATTAACAACCCCAAGTTCCTTGTTTGATATTCAGGTCAGAAATAATTACATGCTGCAGGCAGTGCGGAAACAAGATGACTACAGATTTATAAATCAAATTTCGAGTTCACTGATTTCGCTCAACCACCTGATGTTTATTTTTTGAATGGGAAGCGAAAAAAAAAAAAAAAGTGAGAAATCGTTGGTTCCTTGTTCGATACTTAACACCGCATTATTATTGTTCTACAATAATTGTTGATTTTGCTATGTTATTGTTTTACTGACTTGTCATCATAACATAACTGGAAGTGTGCCGATGTTTATTGTTGTCCATGAGCAATTTCCAAATAGATTTAAATTTGACAAAATATTGGGTAAATATACAGGGTGATTCAGGAGGAAATGGAAATATTTTAAGGATATGTCCAGGAAGTCAAAATAAGCAAAATAAGCTCATATGTTCAAGTCCGATTTTCATTTGTTTCAAAGATATTTTGATTAATTGTAATTTAAAAACTAAATCAAAATTATTACAAAACTAGTAAAACAAAACAAATAATTATAAGCAAATAGCACTAATTCATAATAAATTTTCGAAAACATTACCTCCCACTTCGATACACTTATTTTCGCGTTTAAAAATTGATCTAGTAGCGAGTTTTAGCGATCGATGATTCGCTCTAATAAACGCTGCAGCAATAAGAATGCGATCTAGTAACGCATCCCTTGTGTCCACTTTCCTAGCATAAACCAACGACTTCATCCATCCCCAAAGACAAAAATCTAGGGGAGTGAGATCCGGTGATCTCGGTGGCCAAGGCCGCCTCTGCCAATCCAGCGATTGCCGAAACGAGTATTCAGAAAATTTGTAACATTATTTGAAAAATGAGGTGGCGCTCCATCATGTTGGAAGATAATACGTGGTCGAATATCCAATGTAACTTCATCCAATATTTCCTCCAGATGATCTTCTAAAAAATGTAAATAACCATCCCCCGTAAGGCGCCCATCCAATACGAAAGGACCGAACAACTGATCATTTACAATGCCGCACCATACGTTAATACTAAACCGACGTTGAAAATTGTGTTCTTGCGTAGCATGGGGATTTTCCACCGACCATCGATGATTATTGTGACAATTATTAATTCCATCTCGAGTAAACTGAGCTTCGTCCGTAAATAAAATGCATTTAACCAATCTTCTGTTTTCACGAATCCATTGACAAAATTGTAATCTTGCAGGAAAATCGTCTTCTTGGAGATTTTGTACTTGTTGCACATGAAAAGCATGCAAACCTTGTTGTTTTAGTGTTCTTCAAACCATTGTTTGTGGAATTTGAAATTGGGATGCGATACGCCTTGTACTTATCTCTGGATTATTGTCTACAACATCTAGAATTTCTTCTTCAAGTTCCAAACCCAGTCCGTGCTGTCTTTCAGAACCAATACTTGCACTTGGAAACATCCCAGTTTCGCCAGCACGTCTAAAAACAGTTTGAAACGTTTGCCTGTTAGGAACTCTTCGATGTGGAAAACGACGTCGATACTCCTCTACTGCACGAACAGTACTGCCACTGCAGAAACCATAAACAAACATCATACCTGCATATTCATTATGACTAAATTTATGAGGCATTTTGACTATCTTATAAAGTTTATGATGACTTATGTGTTTCAAATTGTCAAATTAATTAATCAAAATATCTTTGAAACAAATAAAAATCGGACTTGAACATATGATCTTATTTTGCTTATTTTGACTTCCTGGACATATCCTTAAAATAGTTCCATTTCCTCCTGAATCACCCTGTATTTGTACTAGTTTGTTCTATTGTTCACGTAATTGTTCTCGTAATGTATACTATTATCATGTTTTGTATTGTTTTTATACTTTAGCATTTTGCATTTGTATTTGCTTTGTCCATAAAAATTATTTAAATTTTTCTGTGGCAATAAAGCATATTTCATTTGATTTGAATCTAGTAGGCCTTGGTTTAAAAGAAAACTGGACGCCACTCAAATACACTTTTCACCCTCTTCAATTCAAAACAAATCGCGTCAAAATCGCTCCATTAATAAAAATATGAAGGTGGCTCGCTTTCAAATGGGTCACTCTGTATGTCCGTATTTGAAATAATTGAAATGATGCATTGTGGTTGCTGGAGAACGGAACGTCGTTCGCTTAATCAATAGTAGAACCTAAATTTTAAATATTGTTCGATAACCCTGTATATAGAATCATTTATACCTCTTTTGAGTACCTATACAAAATAAATTACTTGAAATTTTGAAAATGGCCAATGCGAGGTTGATATTTTTGACTTATAATTCTTCAGCTGGTAAACAGGGTGTTACTTAATGATAGACCGTAAATCCAAATACGTATATTCCTGTATCAAATCCAGGTAGAATAGAGGGTCTTATGAACATGGTGTACTAAAAGTTTAATAAAATCGAATTTATTATTACAAAAAAATGTGGGCCACTGACTTTTTCTAAAAATTTTATATTTTTTTTCTGATGAGGCGGTAGTGAATACAACTTTTTCGTCTTTTGATATTTTTTTGCATCTTTTCTCGTTTTCGTGAAAACGGATCTTTGAGATAATAATAATAAATAAATGTGATTTTTTTCTAAACTTCGACAACCTGTAACCCAAAAACCGGTCTGTTTAGGTCACAATCTTATGACCTTTTCTACTTGAATTTGATTCAGGAATGCGTCTTACGGCTTGTCATTTATTTCACCCTGTATTATGATGATAGGAGAAATATTATGTATGTTGTAGCAAAATATTTTTTTTAGTTGTAAATGATGATGCTCCCCCTGATTCAGTGGAATTAGAAGATGTTTTGATGTATGAACAAGACCATTTTTTAGAAAATACTAAACCCAACATCCCTCCGACCACATCTGCTCCAACTCCAAATGTTAAAACTGAAAAATCTCTTAAGGTCAAAACTGACAAAAATGTGCTAGGTGAGTGGGGACAGAAATTTGGATCAGAGAATTATTCTCTTTTTTTAGGATCTATGTATTATTAATGGCCGGTTTGTCAATTGTGGTTTAAACTCAGTTCAACGTTGAACTGGGTACAAAGATGCACAGTCCAATGTACTTGAACCGGGTTCAAAGTTGAACCATCGTTGATAAACCAACCCACACGAAAACCGAATGCCAAATTTATCGAACGGAAAAACACAGATCTAGAAAACTCGAATGGATAAACATCGGGCAGAATTTTAAAGGAAAGGTTTTGTGTCGAACAAAAATATGAGGCGCTCAGAGCTGAAGTGGATCAAGTCAACGATTATAGTTTTGAGATAATCGACGCTAAAGTTGATTATCACTGGTTCAATATTAAAGTGATTTAGATGCTAATTCCTTTGCTATTGTGTGACTATGAAGTCTAACTTGAATATTGGTGATAATATGAGACTTAAAAAGCGTAATTAACTGGACTTGATCCACTTTGGTCCTGAACTATTTGTCACATAAGGTCAATCAAATAAAAAAGAAAAACTTCTTATTAGTTTTACAACAAAAATGGTTACAAAGTTATGAATTATTATTATGTTCTAAATATCAAATATTGGTTCTTCGTTATCTGAGTCTGGTTTTTCCACTTTCCCTTTCGTAGATGTTTGTGACCTAGTGGTAGTTTCCGTACGTAGGTTTTTGAAATGGGCGTGTGTGTTTATCGGAAGAAATGGTATAAGTGAAAGCATATCTTTTTTCATTGCGTCAGTTACAAATCTTGAAGTTTTGTACAGCGGCTCTTGATCATCAACAAATTTAGAGTTTTTGGTAGACATACTAATTGTCGAGAAGGCAACATCTTCATTCAAGGTAGTCTTGAACTGCAATGTCCAAGGTTTTTCCCTCTCGAACCTTATCCACCTTATTTCTAACCATTTGACGGGATCGCCTTCATCGGTTTTTTTTCTGTTTACTATCATGTCTTCAAGCTTTTTGGTGGATAAAATTTCAGGTGTTGCTACTCTGACAACCACAAAAGGTTTCTTAGTCTTCGCTTTCTTAACCACATGAATCCAATCTTCAGGGGTGAAGATTTGAATGCACTTTCGTGACGCTGATTCTATTATTCCAAAATCCTGATCGTTAGGCAAGAATGAGTGACCCGAAACCAGAAATTTATGTTCAATTGTTTTAATGCTCAACTGATTATCCAAGACCAAGTTCATCAACGTAGCGGTGACTTTGATATTTCGATTTTGGCCAGTACATGAGTCCGAGTAGAGAATAACATGTGTGTGGTTTGCAGCCTCTTGTCGAAGATGTTTAGCGAGCATGGATGCTACTTCTTGGGATCCTCTTCCTCCTTCTGTCTCGTCCCATAAGTGCATAAACCCATTGTCACTGTTATAAGAATGGATTCCAAAATTATACACATACATATTCCTTTTATAGTATGCTACAGATGTTGTGAGTTTTGGATATGGAAGGGCCTTCTGTAGGTCGAATGTTGCAACGTAACATTCTTCTGATGCAGCAGCTCCATCCTTTTGTAGAGATTGCCTAGCCTGAGCAGCTTTGGCCAAGTGCAGTTTTTTTTCTAATTCAAATTGTCCACGACGTTCCAAGTCATTTGTTTCAGCTAATATCTTCAACTGAAGTTCGTCACATCGACTACAAGTATCTTTTGCAGGTACTTTAAAATGTAAATTGAATTTGGTAGAAAAAACATGATAATAAAATTTTTGCTTCAGAGGTTCCTTTCCTTCACTGTGACACTTCTCAACATACAAGTCGTACATTTTTCTGATATTTAAATCAGGGTGGAGATACTTCCTTTCAGGATTTTTTTTCCTACTGTAATGGCTCTGATACGCTGGAAATGATTTGATATGGGCGACTATATCTGAATCATCAAGTTTATTAGATGGCACCTTTCTCCCACGCGAATCAAGCACAGCATGAACTTCTATCTTCGATATACATCTGTAAACCCTACCATGGCTTAGCTGAAGGGTTTCAAAAAAATACTTTTTGCAAACCGTGTGGGAATTGGCACCGTCTCTTAAGGTATAGGAATACGAAACATTCTTTTCATGACCATTTCCATCTCGTCTTCGTTTACGAACCACCGTGTGACTCATCACTGAACTCCTAATATACACATTTTGCTTGCTGAAATCTCCCAGCTTCCAGAACGATTCGAAAATGCGCTTGCGTTCCTCCATAGTGAATTTTTGGTCACATCTCTTCTTGCAATTACAAGGTGCGTTTGTGAAGGACTTTTTGGCAATTTCCCTACCCTTGGCAGAATGGTAAGCAAGTCCACTGTTTCTTAAAGTTTGTCTTTTCCTTTTTTTCCAGGTATCTTCATTTTTTATGCGTTTTCTACCCCTTTTTTTATTTGCCTGCTCCTCTTCTCCACCAGACTGATTTGGTTGAGCAAATGACGTAGAAGCTACAGCTTCTTCCTCGGCTTCTTCTACCTGGCTTGCATCGGAGTTATCTATAATAAAAAAAAAGGAATTGTGGCCAAACGTGACAACAGCTTAAACTAAAATATCATATCAATTCCGAAAATATAAGAACAAAAACAAATCACCAATAATTGGTGGTAAATAATAATAATTATTATTTATTTACAGAAATCCATTTAGAGGTTATGTTATAATTTGTTATTTTTATCATGCTTTACCTTCGGTTTCTGAAGCAGATGATTCATGGGAAGGCACGTAGTCGGAAGATGAATCCGAAAACTCCACAGATTCATCTGAATCCATTATTAGAAATCAAAACACCGGCACAAGTACACAAACCCAAACAATGCGTGTCGATACTGGACTTGATCCACTTAAGCACGGAAATAATATGGCAGCTTTTCAGGGCTAAACACAACTAGAGCCATCTATTGGCGAATAGCAGTAGCAGGGACTTAGTCCACTAGGGCTCTGAAAAGATACACTAAGAACGAGTAGTAATCCGCGACTAACTCATTTTTTTATATTTTTGGACTTGATCCACTGTAGCTCTGAGCGCCTCATATTTCGATCGAAAAATTATCGAAAAGCTGGAATGTCGAAAATGTTGTTTAGTGTTCAACGCGCAGGCTCGCAGCCAGAAATGTAGGCAGTGTTGCCATGACGTCTGTAGTATCAAATCTGCTTTATACCTGGGTTTAGATTCAATTTAATTTCGAAGTGGAACTGTCAAATTTTTGCTTGCCAAATGGGAATCACATGGTACCATCTACAATGTATTTGGCGTAGGCGTTACTTTGAACATAATTTCGTAGATGGTACCATACGATTCTCATTTGGCAAGTGAAAATTTGACAGTTCCACTTCGAAATTAATTTGAATGTAAACATTGTTAACTTTACTTATTATAATTTACAAATAATATCATTTTTATGGAACGTAGCAAGGTTTACATTCAATAATTTCAATATTCAATCTGTTGAACTCATGAATTTCCAGGTAGTAGGGGTACCTGCAATAGTATGAATTATTGTGGAAAAATAATTTAAACATTGAGTGTGATTATGCAATAGCAATATGTAGAAGCAGAAAAACGAGTGATTACATGAAAAATACTTTATGTAGCAACAACAGCGATTACAGACGTAGGTATTGAACTCTAGTGCCTTCATTAATTTAATAAATAAAATTGGTAGTGAAATTTACAGCATAAAGGGTACGTGTCAGACAAATCATAAGAAAACTGAAAAAGTGGGTGGAACACTACACAATAATTAGGATTCAAAGAATATACCATGGAATATACCCTCACAAATTGATTTGTCAGTTTTATGGAAGGTTGTATCCATATAAATTATAACTTGCTGGAAGACACAATGACATATGCTGAAATGGCAAAAACGCTTTTACAACAAGCCTCAAAGCCTCAAGGTACCTACAATAATTCTATTACCCATAAAATTATGTTTGGGCAGAAGAACCAATTTTTCATTATTAGAATTTAAGACTTTTAAAACCAATCTTGGAGATTCTATTTTTACACTGTGATCCTGCTTAAAAATAAGAAGAAAATTTCCTATAAACATACCTATGTCTGAAAATGCTTTATTACAAACGAGCTACAGGGTGTTGAAGTTTTATTTTTGTTTTTTCTAGACAGGGTGTCCCTAAAATGTCTGTACAACATTAACCACAAATTACTCAACCCAAAATAAGGCGATCTAGGCAAACTTATCTATATCCCAAATTCCTTCGTTGAGTCTACAGGGTAATCTATGATAAGTAATGACACCTCAATATTTTGGTTTCGAATTGTTAATTTCAAGTTAGGGAGGTGTTTCAGTCTAATTTTGTCTGTAACTAAAATAGCCTCCGTTTTGCTTATATCAATTTTTATTTGTCACCTATTGAAGTACTCAAAAGGTTTTGATAATTGTGAAGTCTTAAGCAAATGATCGAAATTTTGCGGGTTGAAGTATGTATAAATTTAAGTGTCATCAGCATATAATTAGATAGTTCTGATGTAGTATATATGTACTTGGGTGTATCATGAATTAAATAAGGGAAGGAATAATCTGTCTATAAAATTATGAATAATAATAGTGTGAGCAATTACCTATTGCAATACCTACCCTGTCCCCTCTCCTGAATGTTCAAACGTGTAGAATTCCTGGTTGGGTCTGAAATTTATCCAGAATATGCTCCCTACTGCTTGGTTCTTACTTAATAAAAAGTTTCATTATGTTAATATAATCATTTTTTGTGATGAGTACCTAGTTATATAAGTTATTGTAGCTGCCACCTTGTTACGGTGAAAATAATTAGGTATATACGAATTGTTTTTGTTGGAATTAAAAACACTTGAATAAATAAAGAAAATATAATAAATAGTTTACGGAAGGCAGTAAGTTTTTTTTTGTAACCCCTGCATCAAAAGCCTTCAAGGTGTATCTACATTATGCGGAAACAGTCCGGTCGGCATGACATCCACATTGTTGCAGCCCAGACCAAACAGTCGATCTGAGGACACTGCAGACCGACGGAAAAGAAGACTTCCCGAAATTTTTCGGAACAGCGCAGTTGTCAGTGTTACCCAATCAAGTGATTTACTGTCATAATCCAACTCATTAAGGATCAGCGAAAATACTGGCGAACGGCACGTTCAAACCAAATTGGTAATAATTCCACAGTGTGAGCGTGTCGCCGAAGTCGAAGAATTTCGAGGTTCTTGGGACACTATGCACTTATCTGGTGTCCTAAAAACCTCGACATTCTCGACTTATTTCAGTTTTCGATAAACACTTCCAAGCCAATACATTTCCAGGAAAATTTTAGTCTTTTTATAAATTTAAAGAAGGTTCATAGACAATTGTGAACTTGCATGAAAAATTAAATCGATTTTTTTACAGCAAACTGAAGAAAATCGGAAAAAATGGATGCCAATTTTATCCTTATTTAATAGAGAATTTTATGACGATTCTAACGATATAACGTATAATAGGGTTATTTTTAAAAACAAAGTTTTCATGGGCATTTTTTTTCTGATTTATGTTTTATCTCAACGTTGTTGATCTAGTTATCTATGGAACCAAACCATTGTAATGTATGAAGTTGGATGAGGCTTACTGATCTTCGATTAAGCCTGGGTTGATTAGAAAGAAAAGCCATCAAGCCGAAATATCGTATATTGACCACAGTACGATAGCCAAGGGACGACGATATACTTTATACTTCCATCTCTAGATGATGTTATGGGTATCGGTGTCAATAATATTCTGTATGGTTCTTGACCCGTGTGAGGGCAGTGCCTTGTCAGCATGCATATTCAGCTTGTTTAGATATTGTCACACCGGGGGAAGTGCGATTTGGGATCGAGGTGATAAAAGAAATACTTGTTAACGTTGACTTTCTATTGATATCATGAAGCAAAAATCAAAGAACATTAAATGAATGACAATATAAAAAATGATCAAAACATTGATTTGGGCCTAAACAATCAATTGCGGTTTCCTGGAGAATATAAATAATTATTGTATTTACATAACTATCTTCAATTGGCACATTTTCTTACACTCGAATGCCCACAGTTTTAGGGCGACCTTCCGACACCCGAGTTCTCAACTGACTCCCGAGATTATGATTTTCTACATTGACTTCAATTCTTCCTTGTCAGCACTTTATTCCGTTCGTTGGAACTAAATAATATTGCTATATCACACAATATCGAGGAAATGTACTTTGTTGGAATTAGAATCGATTGCGAAAATTAAATAATATACTACTTGAGGAGCAGAATTTCTAAATGCATTATGTCCATTTTTGGATTTTGCTGACAAATAAAGAAAAACAGCCAAAGATTAACCAAAAAATTGTTATGTTCAGAAAAAATGGATGAAAAAACATGCATGTTTCACCTACATGAAAAAATTCCAGTATTGATCTTGTCCTTGAATATTTAAAAACACTGTTAAACAAACTGTTTGTATTTCCGACAAAGGACAAAATGCATAATATAGAATGTCTGCACCCCATTTAATTATTGTAACATTTGCGGGCATCGACCTCGTCTATGAACAAAAAAAAACTTATTCTACAATAGAATCAGATGAATCAATGGGCAATCTCTAAGAAAAGCAACCACCTACCTAATTCAGTTTTGAAAAGATGCAACGTTCGCATGAACAGCTAATAACGATAGAATGTGGGTAGAATTTTCAAAAATATTTTGTAAAAACTAAATAAAATAACCATGGCAACCGTACCCACCATCAATGCTTTATTTCATGTAGGTATCATGTATTAAATCTTTTACCATCATAGGTAACTGGGTAACTAGCTAGATTAACTTAATCAACTTGACCATTGTTTATTGTTTATCTTCTCTATTGTTTTCTATTAAGAAGAGTGACATAAAAGTGTTAGGTTATGTTACGCATGACACTGGACACGAGGACAATTGAGTCAATTGGATTCTACATGACATATCGACACTGTTGTCATTTTTCTTCTAGGATCCCTATGGCCGATTGCACCAACCTATTTCTATCCATGAAAATAGAACCAACAATCAAGTCAACTCCACTCTTCCTCTTTTTTCTCGCCGGTTTGAAATTAACTCTAGTCTCGATTAGAGCGCTCAGCGTGCACACTCTTTGAACTTTTTTCATCTCACGATATAAGTAGGTCTCACTTCGTATACTCAGCCAGCTGATAATTTTAAAGATTCATCTCCTGACCACGTCTTCATTTTCAATTTGTTCTTGTTGCACCACAACATCATCGGTACAGCAAAACAAATAGGTACGTTTCGTTTCTCTCGAAACATGTAGGCAACAAACAAAAACCGTGTGTATCGGTGTTCACGATTTTTTTTATTGCGCACCAACGTAGCATATTGGAAATCTAGACAGAAATCACGCGCTGCCTTTATGATGTGATACATTGTTGCGAAACAAAAGTATCCAGAGTGGATTCGCTACTTATGTTCGCACCCCTACTATATGGATACCAAATTTCATAAGAACATTCATTTTGTTCATTTTACGAAGTTATTTTTTTGTTTGACATGATATGAGCTCCAAAAAAAACTAAAAAAAAAAACTTATCACTTTTCATACCCCAGCTGGGCACCAGGGATGCCACCGTGATCCTTCTAGAATACAAACTCCAGGGAACGATACGTAAGTTGTTTTTGATAAGTCTTTACCTTCCGTACGATACTGTGTGCTTACCCCCTACGGAGGAACTAATTAAAATCGTTGAGTACACGAAAAAGTCAGGTTTTCCCGCTATTATCGGCTGCGACGCTAACGCACATTGCACTATCTGGGGCAGCACCGACACCAACACGAGAGGTATTGCTCTTCTAGAGTACCTCACAGCCGAAAACCTTGAAGTCGCCAATAAAAATGCGGTGCCGACCTTCGTCAATCGCGTCAGGCGCGAGGTGATAGATGTAACGGTCGTGTCGCAAAATTATTTGTGTAAGGTGAAAAACTGGAGTGTTACGAACGACATAACAATGTCAGACCATAGGCTAATCCGCTTCACGCTAGAGGCGGAAGGAGAAACTTTGCCTCTCAAACCGAACCCGAGGTCAACCGACTGGGATAAGTTCAATAACTGTCAAAGTAGGACCGTGGGTACCGGAGACCGGCATATAACCTCCAAGGAGGAACTGGATGCGGAGGTAGAGGCCCTTAACAAGGCAATCTCGTCCGCATTCGAAGCATCCTGTCCTCTCAAGAAGGCGAGAACCAAAAAAGTCCCATGGTGGAATGATACTCTAGAGCGGCTTAAAAAAGACGTCAGGAGGTCGCACTGCCAAGCTCTCAAGGGGGGTGGACAGCTCGAATGGGACACCTTCGTTGAAGCCCGGAGAAAATTCAAATCAGAGGTTAGAAGTAGCAAGAGGGCTGCATGGCGTGGATTCTGCGGGGAGATCGAATCTTTCTCAGAGTCGGCGAGACTCATGAAGCTACTCGGCTCAGAGGGAACAACAGAGATAGGGCTGTTGAAAAGGGAAAATGGCACATGGACTAACAATAGGGAGGAAACACTACACCTACTCCTCCAAACTCACTTTCCGGGAGAAAGCACCAACTCCCCCTCACTAGCTCCCCCCCCTATCGTCATGGCTGACTGGGATACGGCGAATAAGATCGTCACCGACAAATCCATAGAGTGGGCGCTAAGTGAGTTTAGTCCATACAAGGCAGCAGGACCTGATGGGATTTTCCCGGCATTGATGCAGAGAGCCGAGCCTCTGCTAAAACCAACACTTAAATCCATCTTCCGAGCCAGCATCGCCTTGGGACACGTCCCAGATCGATGGAAAACCGCTAAGGTGGTATTCATCCCAAAGGTTGGTAAGGAAGACTACGGACTACCAAAATCCCACAGGCCAATCAGTTTGACATCTTTCCAAATGAAAACACTAGAAAAGATGATCGATAGGTATTTGACGGAGGAGATTCTTTTGAGATCTCCAATTCACAGGAACCAGCACGCCTACTGCAAGGGTAAGAGTACGGACTCGGCTCTACATACCGTAGTGCAACTAGCTGAAAGGACTCTAAACGACAAAGAGGTCGCCTTGACCCTGTTCTTTGACGTAGAAGGAGCATTCGATAAGGCTAAAACGAACGTCATCTGCGAGTCCCTTACGGCCAGGGGAACCCCGGCCTCCCTGGTGAGTTGGGTTCGGTCTGCTCTCCGGGACCGCCAGGTGAAAACGTCACTAGGAGACTGCCATGTAGAGTGGTCTGGTGGCCGGCCACCGAGAAAGCCACTAACGAAATCAGACTAACCAGACTTCAAAGGATGGCCTGTCTGAGCATAACCGGTGCAATGAGGACTACACCAGGAGCTGCACTGAACATTCTCCTTGCGCTGCCAGAACTGGCAATCTGGATAAAGAGGGAAGCGATGGCAGCATACATAAGGATGTCAGCTCAGGAAGTATGGAAGGATAGAGGCACAGAGGTTGGCCACACTAGATTAGCTTCTATTGTGAGGCGTGAGATACCGCTACTGGCGGCGGGACTGACAGTCACGGATGGAAGACTCAGACTTCACAGAAGTTTTGAGGTACACCTTCCTTCCAGGGACGAGTGGCGGACCACGCTGGCAGAAACACCAGGTAGCACGCAGATCTGGTTCACCGACGGCTCAAAGGCCAACTCTAAGGCTACAGGAGCCGGAGTATACAGACAAGACAGGAATGCCGGGGAGGCTTTCCCTCTCGGAAAGCGCACCACGGTCTTCCAAGCGGAGGTTTTTGCTATCCTGGAGGTAGCAACTAGGGAAGAGGTTCAAAGGGGAACAGAAGATAACATAATTATCCATTCTGACAGTCAAGCGGCACTGAGAGCATTATGCAAGTCAAGGATCAGCTGCCCGCTGGTTCAAGAATGCAGTGATGCTCTGCACGCCCTAGGCGAGAGCAAGAAGGTCAAACTGGTTTGGGTACCGGGACATATGGGCCAGAACCATACCTGGGCCTGAGTAAATGACTGATCTCCGAGGCCCTGAATGAGTGGGCTTGGGAGAACACAGTCAAAAACTGGAGGAATAACACGACTTGTAGGCAAGCCAGAGAGATAATCACACATCCCAACAAACCAAGGACGGCCCAATTGCTGAACAAGAGTAGGAAGGCACTGAGCATCATCGTAGGCATTTTGACAGGACACTGCAAGCTCAACCGACACTTGCATTTACTAGGAATAGGCGAATCACCCCTATGTCCCTACTGTAGAAGGGCGGAGGAAACCTCCTACCATCTACTGGGAGTCTGTGATAGGTGGGGTCGCCTGAGGAGGAGGGTCCTAGGAGCGGCAACCATTCCTCGGGTGTAGTTGGGGAACCTGAGCTGGGATGACCTGCTCCGCTTCACAACGAAGACAGGACGACTGGAGTGAAGAGGGTTGGAAGCACGGGGTTGGCGAAAAGGGCCACTAGGCCTACTCGCCGGGCTTTTGTCCCCCCACCCTTACCATTACCATTACCATTACCATCACTTTTCATTATTTTAATACTTTCATGACGTTTTGAAAACAGCTTCTATCTACAACCGTGCGATAACTAATATATAGCGCACGATTCTGCGTGTTGTACCATATTACATTTTTTATCTATGCATATTACCGCTCGTCGTGCTGTAAAAATTGTATTAGCGCATGTTGCCGTTAGCAGCGTGCTATAATTTTATTATGTTACTATACCAACGTTCACTCGTTAATTCTGTCGAGGACGGCAAAATGTCAGAGACCTATTTTTATTTATTGTAAACTTCTTTTTCCTACAGCCGTGCGGAAAATTCAATTTTCCGCACCGATATCCGTGTGGAAAATCAGATTTCCCGCACCAGTGCGGAAAAATTGACAATATCATAAGCAAACAGCAACCAGGTTTCCAGGTAACTATGGTCGCTTAGTTACACATTTCGACATTCATTATCATTTATTTGTCATTAGTTGCATCAGAAACTTTTAAATTACGAATTATATCCTTATTTCCGCACGTCTGTAGAAAAACTATTGTACCTAACACTTGCGGAAAATATTTTTCCGCCCTCGGCTGCTTCACCGAACTCCGCTACGCGTCGGTCGGTGAACGGCAGACTCGTGCGGAAAAACTATTTTTCCGCACTTGTTAGGTAAATAGCTATTGGATATTTTGTCACCGCACGATTGTAGATGAAATACTGTATATGATTCGTGTATGGTATTTAGGTTATTACCGCACTCCAGCGATGACAAATTTCACTTCCGTGTGGTTATACCTACGCGAGCTATCACACTTATTAAATACTTTCAAGCACATTTATACACTACTAGCAGTACTCTCCACGGCTTCGCCCGCAATTCTTTGAATGTTATCGAATAACGTTGAAAGCTACACTCATAAACTTGGAAAACGACGGAAGACGAAACACGTGTTTTATTAAATTTATCCAAGATCATCATAATAAAGTTTCAGGTCGATGTGACCAAAAATACATTTTTTTTTATGATTTTTCACACCCTCACCCCGTTCACCCTCTTGAGGGTTGAATTTTGAAAAATGACGAAACACGTGTTTCATTGATTTCATGCAAGATTATTAATATGAAGTTTGAAGTCGATGTGACCAAAAATACATTTTTTGATTGATGTATGATTTTCCACACCTCTTTCACCCACCCCAATGAGGATGTGACCAAAAATACGTTATTTTACATTGTCCTCGAATTTGTTCTGAAATACGAGGTCAATAACAAATGTTGTTTTCCACCCCATCTCCTTTGAGCCCGACTTTGTCCCCCCTAGTGGTTGAATTTTAAAAAACAACGATACATGTATTCAATCAATTTCATTCAAGATTGCTAATATGAAGTTTCAACATGATGTTAACAATAATACATAATCTTTCATCAATTAACGATTTTTTCCACCCACTCCTTTTAGTCGGCATTTGACCCCCTTAGGGGCAGAATTTCGCAAAATAACGTAACAAATATCTAATTAATTTCATTTGAGATTATTTACACGACGTTTCAAGATGATGTTACCAAAAATACATAATCTTTTATCAATTAATGATTTTTCTCACCTCATCTCCTTTGAGCCCGACTTTGACCTCCTTAGGGGTTGAATTTCAAAAAATAACGAAACATGTGTTTAATCAATTTCATTCAAGATTATTTATATGAAGTTTCAAGTTGATGTGACCAAAAATACATAATTTTTCATCAATATATGATTTTTCCTACCCCCACCCTTTTCACCCCCTTAGGGATAAAATTTCGCAAAATAAGATGGATGATAAATATAATAATAATTGTGCTGTGTGTCAAAAGTCAAAACACATTCTTAACTAAAGGGAACCTAGTGTACATGGTACAGTGTGGTCAATTTATCTTGTCCACGTTTTGAACCTGTCTTGCTCGTCATATTTAATATCTTATCGAAGTGAACCAAAGAATATGTTGTAGGGCTACCTGAGTTACATTCTATGAAATGTATATTCAACAGTTCTAATATTAGATTTCCTAGATTTACAGATCAGCTTTCTTTAGTTTATATAAGCTTGGTCAAGTTAAAACTTAGGTATTCCTATTCACATAAGCCATCAAGTTGAGTTGAAAATAAATTTTTAAAAACGATTTTGCTTTTTGCATTATCAAAACTGGCGCAGTCGGTAGGATAAGTCGACGAAAAAGTAGTGCATCGTGCATCAACTAACTCGTTTCGTTTCTACGATCAACGACTTATCGAACAAAAATTTTGGAAATTTCAAGATTTCCAAGTGGTAAATCGGACAATTGTGTGTTCGTGATTAGCCAACTCCAGTGCATCGTGCATTGTTGGACACACGAACTTCTCAATTGATGGTGTGAGTAGCAGTCAACTGACCAGGGAACATCAGGAACAAGAATCGTCCTAAACAGCGTCCTATTGGTGCGAGCAAGGGAACAGCATCGTCCCAGACCTCATATTGGCTAGATGAAGATTTTCAAAATAATACTGTAAGTGCAATCCTTTCTTTAATTTCCTTATCATAAGAATTGCAATTATTGATAATTTTCTGTTGAAACAAACTGGAAGATTTAATAAGTAGTTTTTAAAAAATCGATTTGAATATTAATAAGAGAATCATGACGACAAATCCAAATCTTTTGTTAATAATATATCAAGCAGAAAATATTCCTCTGTTTGACGGAAACGCTAAACAAATAAACCGCTTCATAAATGCATGTGAAAGTTTTTATAACGCTAATAGAACATTAGAGAACACTGCTTTAAACACATGCCTTTTTGAAACAATATTAAACAAATTAGTTGGTAGAGCTGCCGATCTAATCGCCTCACGTGTCGAATTGCATAATTGGGATCTAATAAAATCAGCTATTGTCGCAACTTTTTCCGACAAAAGATCAATTGATTGTGTT
Organism: Orchestes rusci; assembly: GCA_958502075.1. Classification (NCBI taxonomy): domain Eukaryota; kingdom Metazoa; phylum Arthropoda; class Insecta; order Coleoptera; family Curculionidae; genus Orchestes; species Orchestes rusci. The sequence continues at coordinate 91,738,993 of OY293304.1, read as the reverse complement.
ATTCAAGACATTATTACTCTGAAACCAGAAAAAAGAGAAAATTCCCAAAATTTTGGCATTAGCCTAAGACATAAGAAGCTTGTTATTTTCAAAAATTAATTTAAGTAACGACTCTAGAGAAATTAAGAATCTCAAAATTAATGAATATGAGAATCTAGTACCAAAGACGTTTATCAATGGCCTATCTTATCATATGCAATTGGTAGTAAGACTTAAAAATCCTAATACACTTGAACAAGCGATGGCATATGCTAAGGAAGAAGAAAATTTTTTGTATTACAAAAATCGCGGAAATTCAGATACAAGAACTACGCCTAACATACAAAATAAACAAAAAACCCCTGTAATGAATCAAACGACTAATTCAAATGGTTATCATCAAAATGCATTTATACAACGAAGAAATCCTTTTTTCCCAAGCCAACAAAATTCCCCTTTTCCAATGTCAAGCGGAAATCAATTTTCAGGATTCACTCAATATCGAAACCCCAACTTTCAAAGACCACCTTTCAGACCTCAATTCTTCAATCAAAATTTTCAAAATCCCCAAAATCAAAATCGACAATTCGGTCCATCCAGACCACAATATCAAGGCTACAACCAAAATTTCAAACGTCCTCGCCCTAACTCAGGAATTTCAAGACAAGTTGAACCCATGGATACATCATCAGGAAACACCCTAATCACTAGAAATGTTCCCCAAAAACGTTTCTAATCTCAAGAATTGTTCAATCAGTCTGTCAATAACATTGAAGATCAAACCGATCAAAATTCTCCATATTGTCATCAAAATAATTTTCAACAATATGATGATAATAACTTTTCTCAAACATCCTTCAACCCAAACCTTGACCTGATTCAAACAATGCAAGAACAGTCCACTAATGAATATTTCGAGAGCTATGACTCCGACAACATTGAAAATCCATATGAATATGACTTCAACAATCCTCAAGAAGTTCAAGACGGAAATTTTTCCCAAATTTCCGATCAAAATGTGAAAATATAACATTAAACAACTATGTAAATACAAACCTGCCCGTAATCTATTTACCCGAAATAGATTCTCAATTTTTAATTGACACAGGTAGTGTCAGCTTATCAAATTTCGCCTCAGTCAGTGGCTAATGAACTTTTCTACGTAACAACAGCTCACGCAACATCATTTCACGATGAAGTAGTTTATTTACCTATATTTGATTCATTTAATTTACACGGTGATCACAAATTTTACATTTTTGATTTTTCACCAAAATTCGATGGATTACTAGGTATTGACTTTCTACAAAACATCGGTGCAAGCATAAATTTGCGGGATTCATGTCTAGAAACAGATTATTCCATTATTCCTCTGGAATATCAGAAAACCACAAAAGAAAAAAACAATTACATGCAATCTCAATCACCTTATGAAATCTTGATTCCACCTAGAATTTCACAAAAAGTGAAAATCCCAGTTAATCAAAAGAGCGGTATTGGAATATTAAATTATATAGATTTTGGAAAAGCAGAAATGCCAGAAGCATTAGTAGAAATAACTGACAATTTTGCCACCACAATGATAACAAATACACAAGAAAATCCAGTGAAAGTCCAAATCTTCGAACCACTTAATATAGAACCAATCAATGAATCCGAAACGAATTTCATTTCAGACCAATTTTCGGAAATTTCGGAAAATAATCATGATACTAATCACTTTGATACTTTACAAAAACAAAATCTAAAACATCTAAGGCTGAAACACTGTAATAAAGAAGAATATGATAAAATCAAGAGATTATGTTATGAGTACAGAGATATTTTCTACTGCGAAAATACACCTCTAACATTCACAAATCAAATTAAACACCAAATTAATCTAACTGACGAATCACCAATCTTTACAAAATCGTATAGATATCCTTACGTACATAAGCAAGAGGTAAACAATCAAATTTCAAAAATGCTACAAAATAATATCATTCAAGAGTCTATATCTCCTTGGAGTAGCCCAATATGGATAGTCCCCAAAAAATTAGACGCCTCAGGTAAAAAGAAATGGCGAATAGTCAGAGATTATAGAAAACTAAACGAAAAAACGATCGACGATAAATTCCCACTTCCCAACATTTCAGAAATACTTGACAAATTAGGCAAAGCGCAATACTTTACAACTTTGGACCTCGCAAATGGATTCCACCAAATAGAAATGAATAAGGTTGACATCCAAAAAACTGCTTTTTCAACTGATACAGGACACTATGAATTTAAACGTATGCCCTTCGGTTTAAAAAATGCCCCTTCAACATTCCAGCGTGTGATGAATAATGTATTGCGTGGTTTCCAGAACGAAATATGTCTTGTATATCTAGATGATATTATTATTTTTTCCACTTCCTTGCAAGAGCATATAGAAAGACTAAAATCAGTATTCGAGCGACTAAGGCAAGCCAACTTCAAAATCCAGTTGGATAAAAGTGAGTTTCTACATAAAGAAGTAGCATATCTTGGTCATAAAATAACCAGTGAAGGAGTCAAACCAAATCCAGATAAAGTCGAAGCCGTCAAAAATTTCCCTCTTCCTAAGAGTCAAAAGGAAATTAAATCATTCTTGGGTTTAGCCGGTTATTACAGACGCTTCATTAAAGATTTTGCAAAAATTACCAAACCTCTCACTTTATGTTTAAAAAAAGGTGCAAAAGTCGATCATTCACCCTCTTTCATAAAATCTTTTAATCATCTCAAAAATCTTCTAATCAATGCTCCAATACTAAAATATCCAGACTTTAGTCAGACATTTGTACTGACAACTGACGCTTCAAACATTGCTCTTGGTGCCGTTTTATCACAAGGGAACCCTCCGAACGATCAACCAATCGCTTATGCTTCCCGAACACTTAATGAGACAGAACAAAAATATTCGACAATAGAAAAAGAACTTCTAGGTATCGTATGGGCCTGTAAATATTTTCGTCCGTATTTGTATGGCAGAAAATTCAAAATTTATACAGATCATCGTCCTCTTGTTTGGCTTGATAATTTGAAAGAACCCAATAACAAATCCATTCGTTGGAAAATGAAATTAGCCGAATATGAATACGACATCATCTATAAGAAAGGTAAACAGAATACTAATGCTGATGCTCTCTCACGAATCCAACTTAACGCATTAGAGACAGAATCAATCACTAACTATCCAGGTGATATCGATCAAGAAATAGCTAAGTTTCTAAATGAAAATTTCGACCCCAATTCTCTTCAAACTGAAACAGTCACAGAAGTACTTCAAAACATTGAACAACCCAGAAGCTCAAAGATCAATATCATTTCCGATATCCAAATAAAACCTCCAAATTTCAGAAATACCCAGTTAACAATGTCAAATAATACTGTTCACAGTACTAATAATGATCACAATCACGAATCCATGTCACCACTTGATGATATAATTAACAATAAATCCAAACAAATAATCATTAAGAAATCCCCATATGACACCTACATCAAAATAGAACGTGAAAATTTTGATGGAAATAAAATAATACACGCGACTATTCCCCTAAATATGACAAAGATAATAGAATTCCTTAGAGAATATCAGATACAACAATGTACATATATTTCCTTTCAAAAGAAATGAGAACTTATTTTCATCAAGCAATATCAAATCACTTTCAAAAATACAAACTAATAGAATGTTCAAAACTAATAAATAACGTACAAGAAAATGAGAGACAACCACTAATCCAATACAAACACGAAGGTAAAACAAATCATCGAGGTATAGAGGAGACCCTCAAATTTCTCAAAGCGAATTATTATTGGAAGTCGGTAAAAAACGATGTCACAAATTTCATAAATAATTGTGAAGTCTGTCAACGCACAAAATAAAATCGAAAACCACCCAATCAACCTTTAGTTTTGACCGAAACACCCAGTAAACCATTCGAAATAATTCACATCGACACCTTCATAGTAGGAAAACAGAAATTCCTAACATTTTTGGATAAATTCTCAAAATTAGGACAAGCACTTCCTTATTTTGGTAACGCAATTTCTTGTAGCGAACAACTTGTGAATTTTTTCTCATTTTTTGGAATACCCAAGTGTATAATATCTGATAACGGCTCAGAATTCAAAAATGAAATAGTTCAGGGACTCCTAAAGTCACATGACATAAAAATACATTTCACGACCCCTTTTCATCATGAATCTAATTCACCAGTGGAAAGACTACATTCAACTCTAATCGAACACCTTCGATTATTAAGAGACAAAGACCCAAACGCAGAAATAATTGATCTTATGCCTTATGCCATCATTGCATACAACAGCACAATACATTCTAGCACAAATTTTACTCCATTCGAATTAATTTTAGGGCACACTGATTCCAGAGATCCAATGAATCTTGTGACTTCTCATGTTTTCACAGAATACTTGGAAAATCATAGAAATAAAACACAAGCTCTTTATGAGAAAATTTCGGATGAATCTAAAGAAAGAAAACAAAAAATAATCGACAAAATTAACCAAAATAAATCGGAACAAAAATTAGAAATAGGTTGCCGAATCTATAAGAAATCCGATCAACGATCTAGTAAAATTAAAAATCGCTATTTAGGACCTTTCATTCTAATTAACATTTTAGAAAACAACAAAATTGAAATAGAACACCCAAAAACAAAAAAGAAAGAAATAATTCACATAAATGAATGTAAAATAAAATCAATTGTTCCAGATGGATTTGCACAATCCAATACAGCAACGCATTTGCTGTAAAATTCAACAACCTAAACAACTATCCTGGTATACTTCCATTTAAATTGGGAACTGCAAAAATTGTTTCCAATCAGTGGAACTTCGTTCAGACCTTTGACCTTAAACCCCTAATCAAAGAATTCAACAACTTGAAAAACCACACCTTTCAACTCAACCTACATTTAAGTAATAATAGTGAGTATTATAATGAATATTATAATTCCATAACCCCATTGTATAGTGTAGAAAACCGTATTGATAATCTTATTAATCAAATATTACCTTCTAGAATAAGTAAAAGTAAAAGAGGTTTACTTAATCCATTAGGCTCATTAATAAAATGCATCACAGGCAACTTAGATCAACATGATGCCGAAATATTCGATCAAAAGATCAAGAGTCTTCAAGAAAATCAAAATAAATTAAGAATTGATTCGATTAATCAAATATCATTATTGGACCAAACAATAAATAAATTCAAAGACTCAATGTCAAACATCACCCACAATCAAATGATCTTAAAAACACGTATCACGCAGATCGAAAGCTCAATCAAAGAAAATGACTTACATAATGCTCAACTTCACGAAACCCAACACATATTTAATGTGATAAACCAAATAACATTATTGTATCAAACCATCTACAATATATTGAATAAAATCGAAGTTGCAATAACATTCTCAAAAATCAATGTGTTACATAATTCGATCATTGAACCAAAAGAATTCTTTTCAAAAATCAAAGAACTTAAAACACACCTACAGACGAATCAAATACCTGTAGAGGTCGAACTCAATAATCTATTACTGATAGAAAAGCTTATAGAAATAAAAAGCTTTATTAAAGACAAAGAAATAACTTTCATCTTGGAACTTCCATTAGTAGAAATAGAAAATTATCAATATTACAATCTACATCCCCTTCCAATACCAACTAACAACTCAAAGTTCCAATTTAACATTCCGTATAAACCCTACCTGGCACTTGGCAACTCGAAGTTCGCATATGAAGAGAGCAAATGCTTAGAAGTTCAACCAAGTCAATTCATCTGCAAAGGAACCCATAGTCAAACTATAGACGATCATCCCCCATGTGCTGTGCAAATTCTTCGTCATCAAGCAAATGTTACCACTTGCCACCACTTTGAAGTCCAAATGCATGAAACTCAAGTCACCAAAGTAACGAATGGTGTTTGGTTAGTGACCCTTCCCAAGAAAACAATTGTCAAAACAAGTTGCCAAAACTTAGAAGAAAATATCCCTCTTCATGGTTCCTACCTCATTGAAATCCCACAAGGATGCAAAACTCAAATGAAAGCGGTAATTTTGGAAAATTACCAACCCATCCATTCCTATTCACATAAGCCATCAAGTTGACTTGAAAATAAATTTTTAAAAACGATTTTGCTTGAAACGCCGATATCTGGGAAACAATGAATTAAGGCAAAATAATACCTATATTGGAGAAAAATAAGTGGATTATTTTTTTTCATTGACTTGACTGAATTTTACACCCAATATCAATCTTGTCAAATGAATAAAATGGAGATTGTCCGTTATCTGTAACCAATAATCTGTAAATCACGCCACGCACATCAAACTTTTGCATTTCGATTTTGACGTCCGCTTCAAAATAAAGGTAAGTTATATTTTTTTATAAAAAGAAGAAGAAAAAGAGTTTCTTTATTTAAAAGAAAAACAGACTCAAGAGCAGGGTCATTTACACATCAATAGTTGAATAATCTTAATTCTAAATACAAAAAGGAAAAAATGATGTGCAGCATCGTACACGTGGCAGAAGTGAAACTTCTTCCTCCACTATTAAATCTTCTTTCAATTTTTTTGATCAAATTCCAAATAGAACCTATATACCTGATTTGAACATAATCCTTTGGAAAATAACAAAACTATGCAAACATAACCTAACTACCTATATATTTTTTTTAATTCCTTAATCAGATCCCAAATAGAACCAACATAACTAATTTGAATAAAATCCTTTGGAAAATAACAAAACTATGTAAACATAACCTCACTAAGTTATTTTCTTTTTATTTTTTTGATCAAATCCCAAATATAGCCTACATACCTAATTTGAACAAGATCCTTTGACAAATATAAAACTATGCAAACATAACCTAACTACCTATGTATTTTTTTAAATTCCTTAATCAGATCTCAAATAGAACCTACATACCTAATTCCTAATTTGATAAAAATTCTCTGGAAAATAAGAAAACTATGTAAACATAACCTCATCAAGTTATTTTCTTTCTAATTTTTTGATCAAATCCCAAATAGAGCCTACATACCTGATTTGGACAAGATCCTTTGACAAATATAAAACTATGCAAACATAACTTAACTACCTATGTATTTTTTTTAAATTCCTCAATCAGATCCCAAATAGAACCTACATACCTAATTTGATCAAAATCCTTTGGAAAATAACAAGACTATGCAAACATAACCTGACTATGTAATTTTTGTAGACATTTTTTGATCAAATCCCAAATAGAACCTACATACCCAATATAAACAAAATCCTTTGGAAAATAGCAAAACCATGTAAACATAACCTCACAAAGTTATTTTTGTTAAATTTCTTGATCAAATTCGAAACTAGAACCTACATACCTAATTTGAACAAAATCCTCTGAAAAATAACAAACTATGCTCTCTGAAAGCGTTACCGTTACATCGTTACATTTGCGTTTCATATTTTGCAGTTCACTCCCCATTGCCTACAAAATATCAGAACGCCGCGAAAGAAGTTTCGCTTCAAAAATAGATGCAAAGACAAAATAAAACGAAAAAAAAAGTTCGCATAAACAAATTGAATTGATTTTCTTTTTATTCAATTATTGTATTTTCACAATCTGGCACGATACAATAATGAAAAACCATTATAAAACTCGACTCAAAATCAAACACAAACCACAAAACACATACCAATAATAATAACCAGTTTCCAAGAAAAACATAATGCACAAAAATTAATTAGAGTTCGTAGGTTGATTTTTTAAACATCAATGGCATCAGTACTTACTAATCCTTTCCTTATATTTATCATATTTCAAAAAAATGTGCAAATTGCTCATTGGGTCACCTGATTGCTTGATGCGCAGTTCAGTTCGAAACTCGTTCGACTAGTGAGTTTATCTTTTGTGTTTTAGTATCATGGAAGAATAGGTGACTTTATCAGAGTTTCTAATGAGTTAATAAGTTTCATCAGACGGTTGACAAATAATAGCCTAGCTTATACCGACAACTTGGTCCGCGGACCTACTACCAAATTCGGACTATATCCGAACCAAATATTTGGTTCGAATGGTGTAAACAGTTGCGGACTAAGCTGGTCCGCTCTTGGTTCGGTACTCGCCAGCAAGTGTACCGAACTAAATTTGGTTCGATCTGGATCAAAATTTTGAGGTTATTATTATGAATTGTGTTGGTTCTGAGTTTCTAAGGCAATCTGAGCGTACTTACTCATGTTTTTTTTGGTTACAAATTGTGTTGATGAATAATTTCGACTTGTTTTTGACATTTGACGAATTGCGGGCGTACACATTTAGTTCACGCGTTGCAAGACGGTGTAAACGGGCAGGAAGCAAGCATTGGTCCTACCGTACTATCCCCACCAGCTTGGTCCTATCGTACCGAACTAAACGTGTTATCGATGTAAACTAGGCTAATGTAGTTATATTGCACTCAACGTTGTTGACAAAAAGGAAACTGATACAGTGGAGAAAAGCTATAAAGAACTACTGAGTTCATAGCCCACCTGTCGAATTTGACAAAAAAGTCAATCCACTTTCGGCGCAGTACTACTTTGCTATTGCTCGTTGAAAATTTTGCACTGACTCCTAGGTAGTGCGTGATTTTTATACTCTGGAGCGAACCAAATGTACGACCACAGAGTGTGCGAGTTAAGAACTTGGGCCAGTCGGAATCGTCATATGATTGGTGAATTTGAGACAAATAAATTGGATATTGACCAATAATCACAGGTATATGGCAAATATGTAGTTTCCAACTATGAATAACAATAACAAAACAATAATAAATACATTTGACTAGAGCCGCTTGACAGTGACATCAGCAAAAGAATCTTGAAAATGAAGAAACAAAAATAGTACAAAAAATGCTTGGTCATCAATTTCAGTCATACAACAAAATATTGTTTGTACTTCAGATGTAAATTTCATACGGCCAACCGTTTATTAAATAATACCTTCGTCGGATAAAGTTAATATATTAATCATGCACTCAGAAATTCTTAAATATTAACTAGCTGACCCAGCGAATTTCATTCCGCCTTATAGTAAATAATGTCGTTTTAAATGAATTTTCCCATGATTTTGTCTTGTTATGAAATTTTTCCGATGCTTCAATAGTTATTCTACCTTTCGAGGAAGAGACAAATCCATTATTCAAAGATCATAAAAATCAGTCCCGCGACAGCGGTTCATGATGTTAATTGTTTCTAGTAAAATACGTTCTATGTTTGTTTATACCTGTCTTTTCTGGTCGACATTAATCCTTTCGAAAATAGTGGGTGGACTCCCTAAGTCTAATAATTTTAGTGTTGTTCTGTATTTTATAAGTGTTTCTCAGAATTGTATACCATGTCAAAAAACTGAAGGATATGAGGAAAAGCATCTATTGATAAAAGTTTTTCGCAAGAAGAAACTTAACTGGGTATATTTGTTCCTAGTGGTCAAAAAAAAATATATTTCATAACCACCTTGTAAATACTTACAAATAAATTGAAATATCTTTAGATTAATGGTGTTTTCAAAACAAGCATACTCTTTTAACAAGAATGATTTTTTTGTATCTTATACTACTTATTGGTCCATTTCTATAAAGTTTGTCCGCGGATGCAGTTTGTTTGGGTTCCTTAGGGGCCTTTTTATACATTCTCAAAAATGCAAAAACATAAAATCAGTCAGGAACAAACAATCATTTTTTGGCCTTTTCACGTGAAATGATAAATAAAAAACTTGCTTCAAATCTAATTCCGAACTCATCGAAGAATTTGAATTTATGTTTTCCTAGTCATCAAGTTAGTTCTCATTTTGGTGCCCACAAAACGAAGATTAAAACAAAGAGAACCCATAAGAAAAAATGCGCTCTCGTATTTAAAGGAAAAATCAGAGAAAGAAAATAGTCATGGAACTAAAGAGCTCGAATTGGAAGAAAGGAAAGTGGCAATAGAAGAAAAAAAATTAAAAATAGAAGAAAGGAGGCTTCTTCTAGAAGAAAAACGTTTCGAGTGGGAAGCAAAGGAAAGAAATAAAATTTTTCAAATGAAAAAACAAAAAACTGAAATAGAAATACAGATAGAGAGGAGGTAAAAAATCCAAAAGTCTTCACACATTTTTTCTAATTCTTAGCTGAACGCGTTTCGGCTACATGCCATTATCAAGAGCATCTAGACTGGAACAAACAGTAAGAAAATAATGAAACGAAACAAAGTTAAAAGGAGGGTACTCACAGTCATAATATATCAGATTTCATATAAGAGGCGAAAACATTAAAACAAATAACGGTCAGACTATATAAGACAAAATTCAAACACTTATCACATTTCGCTAACTGTAAACAACACAAGATCTAACCCCACTACTACTGGTTCAATTGAACTATTTGAACAGCCTGATCAATTTGGCCGCTTCAACAAAATTCGCACCCACTTGTTCGTTCAGTGGCGTGACATGACCAGTGATCAAAGTTTTGGATATCTCAAAATTTTCCAAAACATCCAATCTTCTCCCCACAGATACATTGTGTAGCATTTCAAAATTTGAAGAAAAATCAAAGATGTGTCCAGACTCCCTGAGATGAACACCAAAAGCAGATCTATTGTCTATTGGGGACTTCAAAGAGTTGAGGTGTTCTTGAACCCTGATCTTGAAATTTCTGCCAGTCTTTCCCACTTATTTGGCAGGACAATCGTTTCATGAAAGTCTGTAAACGCCACTTTTATCTGAAGTATCCTCAACTCTAGAAAAAAGTTGTCTAATATTAGATCTAGAACTATACACAATTTTAACATCGTTGCAAAAATTCTTGAAGATATTGCCAATTTTTGTTGAAATAGGACCTAGGTGGCTAAATTTCAGATATCTGGGGGGTTGCCAAGGTGGAATAGTCTGGTCCTGAGTATCCAGGAGAGTCCTTTGAAGCTTTTTGTGCTTTTTGAAAACAAGATTGTCGATAATGTGCTTCTGGTAACCGTTGTAAGTAGATATTTGGTAGATTATGTTGAGTTCTCTGACAAAATTAACAGGAGACAGAGGAACCATGAACATTCTATGAATCAATGAATGGAACGCAGCCGTTTTATGGGAAAAGGGATGGTTAGAGTCAATTGGAATGGTATGATCTGTTTGAGTGGGCTTTCTGAATATTGAATACGACAGTGTGTCGTCCTCTCTTGAAATCGATAGATCCAGAAAATTTATGGACTTTTCTGTTTCGACTTCCATTGTAAATTTAATGCAGTCCTGTACTCCATTCAATAGATCTGCTTTTGGTGTTCATCTCAGGGAGTCTGGACACATCTTTGATTTTTCTTCAAATTTTGAAATGCTACACAATGTATCTGTGGGGAGAAGATTGGATGTTTTGGAAAATTTTGAGATATCCAAAACTTTGATCACCGGTCATGTCACGCCACTGAACGAACAAGTGGGTGCGAATTTTGTTGAAGCGGCCAATTGATCAGGCTGTTCAACTAGTTCAATTGAACCAGTAGTAGTCAGGTTAGATCTTGTGTTGTTTACAGTTAGCGAAATGTGATAAGTGTTTGAATTTTGTCTTATATACTCTGACCGTTATTTGTTTTAATGTTTTCGCCTCTTATATGAAATGTGATATATTATGACTGTGAGTACCCTCCTTTTAACTTTGTTTCGTTTCATTAATTTCTTACTGTTTGTTCCAGTCTAAATGCTCTTGATAATGGCATGTAGCCAAAACGCGTTGAGCTAAGAATTAGAAAAAAATTGTGAAGACTTTTGGATTTGTTACCTCCTCTCTATCTGTATTCATGGATCTTCACCCTGGAAACTTGATTGATGACCTTTGAAATAGAAATGAACGAAAAACGGATCACCCAACAATTGCTCGAGTCTCAGCAGCAACTCATCACAAAACTGTTGGGAAAACAGGCTGATAAAAAAATTATTTTGTATGTGATGTCTTATAGTTTAAGAGCTGACTACATGCTACATTGGGTTAGTTTGGGTAGTGGTGACTGGGTAGACAGGAAATCTCAACATTTATCGATTCGATTGATACCAACATAGCGTCCGACAGGTCGTCAGAAGGCACACTGGAAGAATAAAGTGAGGAGGGGAGGACTTGCAATTTATTTTCGAAAAAAGAGTTATAAAGTTAATTTCTGACGATTTGCAGTGTAATCCAAGATGGGATGTGATATCCGGAGAAAAGTGTTCTTTTTATCTTCCGCCTGGTGTTCTGACCATTTTTTCCTGACATCCTCAACCTATAACGGATTAAATTGCAAATCGTCAGAAATTCACCTTATTACTTTTTTTTCGGAAAGAATTGCATGTTCAGCCCACCCTCCTCACTTTATCCTTCCAGGGTGCCTTCTGACGACCCGTCTATCGCTATGTTGGTAACAATCGAACCTATCAATGTTAAAATTTTCTGTCAACCGAGTCACCACTACCCCAACATAGCCAGCTCTCCGACTATTACTTTCAACCTAGTCGCTATCTATTGGATTCTGTTTAATGTGAAAACCCTTATAGTTAGAACAGAGTTAGGCGTTTTTTATTTTTTGTCAAGTTTATAATTTTTTGACATACTGTTTTTTTTATAGAATTATGACTTTTATTTTGTATGTATGTAGATACACAGTTCTACACAGAAGATTTGTTTTTTTTTTGTTATTATAATATGTAGGTCAAAAGTTTATTTTTTTGTTCAAGTTTATTTATTTTATAGTACCTATATAGAATTATGACTTTTTTTGTCTTTCCTGAACACAGTATTATACATTTTGTAAAAATGAATGAAACATTTTCTTGCTCAATAATTATTGAAGAAAATGTTTATTTGTACCTTCTCATTTTACAGTTTATCACAAGTTGCACCAGACAGAGCTTTAGTCTGTTGATGTTACTACTATACTCCAAACTATTCATTCAGAGTAGGGGGATCCATAAAAAAGTAATCGGCTACTTGACTGCCGTATAAGCAAGTATGACAGTTCGTTAATAACATTTCTATCTTGTACATGGACTCTAAGTTCTGAAGCAGCAGTTTTTGATTTTTTTTCAAATCAAGAAATGCAAAAAGTGATATTATTTTTTGAAAGCCCCATTCTACCGTGACCCGTTAAATTTTCATCGAATTATTGAACAGCAACTGCTCTGGTTGCAAGTCCACAGGTCGGCCACCAAATGGAGTTATCAATCGCTCCATTATTCCATATCCTTGATCTGCATATACTACAAAACTTTCATCTTCAAACACAGCTTTCTCTTCAAGCTCTTGATAGAGCATCGATTCCCTTAAAGAATAACGTATTTTATTTTTTTTAAAAATGTCTTTAATTTTGATTAACTTAATTTTTTTATTGACAACTCTTGAAATTGAAAGCTTCATCTGAATATGCCTGCATCATGACGCCTTCCCGGAAATGCCCCCTTCAAACTCACTACAATCCCATCTGGAGTAAGAAGGCTTTGATATTTCAGGCAATGGGTACGGCTATGCCCTGAGTAATACTCTTGTTGTTCTATACTGGGACGGCAGATTTCTCGTTTTGTTTCATCAAGGAAAGCCCAACATCTGTCAATTGCTCCTCCTTTATTTGAAATAGCCTGGAAGTTTAAAAGAGTTAATTTAGTTTTGTGAATACAGCGAGTTTCATAGTTGCACGCAAGATCCCCATGCCCATGCATGCACTTGAATCTGTGGCAACCTGTATAAACTTTTTTTTCATGAAACTAGCTCAGGAATACCTACGCCCTTGAATTTCATGTAAGCAATTTGGTAACACCCTGTATAATAAAATAGCATGAAGTATAAACAAGAATACTTTATCAGGCAAAGCTTCACAGATTAAATACTAAGTACTTACTTGAGAGTAGTACTGCATTTTATGTTGGTCTAGCCAGCCCAGATGAATAAGATTTTCTAGTAGATGTCCTCGGTTATGTAAAGCTATATCTATAGTGGTGCTTATAATTTGACTCATGGACTGAGGAGATAATCCAAACATAGGACAAATAGCTATCAAAACCCAGTTGTAGACGATATGGTGAGCAATGGTAGTAGTCTTTCACTAGATTGATGGGAATTTCCATCCTAAGATTGACAAATCCTGCCGATAGATGGCGCTATGTACTACAACAGTTAACATTTCATTTACTTGTCAGCTCGTCACTAACCCACTTGGAACTGTTCTCTGCACGGTCAAGTATCTTGGCGTCATTATTGACAAAGGGATGACTTGGCAAAAGCAGATCTCAGAGAACGTCCGAAAGGGACGAGCCGCTATGGGTTCACTACAGTGCCTCATGAACAGTAAGAGCGTTTTATCAGTTCGTGGAAAGATCTTATTGATCAAGACCGTCTTGAGGCCGATCCTGACTTACGGATCAGCCTCATGGGGATACGCGGCAGAAGCACACTTAACTCGTGTTCAAACAACGGAGAATATTTATCTCCGTAGAGCAGTCGGCGCTCCATTGTCTGTCCGAACGGACACGATCAGACAGGCACTGGAGTGGCAAACGGTACGCCAATTCATGAGAGTCAAGGCCGCGAAAACCTTTGATCTCGCTGAAACACACGAAGACCCCGCACTCAGAGCGCTGGTGGATTACGATCCATCAGAGCTCTTAGTGCGGCCGCGAAAGAGACCAAGAAACCAACTCTAGTTGGAGGTTATTTCTTTACTTTTACCTGGGAGATGCACTAGCTAGGGCGACCGCACAATCAGAGATAAAAAACGCACCAAGGCGCTAGACCTAAGTTAGGACGAAATCCGTCTCGTACGCGATTAACTGCTGGTAGAGGCTTCCAGCTTGCTCGTATTTTTATTTTCTTTTTCTTTTTATTTCGTAGCCTTTAGATGCGACACATGGGTAGGACCGGTTTTTGGCGCTCCTACCCATGATAGAGATGCCTTCGGAAGGTAACCCGGTACCAAAGAGTCAATAAACTGTAAGAAGATTGGAACACTAAAGGGATTATCCCTGACGTTCTAATGCGTGGGTGGAGTTTAGTGGGCGAACCCCACACTACCCTATGGTCTCGGATCATAGGGTGTCTGGTTTCAGATTCTCCACCCTTGGGCCGGATCCCATGAAAAAAAAAAAAAAAAAATGTTCTCTGCAGTCTGACTTAGACCCATAGCCATACTGATGAGTCCTAGTAGGACGAAACGTATATGGATTGGTCATGGTCAGACTGAGGAAACAGTTTCAAGATTTTCCTTTTTCACCGGGAGAATTATCCACGAACTTGTTGTGGACGATATGGTGACCAATGGTAGTAGTCTTTCACTAGATTGATGGGAATTTCCATCCTAAGATTGACAAATCCTGCCGATAGATGGCGCTATGTACTACAACAGTTAACATTTCATTTACTTGTCAGCTCGACACTAACCCACTTGGAACTGTTCTCTTCAGTCTGACTTAGACCCATAGCCATACTGATGAGTCCTAGTAGGACGAAACGTATATGGATTGGTCATGGTCAGACTGAGGAAACAGTTTCAAGATTTTCCTTTTTCACCGGGAGGATTATCCACGAACTTGTTGTAGACGATATGGTGACCAATGGTAGTAGTCTTTCACTAGATTGATGGGAATTTCCATCCTAAGATTGACAAATCCTGCCGATAGATGGCGCTATGTACTACAACAGTTAACATTTCATTTACTTGACAGCTCGACACTAACCCACTTGGAACTGTTCTCTTCAGTCTGACTTAGACCCATAGCCATACTGATTAGTCCTAGTAGGACGAAACGTATATGGATTGGTTATGGTCAGACTGAGGAAACAGTTTCAAGATTTTCCTTTTTCACCGGGAGGATTATCCACGAACTTGTTGTAGACGATATGGTGACCAATGGTAGTAGTCTTTCACTAGATTGATGGGAATTTCCATCCTAAGATTGACAAATCCTGCCGATAGATGGCGCTATGTACTACAACAGTTAACATTTCATTTACTTGTCAGCTCGACACTAACCCACTTGGAACTGTTCTCTTCAGTCTGACTTAGACCCATAGCCATACTGATGAGTCCTAGTAGGACGAAACGTATATGGATTGGTCATGGTCAGACTGAGGAAACAGTTTCAAGATTTTCCTTTACTCAAATGACTTACTATCTAAGTTATTGTCAGTGCCTGTGATAATCCTTTTTGGCAATCCAAAGGTTTCAACTAATATATGAATATCATCACGATCAAAACGAAAGTTTTGTCGAATTTTCTCGTTTGATAACGCATTGAAGTTGAATTGCATTGCTCCTGCACCCTGCACTTCATCCCTGTCCACCAACACATGATCTATTATGATATGCTCATTGGCATTATCATCCTCTTCCGCCAAAATAGCTGCCCACAAATCTTCTTCCATAATTTTCACAAAAAATAAACCAAAACAATAAGAACAAACACTATTGAAACACTGGATTGAGGATTTCCATTTGTTTGTTTACATATTTCAAATGTCAACATTTGTCGAAGTGTGGATATGTTAGAAATAACGATAAGAGCAGAGACAGCTGACAGACTGTAAATTATGCAGACTCCAATAACTGTCTCTTTTCAAAAGCGATAACGTCAAGCAGTATTTAAATAAGGTTGTTGCAATAATAATGCTTGCACTATTTTCAAGTTGCCAATAACTCTCTATTGCCTCACTATGGAACCACTGATCCAGCAATCTTTCGCGATGTGCCAACAATGCTGCATAGACAATATTAGTTTATAAATAGGAGTGCTTTTTAGTTTTAAGAACATTCATTCATATTCATTTTTGTAATCGATTTAGTTAAGACACAATAATTTTCCTTCATCATAACCTTTGTATTAATTTTGAATAAAAGTTTTTTTTTTCAAATTGGATTGTGAAGTGTTGGAGATAACAACTGGCGCAGTCGCTGTAGGATCTGTCTAACGCGGTCAGAAAACGAGAAACTCCAACTGGTAGCGGCGGATTCCTATCCCTTAACAGAAAAGAACCAGAGAAGTACCCCCTCGCTATTGCTACGGAAGGAACACCTAGTGACACTCCTGGTAGTCAAGAACGAGAACACGACAACTCGATGAAGAATACAATCTTGTAAGTAACGTATTGTCTCGTATACGTTAATTTTTGTTGATTTTTTCTTTACTGTTCGATTTTTCAATTGCATCTCCCAATCTCTATTTTTCCCGAGGAAAAATCCTTATCGCAAAAACAACTTTATTCGCATAAAAACTTTCAAGTTATCAAGTAACAATGGCACAAGCTCGTCAAAATAATCAAGATACTGTAACGACTATCGAAGTAGAACCATACAAACTTTCCGAAATATTTTCTATTGTCCCAGAATTTGATGGCGCCCAAATCTTTTCAGGAAATTTTATTAACGCATGCGATTGTGCGTTTGATATGGCAACTACACAACAACAAATTTTTTTGGTAATTAATATTAAAAACAAACTTAGAGGTAGAGCAGCTCAGCTAATCAATTCTAGGAATCCTAACACTCACCTCGAAATCAAGAAACTTTTATATTTACACTTTGGTGATTCCCGTGACCTTTCATCACTCATCGAAGATCTTCAAAGACTGAAACAAACTCG
Source organism: Orchestes rusci (assembly GCA_958502075.1). Lineage (NCBI taxonomy): Eukaryota > Metazoa > Arthropoda > Insecta > Coleoptera > Curculionidae > Orchestes > Orchestes rusci. Next base: position 91,721,391 of record OY293304.1, on the reverse strand, counting down.
AGATGAATCACCCTTGACATTCTTTAACAGACTTCAAGTTCTGAATGCAAAAATGTATTCGAGCATTCAAAAATCCGCTACTCTGAAAAATGGACAGAAAGAATCTCAAACCACTCTTATCGAAACGATGGCCCTAAATACACTCCTAGAACAGGCCTAGAAGCAAGACTAGGACAACGAATTCGTGCTAGCAATTCGACAACCCTTCTAGAAGCTCAAAGCAGAATCAGAAAAGAGCTTCAACTCTCATATTTAGAAAACCAAAAAATTGATAGACCAAACGCACAAAAAATTAGTCGACCCATGCAACTCTCAAATCCCCAAATGTTCGTCATGCAACCGCACTGGTCACAACGCACACCACTCTAGACATTAGACACTTTAAGCAACCTCAAAATTTTTTACGTATCCGCATCCGGATCCGTCAACGTATCTACTTACGACGACCATATAAAAACCAGTTTTAAGCAGCGATCGGTTCTACGGATACGAAACGGATTGATAAAACGTCAAACTTGTCAACTTCACGTGTTGTAACCTAGGATTTTGGCATTTGTTTATATTTTTCTAATTACAATTATAATTATGGATGAGATATTTCACCCCATTTTAATTGATGAGGATGATGAAAATGACGACGATTTGGACGATTTGGTGATGAGGCATATTTTACACGACGACGAGCTTCTAGGCAATCGAGCAGCCCTCTATGGAAATTTTGACCTTGCCTTTTATAATGAAACTTGAAGCATTGCCATGTTTAGATTTAGTAAACAAGATATTCCGAGGTTAGCCAGGCTCCTACGAATTAGCAACCCCATTGTGGTAACTAGGGTTACCCTGCCAGGTATGTGCAAAACTTTAAACAGATATCCTAACCTTAACTGCTAAACTTTATTCTCTGAGTGGATTCCTCTATACAAATTATGGGGCGCAAGAAATTTTGCTACTGTCAAATCGATGGACCGAGGGGTAGATCACAGGAGAATTCCATTGTCCAGTATAAAAAAAAAAATCGAAAATTTCCAGGAAATTCTGGGGTACAACCTCTCCTTTGTGACTTACCCCTCGGAAAGATCTACGGCATACCCACTGAGTAAGCTGACCAGGTTCACTTATAATTTCAAGGAAAAAGTATAATCTTTCTCTTCATTTCAAGAGAAATTTGGCAAAAATACAATGTTATGTTATTATGTAGGTACCTATTATATTTTTTATTTTAGCTACCACTGCCCTGTGCATCCTGCTTCGTAGATTAGCATATCCTAATAGACTAATTGATTTAGAACACATATTTGGATATTCATACCAGGTACTGTCTCAGGTAGCCTGGGAAACATCGAATATTATTGATACTAATTTTAGACCAAAACTAGAAAATTTGGCAAACAACCATTTTTTTAGCCAGATCAAATTGAACGAGTATGCACTAGTGAGTAATGAGTTGCGCGGATATTTAGGTAAAATATAACTTTAATTCAATTTTTAGGCAATTAATGTGAAAGGATGTCTCCTCCAAAACTGTTGGGCCTTTATCGACGGGACAGCACGAGCAATCTGTAGGCCCTCAGAAAATCAGGAGGCCTATTATAGTGGCCATGAAGAAATGCATTGCATCAAGTTCCAAAGCGTGTGCACACCTGATGGCCTCATAATTAACCTTCAGGGAGCTTATCAAGGAAGGCGACATGATGATGCAGTTCTTCGTGAATCAGGCTTGCTTGAACAATTGCAGCAATATACCGTTTTCCCTGATCAGGAATTTGTGCTCTATGGAGATGAGGGATATGGCCTCATGAATTTGCTAATTAGGCCATACTCTCGCCACGAAATCAACCAAGACCCACAAAGGCAAATGTTTAATAATGTGATGAGGTCAATGAGAATTACCGTAGAGTGGGGCTTCGGAAAAGTCATTCAAATATTTGCATTTTTGGACTACAGAAAAAACCAGAAGTTGTTATTGCAAGATGTAAGCAGTATGTACACAGTACACAATTCTCTTAACCAATTGCCATTCGTGCTTATATGGTAGCAATACCAGTAATTATTTTAATGTAAACCCCCCAGCATTAGAAATATATTTAGCGTAGCAATAATACAGTGCGTTTTTTTTTCAAGGCGGAACTCAGGGATTCCCATGTTGAATTTTCAGTCCCATGTTAGCAGTAGTTCTATTTGAAGTACACAGAATAACTTGAAAAAATACTCAAAAAAATGCTTTGATTTATTGAAAAGTGATACTCTTCACATGCCTTGTTTATAACGACAAGCGATTTTCTGACGTCTCTACGTTCATTATCAATTTTTTCAACCGAAAAATCTCATTTTAATTTTTATGACCCTTTAAAATACTGCTTGGCTCTGAATAGTGGACGCTTTGAACAGTGTATCAAAGAAATCATGTTTGATTTTTATTATTGTATGATACTATTAGAAATAAATGTAATCACAATTTTACAATGAAATTATTGGTTGGCAGTGGCTTATACGAGGGCTTATACAAGGCATGTAAAAAAGTATCACTTCCAATAAAAAATGAAAGCATTTTTGAATCTTTTTTCAAGTTATTCTGTGCTAATTGATGGAATAACATCAAATCTAAGCATCAAAGTTTTTTCACGGCAAGTTTCAGCTGTGTACTTTAAATAGAACTACTGCTAACATGGGATTGAAAATTTAACATGGGAATCCCTATATTCCGTCTTAAAAAAAAAAAACGCACTTTATAATAATGAACAACACTGCGTCAATGATGAATGATGTATGTATTATCTTTTGAAAATCAGATTAAGACAAGAAGAAATAGTATTTTTTATTATGTAAATTATGGTAGGTACAAATAATATGTTTATCTAATAAACAAGCTATACCAAAAAATCTCTTTTTTTTCAAACAAAACCTATTTCTTTTTAATCCTAAAAAAACTCTGAAAGAAAACTAACAAAACACTTATATTTGCATGAAAACGTGATGTCTGTATGCAACTTTGATGAATTAAGTTTCAGGAACTGGTTTGCTTTAGGAACACACTTACTCTTCTAAAAAAATCCAAGAAAAACAACTTTAAACTCCAATATTTGTACAGGGTGATCATTCAAGGATAGCGTGCGGCCATATCCCGGATACTACTCATCGTAGAGGCTTGCGGCAAAAAAAATTATCATTAAAACGGCCAAGAGAAAAACCTGGAAAATAATTTCAAGTTTCTGAAATGGTCGCTAGGGGGTGTAACAGCCAAATTCACTGTACTTCAAGTAGAAAAATAGGATTTCTATAGAATTTTGCCCAATGAAAATATATCGATAATATCATTTTCATATTTACTGACTATTTACCTACATCTTTTGCCTATATCGTTTTTTTCTATCTATCAAAATAAAGCGGTGGGGGAAGTTCAATAGTTTTTTTTAACAAACGGAGATTTCTCCCGTTCCGCTTGACCGATTTCAACGAACAACGTCGAAGGTGAGAGATTGAAAACCAACTGGGCATTTTGTAGAGCAGATTATGCTCTTTCAAATGAGCTCATGTGCGTTGAAATCGGTCAAGCGAAACGGGAGAAATCTTCGTTTGTTTAAAAAAATAATTGAACTTTTCTCTCCACTTTATTTTGATAGATGGAAAACGTTTCAGACAAAAAGTGTAGGTTAATAGTCAGTATAATTATATGAAAATAATATCATCGATATATTTTCATTCGGCAAAATTCTATAAAAATTCTATTTTTCTACTTGGTATTGCTTGTTACGCCCCCTAGCGACCATTTCAGAAACTTGAAAATATTTTCCAGGTTTTTCTCTTGGCCGTTTTAGTGATAATTTTTTTTGCCGCTAGCCTCTACGAGGAATAGTTTTCGGGATATGGCCGCTCGCTATCCTTAACTGATCACCCTGTACAAAACCGTTATGAATTTAATTAACTCCTTTTTAAGCACTAGGTAATGATATAATGATAGGAACGATAAGTTATGATAGGAACCACAAGAAAATCCTTAATTCTAATCAAAATCTAAAATACTTAACCACAAACTTGAGAAAATTTAAATAAAAATATTGTTTTGTCATGTCAAAAAAGTACCTAAAAGCTAAGGTCCTTTTTTGCATTCATGAAATATTTAGGACAAATTATAAATAACAATTTTGATGCAAAATTAAATAAACAGATGGCTACCTCATGAACAACAGTAGGAGTCTAGTGCTGACACGAGTGTTGACACCTCGTTTCAAAAGCAATTTCGAGTAACCTTTGTTGATTTTGGAAGATATCCATTTGTACTTTGAGGCGCTTATCATCCATCTTCAGCCGAGTCTCGTCCATTTCTAACCTTCTTTTTCTTTCACTACTTTCGAGTTCAAACTTTTTCTCAGCTAATGCCAGTTCTCTGCATCTAACTTCAAACCACCGATCATTCTTTTTTTCTAAATATCTGATTGAGGTTTGTTTAAGTCCCCCTGGTCTTACCCTTGCAGGAGCTAAGAATGGTATAAATAGTGATTATTTCAAGCCAACCATCTGAATCTTACTTCCGACTGAGGTTCCACTTGCTTTGATATTTTTAACTGGTTTTTTAGTATTGCCACCTGCCTGTTGTACAGAGTTGGAAATGTTTGAGTTAGACTTTGGGGTCGTGAGTTCTCCATTAGTCCAACCATTAGTATTAATAGTAATGAACTCGTTTAAGTAATGATTTAGAGTTTCGAGTTCTTCATCATTGACCATAACATACTCTATTTCATTTTCGAAATTGCTCTCCTCATTGTTGCTCACGTTGCCTGTAAACAATAAAATGAAACTAAAAGTTCTCTCTGATAAGGTATGAAAAAATTAAAATTACACACAACGCCAAAAGTCTTGGACGCCCCTGGTTTTTCCCCATTTCTACAGAGTTACTGAAAATCTGGTCACATAACCAAGTGCTCTATCCTTTTTCCCAGTTTGGGAGCTCAGACTTTTTTTTTGTTGAAAAGTCATTGGGCCTTGTGCCTTTTTGACCACTGAAATAAAAAAAAACCTTTCATGTCAGTTTTTCGAAGTGGTTTTGGAAACAAATGGATAACTCCATTCGAAAGAGGGGCAAGAATTATACCATCCTGAAAATAACACTACAATAATTGACAATTTTATAGCCTAGATATGGGATTTTAAAGTTGCTGAAAACGATACATTTCTCAAGCTTTTAGCCAAAATTGCCAATTTTAGGCAATTTTTGACATCCTTTATTGCATATTATTATCTAAGTATCTAGTCCATGAAAAGTTCAATCGTAGTGTAATTTTCAGGATCGGTATAATTTTTGCCCCTCTTTCGAATTGAGTTATCCATTTTTTTTCTAAAACCACTTTAAAAAACCGTCAAGAAGGTTTTTTTTTCTTTCGGAGGTTCAAAAGGCATAACAAAAAAAGGTTCGAGCACCAGCACCTTAACTGGGAAAAAGAATAGAGTAATTATTTATGTGAGCACATTTTTAATATCTCTAGAAATGGGGAAAATACAGGGGGGGTCCCAGACTTTCGACGTTGTTGTGTGGATCTTATTGATCTCACTGTATATTATATAAACTGTTCACCAAACATATTCTCCTTGTTGCTGCTAATTTCTACTTCATTTTGTATCAGTTTTGAAGCCAGTTCCCTTTTGTCAAAACCCTTTTGGTACTGAGATTTTGATTCTTTTTTCGCCTTATTTTTAAAATCATTAATCAACAGAAGAATTGCATGGAGTAGGTCATCTAGCTCTGTTACTTCCTCTTCTACACCTGATCTAACACAGTAAGTATTATCAATTATCTAAATAGATATTCTTTCACTAGTTTTAGTTTGGTTATTACTTTATTACATCTCGAACTAGTCTAGACTAAATTTTGAAATAGTTTGCTTCCAGATGTAATAAGCAAGCTCTGTGACTGGTAAGATAACCACTCATTTAACTCGAATGGTTATATTTTATTCACTTGGGAATTGATATTTATTACAATAAGTGTGTGATACTTACTTGTATTCATCTAAGGCTACCTTAGCAGCAAATTTCTCAGAAAGTAACGTGACTCTCTCCTTGATACTTCTTAATGAGAATTCTTTTCTTGAGGCTTGTAGAACATTTTCCCTAATTTTAGGCCATTTTTCCGGGTCCAAATAAGGGTTTTGACTGACGACCTCTCTCAACAAATGAAGGTCATCTTCTGCGTTGTAAAACAGTCTCTTTCTTTTAGGAAATTGGAATGACGCGACTTGCGACATTTCCGAGGGCGAATACAGAATATTACAAAACAAAAAGTTAGAACTTCAGAAAAACACAAAAAATCTCTCAAATTTGGTTATATTTATTTGTTTTGGTTTCAATGACGTGAGAAGTGTTGACTGTCACTTGTCATGTCATTGTCATTAGTGGAGATGCGTTTCCGAATTCGGATACGATGGAAGGCCCGTAACGATAGGTGCAACGGAACGAATCGGAACACACGCATCCATTCTGAGCATGCGCAGATTGATGCGGATACGGATACGTTTGCAAATTAGGACGTGCTTAAAGTGTCTATTTCCCTAATCGTTTTAACTTCAATTCAAACCATCCCTCATTCAATCCAAACTTTCAAAGGTCAAATGACTTCAACAACAATTCCACTAATTTCTCTGGTCAAACCAGACAACAACATCAACCCCAAAACCCACAACGTCCATTCAATTCCCACTCTCAACAAAAACCAAACTTTTCATCAAATCAGATGCACCCTTTGCATCATCTCAACGAACCTTTCGACAATACTGGTGATACTGATACCTATACAGAGTGTCCCAGTTAAGATTTTCAAGAACATTACAAAAATGTTCAATTTTCCGAAGAAGATTCTGAAGTAACCATTGATAATAGTTATGAGGATTTTCTAACGCGTCCTACAGACCACCAACCCCCCGAAAACTCATTTCAAGATCCAATCTTAGACATCCAGACCCAAATTCAAGCCTTGAATCCAAATCTCAACTTCCCGGAACAGACATTCCTCAAGGCCAACTTTTAACTGTAAACTCCAAAAATCTCTATTACATCAACGATCGCAACAACATATTCAAATTTCTCATATACAGTGTGTCCAGAATAAAATGATGTACGTGGGGATATCGGAAACTACAGGAGATACAGTATTGGTTAAATGGAAGAAAAGTTGCGTATTTGCGTGCCCAAGAATAATCTCACTTTGGTTTGTTTTGATTCGATACCGTAATGGAGATACAGGGTGAAAAAGAAAAATGGCCATTTTTTAAATAGCACAATATTTCGGTTATTATAAAAGATGAGGTATTGAAAATTTCTGGATCTGGGTAAGAAGATACGGTGATTTTGAAAATTGTGTCGAAAAAATTGTAGGCCCACTATGTTGCTTCCGGCCGAAGTCAACTTTTGTTTTTCTTATGGGCGCCATATTGAATTTTTTCATTTTCAAAATCCGCATTGAAAATGATTTTCAAAAATATGACTTTCATAAAAAAAAACAGACTTGACTTTGGCTGGACGCAACATAGTGGGCCTAAAATTTTTTTGACGTCGTTTTTAGAATTGTCGTATCCTCTTAACCATATCCTGAAAATTTGAAAGTTCTAGCATTTATAATAAGCAAAATTGTGTGGTTTTTCAAAATTTGCCTTTTCCCTTTTCACCCTGTATCCACATTACGGTATCGATTTAAAATAAAACAAAGGTGGAATATTTTTGGGCATACAAATACGCTGCTTTTCTTCCATTTACGCAACGTCGTATCTTTTAAAGTTTCCAATATCCCCATATAGTGCCATAAACATCATTTTATTCTGGACACACTGTATACCGGCGCAGGAATTTCTATTTTTGAAGAAAACGCTGCAACACAATTTCCAACACGATTCCCTGAAAACATTACCATACAAGGTATTACCAACCAGAAACTTTCCATAAATACGTCCACTCTTGTCCCGTTCAATTATTGGGTTTAGATTTTCTACAACATTACGAATGTGTTATCGATTTAAAAACTAAAGAACTCATTACAATTTTCAAAACGATCCCCCTGTATAAAGTAGACGACGAATTTATGTACAAGAAAAATAAAAAACATCATGTTCGTACAACAGGAAAACGGAATCAACTTTCATTAGATGCTAGAACTGAAATGATATGTAAGTTAACATGTAATTTGACTAAAGCTGACGCTATTCTACACTCGCAAGAAAAAGATAAGGTCAGATTACCTCTCGCGTTGGTTAAAGTGAATGAAAAAGGTTAATTTTACACTTCCATGCCTAAAACTGTTGACTTTTCAGATCTTAATATAGAACTACTTGTTCCATTCTTAAATAGTGATGAAACAATTTTTAATCTTAACCCCGATTTTGAAAATACAACCATTTTTGATAGGAATACATTCATAAAAGATCAATTAAGAACTGAACATTTATATATCGGAGAAAAAGAAATAACAACTCAACTTTGCCTTGATTTTTACCTCGAAGGTGACATACTCTCTTTCACCAATGAAATTAAACACTCTATCGACACTAATAACGCACGATCTGTTTTCACTAAATCTTACCGTTATCCACAAGTCCATAGAGAAGAGGTGAAATCCCAAATAAAAAAAATTACTCGTTCAACACATCATTCGTCCCCCAATTTCCCCGTGGTCTTCCCCCGTTTGGGTTGAGCCAAAAAAAATTGATGCGTCTGGCAAACCTTAATGGCGTGTCGTGATCGACTATAGAAAGCTCAACGAGTTAACTGTAGACGACAAATACCCTCTACCAATTATTTCTGATCTTCTAGACTAGACTTCACTTGATTTGGCATCCGGTTTTCACCAAATCGAAATGAACCCAAAAGACATTCCGAAAACAGACAACATCCTCCTCGTTATCCAACACGAAAGATGCTTAGTCTATATGGACGTCATAATAATTTATTCCCCCACTATCAATGAGCACATTTCCAGGTTAACGGAAGTCTTCAAACGTCTTCGCAGAGCGAACCCGGAAATCCAACCAGATAAGTGCGAATTTATTCGTTAAGAAGTTGCTCATCTTGGCCATTTGATAACCCAAACCTAACCCATCCAAAGTCGAGTGTATCCAGAACTTTCCGTCTCCAAAATGCTCTAAGGACAGAATCTTTCTTAGGTTCAGCAGGATACTACAGACGCTTCATTCCAAATTTTGCCAAAACTTCCAAACCACTCACGAAACTACTTCAAAAAGACATTCCATTCATTTTCAACTCGTAATGCGAAACATCCATCAATCAGCTTAAACAAGCTCTTATATCAGACCCAATTCTAATATATCCCAATTTCGAAGAAAACTTTCTCTTAACAACCGACGCAAGTGCTTTCGCAATTGGCGCTGTTCTTTCACAAGGACCCATTAATAAAGACCTCCCTGTAGCATATGCCTCTAGAACTCTATGCGCTTCAGAAACCAAATACTCAACCATAGAACGCGAACTCCTTGCAATAGTCTGGGCAGTTAAGCATTTTCGCCCGTATCTTTTTGGTCGTAAATTCATATTAGTTACTGATCATCGCCCTTTGACCTGGATTTTTTCATTCAAAGATCCAGGAAGTCGTCTAGCTCGATGGCGGCTCAAGCTTGAAGAGAATGATTATAGAATCGAATATAAACCTGGTAAAATTGATAAAAATGCTGACGCATTATCTCGAATAAAGATCAACCTCTTCCAAAAATGTTCAGAATTCCAACAAAAAGTTTCCGTTTTTGCCTCGAACGACGACGACATTCACAATCAACCTTCAACCTCATATGAACTACCTCCAATCGAAAAACAAAACGAGACGTTCAATGACACGACAAACGATGACGAAGTCACAGAAGAATACAACAGATTTGTACACCTTCACAAAACAAAATCAATGATTGGGTAAATCTAGCAAAAACATTGTCACATTTTTCCGCCAAGCAAAATTAGAAGACCTTCATCAAAAGATAATGAATGATATTTTCAAAGAAAATGCTGACTTTCATTCAAATGAAGTGAAAATACTTCATAGCAAATCTGTTAAAGATCGTGAATATTTTATAATCCCACTCTTCTTCTTCCTTCTTCCTCAGCCTGTCACCATCCACTCCTGAATGTAGGCCTCTTCCATGTTCTTCCATTTCTGTCTGTCTGTTGCTGTCTGCATCCAGTTCCTTCCTGCAAATCCTTTTATGCTATCCAACCATCTGAGCTGCGGTCTTCCAACACTTCGTTTGGTTGTTCTGGGTCGCCACTGTACTATCCTTTTTGACCATCTTGAGTTTTCCTGTCTCGCTACGTGCCCCGCCCATTGCCACTTTTGTCTCGCAATACGACGTACGACGTCCGTAATTCTCGTTCTTCTTCTGATCTCTCCATTTCGTACTCTGTCTCTAAGGCTAATACCCAGCATTGCTCTTTCCATGGCTCTCTGGCAAACGCTCAGGCGATTGGCTTTATTCTGTGTGAGGGCCATTGTCTCCAAACCATATGTTGTCACTGGTAGTACGCAGGTTTCGTACACCTTTCTTTCAAGATTGATGGGTATTTTTGGGTCGCGCAAGATAAAGGACAGGTTGCCAAAAGCTGCCCATGTTAGCTGTACTCGTCTAGTAACTTCTGCAGCTTGGTTCTCTTTACCAAGTTTTATATTGTGACCGAGATAGATATAGTGATCTACGGTTTCTAATAGTTGGTTGTCCACAGTTATATTTACTGCGCTTGAGGTCAAAATTTTCGTTTTCCTCAGGTTCATTTTCAGACCTATCTTCGCCGACTCCGCATGGAGCTGCTGAACCATGTTTTTTAATTCTTCAGGGTCACTACTAATCAGAACAATATCATCCGCAAATCTCAGATGATGAAGGTAGTTTCCATCGATGTTAATGCCCTTTTTATCCCATGTTATATTTTTAAACACGTCTTCCAAGGCTAGAGTGAAGAGTTTTGGTGATATCGTGTCTCCCTGTCGGACGCCCCGTTTCACTGGGATCTTCTCTGTGACCATGTCCTCATCTATTTTGATCTGGAGCGTGGCATTTGTATAAATGTGCTGGATAAGGTTCGTATACCGAGAGTCGATTCTGGCTTTGTCCATTGCCTGCAGCACTGCCCATATCTCCACTGAGTCAAAAGCCTTCTGATAGTCAACGAAGGCTAGGTGTAGCGGGATGTTGTATTCTGTCGCTTTCTCTATAAGCCTGTGTATGACTTGGAGGTGGTCTATCGTACTGTACCCTTTCCTGAACCCTGCTTGCTCCACTGGCTGGTAGAAGTCGAATTTATTGGTCAATCGATCGGCTATGATCCTTGTCAGCAGTTTGTAGAAAGTCGACAGCAGGCTGATGGGTCGATAGTTTTCTATGCATGCGCAATCGCCCTTTTTAAATATTAGAACGACCTCGGCATTTCTCCAGGTTGTTGGGATTTGTTGTTCTTGTATGCATTTGTTAAGGAGAATCATGAGTGCGTCCTCCAGTGCTCTCCCTCCCAACTTCAGCATCTCGGCAGTCACTCTGTCCTCTTCCGGAGCCCTGCCATTTCGCATTTTTTTTAAGGCCGCTTGTAGTTCGCTTCTGTTAATTTCCGGGATCTCTTCGGAGCCGACGTTCGCAATGCTTTGTCGTTCCTGTGCTTGCACACGATCTGGTTTTGGTACTGACATGCTGTAAAGTTGGCGGTAGAAATCTTGAACAGTGGATATGATGTCAGCCTTGTTTGTAATTAACTCTCCCTGTTTGTTTCTCATCTTCCGAATCTGTATTTTTCCGCGAGACATTTTGGATCGTAGGGCTCGCATATTGGTATTCTCTTCAATTGTTTTGCTTACTAGTTGGGTGTTATAGTTTCTTATGTCTATGCGGACCTTTTTCTTAATATGCTTGTTTAATACTTTGTATTCGTCGGAAATTCGATCTATGCGGCGGCGTTTTTCGATGAGTTCCAAGGTAGTTGGGCTGAGCTTGGTGTCTCTGGATTTTTTTCGTGCACAAACCTTTTTTGTTGCTACTTGGACGGCATTGGTGATCTTTTCTGCTATTCTATCAAGATCTAGGGTCTTCAGATCTTCCGTTAGCTCTAATTTTGATTGGACATTTTCCCGATAGTCGTAGGTATTTTGAGTCAATTCCATCGTTGTTGGGTAGAGGTTTCTTTTTATGAGCTTCCGTCGCATGAATTTGGTGTTTATAAAGAGTCTGGCTCTTACCAATCTGTGGTCACTGCCGGTACTAAATCTGTTGAGAACTGTGACGTCAGTACACATCTGTTTGTTGTTGGTGAGAATAAAGTCTATCTCGTTTTTCACTTGGTTGTTTGGGCTCTTCCACGTCCATTTTCTTTGCGGTGGTTTCTTGAAATGGGTGTTCATGCAGAACAGACCTTCAGTTACGAGATAGTCCATTAGCATCTGTCCTCTTTCATTTCTAACACCATAGCCAAAGGGTCCAATATTTGCTGGTTCTGTTGCTGTTTTGACGCCGATCTTTGCGTTGAAATCCCCCATAATGATGATGAACCTGGCGTTTTCAGCTTTTTTTGCGGTAGTTACGTCCTCGTAGAACTGTTCAGCCTCCTCATTATCTGCGGAGCCGGTCGGAGCATAGACCTGGATCACCTGTAGGGTATACCGGTCATTAATCTTTATTGTAATATAGATGACCCTTCTGGATACGGATCGTGTCTTAGTAACTAGATGTTTGAAGTTTCTATGTATCATAATCGCTACTCCTCCGGTGCTCAGGCCATCGCAGTCATTTTGGTATAAGAGATGTCCTGATTTCAAAGTCGTCGTGGCCTCTCCCTTGAGGCGGGTTTCACATATGCCTAATATATTCCATTTGATATGTTTCAGCTCTTGTTCCAGTTCTTCCAGATGTTCGTTTAGGCGCATTGTTCGGATATTGTACGTTGCTATTAGTAGTTTTTGTTTTTGTTTGGGATCGTTGGTAGTTGTCGAATTTTTGCCTCCCCCAGAATCCTTGAGGCAAACTGTGTTAACAGTGCAAGATTCTGAGCGTTGCGCTCTACTTGCCTGGGGTAGTTTTGTTTTTGGGTTCGACATGTCATGGTGAACATAAAGGAGTTGGCCCTGAGTCACCGCGCTAGCCAGGCGGGTTGGTGACTTCGCAGTGCCGCAGTCGGTTTAGTCCTATGACTATCGCCTGTGGTTCTCTGTTGTCGTGCCCTTAGGGAAGTCATTCTTCGATGGCCATTATCCAGTACCGACATAGCTGCTGCCCTACGTCAGAGGTTATGCTTATTAAATGGCGGCAATATTCGCCATGTCACGATACTTTCTTTGGGTTTCTGTAGTATTTTCTAGGATATGCTTTCCTAAGGCATAGCCACTACACCCTCCGGTATCGCCGCTGCTTGGTCGGGGACTGCTTATTCGATATATTCGCAGCTAACCTTCATATCTGAAGGCTATTCACTATCCGCCACCTGTGACCCCGCTGGTAGCCTGCAGCTCAGCCTCCCACTACCATATGATAACAACACTGTAGTAACACACGCCTCTTTTATTCGTTATACACGTGCCGTGACAAATTTGATTTTTCTCAAACTTATCAGGTAGAAAATAGTCTCGAACTTCCAATCCTTCAAATATTCTCTTTCATTTTCAATGACAAAGATATAAAAATCCAAGTATGTCAAAACATTGTAAAAACTCTCGATGATGACGAAAGACCAATAATTATAGACCAATACCATTCTGACCAAACTAATTTACATCGTGGAATCAATGAAACCATTAAACGCATAAGAACCAAATATAATTGGCCCGGTTTGACAAAAGACGTAGACTTATTCATTAAAAGTTGCGAAATCTGCCAAAAGGTAAAAATCTGACGAAAAAACATTAGTACCCCCCTCGTCATTACCGAAACTCCAAGAACTCCATTTGAAAGCATAAACATAGACGAGATGAACTCACCAAATTCACTTAGGCCTACCCTGTAAGTGACAAAAAAGCAAGTAATACCGTGAACACCCTCCTTGTTTTCTTTCAACACTTTGGTACCCCTTTAAGAATACATTGCGACTCTGGTCGAGAATTCGACAATCCTCTTGTCAAAGACCTTTGTGAGATGTTTGACATTAAACTCACATTTTCCAGTGTCGGTTTCATGCAACACTCACTGGAATGATTCGAGCTCACAAAGCCGATTGATTTAAGTTTCAGTCTTCTTTCTGTACTTGAATGGTGAACAATATATTTATTAAACTTTCCACGGACTTTGAATTTTCAACAGTTAATATCTCCAGATATTTTTGTCAGTTTTGGAATTCAAGCGCGTTGTCATCATATACGCTAACAAACATCAAAGTGGGGGAGCAAAATGTTTGAAATGCTATAACTTTGCAATGCATTGGCGGATTTGGACGATTTTTGTGTTGGGAATCTCATTTTTACTAACTGGAAGTAAAATTAGAATGAACATTTTTTTTTTGAATCGACAAGGTACTAACACTCAGAAGCGTCTACAACCTGAGGGTCTCTTGTCAAATTATTTTCTGCCAAAGATGGCTGACGTCAACGAAGTCAGCTGTTTTAGTTTTGATTTCGAGTTTTGTACAGGACGAGTTGTTTCATTTGTGTTTTCTTGTAAGTGGTCTGGACAAAATCGGCAGACAATGGACCAAAACAATATAGCGTTGAAGATTTTGAGGGTAGCGAGTGCAAAAACGTGTACAAACGATTATATGATTCGCGTAAGCATGTAAAAAACATCATGCTGAAAATCTTGACGAATGGTAAACATTTTTCCTTGAAGAAACATTCAACTTGTCATAAAAAAGTCCATCCAAACTTAAACCACACAACATCTATACATGACACGTCAATTATGATACACAATAATAATTGTAATGTTAACCTATTGCTAACCAACAAACCGCTGCATATTTTTAGGTACTCAAACATCTAGAAAGCATTTGGAATTTTGTACTATGGATCCTGATGAGAAACTAAAACTTCCCATTCCTAAGCCCAAAATACTAAATCCTAAATCTATAAAATTCAAATATGTTGGGTCGTGGCACAAAATAAATGACAAGTGACCCTTCAGGTTGTAGACGCTAATCCAACACTCATGGTCAGAACAATAGCGCTAGCCTAAAATTTGATATAAATATTATACATCAACAGTTATCAGAAAAGTATTGATGTATTTAACAACTTGAAACCATTTGTCAATTTCCGGGTCCAGGCGATTTTTTATCACGTTATTACTTATAGATGTTGAAAATGAAACTTTGTCCTGTGTAACTTTTCATAAAAATGGCTAGCACCAGACATTTCGCAATAATTGATCAAAGGATAGTGTAGCTACCAAATTTTAAACTTGGCAATATTTTGAAGAGATCATGAAAGATTTGTAATTTTCACCATGTTTTAAATTTCAAAGCTGGTGGGTTCAGTTATTGTGAAATTTCATAATATTTGCCCCTCTTTCGAATGGTGCTAGCCATTTTTATCAGAAGTATCACAGAAATCAGCTTTTTTATTGACATCTTTTAAACGTGAAAAAAAGGCCTTTTTTTTAAATCAACGTTTCCGTAAACTGACTGATGCATTATCGTTAAAAAAAATATTCATTTACATTTCAATTTCTCTTTTATAATGGTCTCCAGCTCTGCAAAAACCGTAGAAACCCATCAATTCATTGCAGAGTTACAGCATTTGAAACATTTGGTCCCCCGCCCTGATGTTTGTTAGCGCATCTGATGACAAAAAACCTGAATTCAAAAACTGACAAAAATGTCTGGAGATATCAACATCACCATAGTAACAAACCATATCGTATCGCCCGAATTCAATGCTCACTGAAATGGCATACTCACAAAAATTTTGATTTTTTGCATGACTTCTTGAATCACCCTGTATATCATGATTCTCTGTTTTTACAAACGATCCATTCCATGCATCTTAATCCGGACTAGGTTCAAAAATCCGCAAACCGCATTGAAATATCTCTTTTCTCGTTAAAGATATTGGACTTTGTATTTTACCCAAAAATATGCTTGTATAAGTTCGAGTGTCCAGCAGTCTATATCAGCGCCGCTTGGAGTTTTGATGGGACTGGTCAATTTTGTATTTGAATTATTAAAGCATCAAAGTTGATTTGCTGCATTCTGTGAACTGGTACGTATGTATTACGTGTTCATGTTAGCAAAACCACATCAAACTCAATGTTTTCCGATTTTGGACAAAACGCATTTTGATAGGCATCACTCAATTGTCAAAATTGCTCTATAAAAAAAATGTTATAGGGGTGGCCCGCTTTCAAATGGGTCTGTATATGATGCGAGAACTGTTTCTCAACCTAGATATGCCTAATGTCCTTTATTATGTGGAACGCAAATTATTAACCCTATCCAGTCCAACTCTTCAATAAATGATGCGCTTCTCATTATGCATTGCCGCTTAGTTTTAACCCAAACCGAGACCAGTGTGTCAGTTAATTTGATCGACGCGCCTTCGTGATTTATTAGTGAGGTTAGGAATACTCGATTTCTGCCAAAATGGGGAAATACAGGCCACGCTTTGTAAGGTAAGTAATTTTTGAGAATACTTTCGAGTATGAGATTAGTTTTATGTCAGTTAGTAGTAAAATATACCCAAGTAAGTTTAATGTCAGTTAGTAGTAAAATATACCCTAATAAGTTAGTTGAAATTATGACGTCGTCGCATTTGCTCCATTAGGCATAAACACAACAACTTTTGTTGTTGAACCGCTATTGGTAACCAGTTTCACACACAAAATAGTATATTATTTTAAATGGAGGAAAAGTGTTACTTTTCATGACGCGCTCGTGATAGGTAGTAGAGAGCAAGTCATGAAAAGTAACTTTTCCTCCAAACAAAATATGCTATTTTTTCTTCAAATGACAACAAATTCATAATTTATGCATAATGTTTTCAATTTGCCATGAATATAGCTTCGGGCGGTGGCGCCAGGCTCATGTTTTCGTTGTCATGGTTACTTTCCCTTCTGGCGGAGGAAAAGTAAAACTTTGCGGCCAATACTCACTCGAACAATGTCCGTTTTACTGACGTTTGAGGAAAAAGGATACTATACTTTGTTCATGGCTTTCCTGCGGTTACGTCATACTTTTCCGTCTCTCTCTTACACATTGAAAAAAAATCACGTACGTCTGGACGAGGGTCTTTCGAATCCATTTGACAAATGTCACATGTGGAGGGACCAATCTACGACATACTGCCAAACGTCAAATAGTGTGACGTGACCGCAGGAAAGCCATGAACAGACTGTACGTTTGCTTTCATTTTTCAGAGGATTTACGCTGGCGCTGTCCATGATCGAGGACGATGAAGTTATTGCTGAGGCAATTACTCTTTTACCACCAATCAATGCCTACGATAAAATTACCGATGAGGATTCCGGAAATGAAGACATTGTGGACATATACTTACCAGGTTCATACATGGCTACTGCCGAGGTTGCCTGTGAACCTAGCTCCGATGAAGACCTCTTGGTGAAATGAAAACGAGGCTCACATTTGCTGTCAAGAAAAAGGTTTACGAATACGTTAAGACAGTTTTGCCGCTAAATACCTATATATTCCAAAATGAAGACTTTTCTTATATTGAAAAATATTCTTCAATTTTGTTTTTCAACTTCTTTGATGATGACATTCTTAAGCTAATTGTCAACGGAACTAATCGATATGCTTTCCAAAAAAACTAAATACAAACAATTACTCCATTTTTTGTCATTTTTTGTATGATATTTGCCTAATGTCGTACATGTAAGACGGTATGATAAAGAAAAAATGAATGAAAATTTAAACAAAATATAAGCATTCATTATTATTATTGTGTCCAACTTTAATCAGGTAAAAGTAAAAAAATAAAAATAAAAATAAAACAATAAAAATAAAAATTTGCAAAAAGTATTAAATGGATTAAACATTTTTTGCAGTATGTCCGTCCCACCTACAATAACAAACTTCATTGATGGTCGCGCAAGCCGCAAACAGCTGGAGTCCTTGGAATATCCGTGACAAATTCATGTCATATTATTTTGTCTGTCGTCCAATTGCACTCTTCGACTTCACCGCTTGATGTCGCATTTTTTGGTCCGCTGACAAAGTACTATGACCAATAGTAACAACATGGTTGAAGGCTCATACATGACGGACAGTTTCCATTTATAAAATTGCTTCATTATTTGGACAGGCCTACAAGCCAGCAAAGCTGCCACCGTTGAAATAGCTCTCAGCGGATTCAAGGATTCCGGTTTTAATTCTTTGAATTCAAACATATTTGCAGACTTACCTAGGTCAGTTGATCACATCCTAAACCAAAACCAATATGCAAAAGTTTCAAAAATCAAGTTGTTACTAATCAAGATATGAATCAGTGGATATCAGATCTTCCTTCCACAAGTTTGTCTAAACAATCTGATTAATTAGCAATCCAGCTATCCAGGAGTTCTAATAACCAGCCTTTAACGAGTTCTGCTTTTCAGCATTCTTCGAGTTCAATCAACATCATCCTAGACATTGAAAAAATGTTGACAGAATTATCGCCGACGCCCGGTACAACAGCTTTTCAACAGATACCCTGAATATCTTGTCCATGGGAATGCAAGTATTGATAGTCAATTTGAGTAGAGTACACCAGC
The DNA here is from genome assembly GCA_958502075.1 of Orchestes rusci. Classification (NCBI taxonomy): domain Eukaryota; kingdom Metazoa; phylum Arthropoda; class Insecta; order Coleoptera; family Curculionidae; genus Orchestes; species Orchestes rusci. Next base: position 91,702,738 of record OY293304.1, on the reverse strand, counting down.
AAGAAACACTGCCAATAGGGGATAATACGACGACAGTTTGGAAGCGATACAAGAACTGCTCACTCAAAAAATATTTTCTTAGTGGCCATGATGACAAATAATTGTTTCATGTTAAAAAATGGCCAGATCATTTCAGTTGAAGATATTGTTCAAAATACTAGTGACAATAATATATTTATAATAGACCTGCGTATAAACATTATTAACCATTTTTAAACATCTTCATGCAACTGGAGTGATTTTCAAATATGTTGTTACTGTCAGTGATGAAAAGTTATATAGATAGAAGTGCCAATGTATGAAGTGCATAAGAAATTGTGGAGAATGATTCATAGTGACATTCAAGTTATCTTCATTGCTCGATTTTTTAAAATGTAGGCCTGGGTTGCAGCTAGTTATCGTATATTTAGACTATTAGCTTGTGCCTGTATACCGCCACCTTCATAATTATTATGTATTAATAATTAATAATACTGAATAAAACATAATAATAAAATTAAATCGAATCGAATTTTTAGCAATTCCCTGCATCTTCCAAGAAGCAGACCATCTACAGATACTGTGACTGGTACATACATAGCAATATCTGGATAGTATATTTGCAATATTTCCTTGATAGTTTCATTCTAACTGATCCGGTACATATCTTGGAAACTCCACGTCCAGCGCCAGAACAGCTTCTCTTGACCCCAAACTAACCCAATTGACACTGATGGCCAATGAACGACGGCCAAAAAAAAATATAGAAGTATACGCGGAGAATCCACCAGAGCCCGGACCCTGTAAGAAAATAGCGATAGAGATTCTCTTCTCTTTGCATAAACATCGGTCGATTCCTGGATCCAAGATAGCCGTTGAGCAACACCTGGGCCCGTATTATTTACTTCACCTGAATCAAGTAACGTAATGTAAGCCTCGTTTCCATGTCACTAAGAGGTCTTTATCGGAGCTAGGTTCACAGGCAGCCTCGGCAGTAGCCATGTATGAACCTGGTAAGTATATGTCCACAATGTCTTCATCTCCGGAATCCTCATCGGTAATTTTATCGTAGGCATTGATTGGTGGTAAAAGAGTAATTGCCTCAGCAATAACTTCATCGTCCTCGATCATGGACAGCGCCAGCGTGAATCCTCTGAAAAATGAAAGCAAACGTAGTATCCTTTTTCCTCAAACGTCAGTAAAACGGACATTGTTTGAGTGAGTATTGGCCGCAAAGTTTTACTTTTCCTCCGCCAGAGGGGAAAGTAACCATGACAACGAAAACATGAGCCTGGCGCCACCGCCCGAAGCTTTATTCATGGCAAATTGAAAACATTATGCATAAATTATGAATTTGTTGTCATTTGAAGAAAAAATAACATATTTTGTTTGGAGGAAAAGTTACTTTACATGACTTGCTCTCTATTATCTAAACACGAGCGCGTCATGAAAAGTATCACTTTTCCTCCATTTAAAATAATATACTATTTTGTATGTGAAACTGGTTACCAATAGCGGTTCAACAACAAAAGTTGTTGTGTTTATGCCTAATGGAGCAAATGCGAGGTCGTCATAATTTCAACTAACTTATTAGGGTATATTCTACTACTAACTGACATAAAACTTACTTGGGTATATTTTACTACTAACTGACATAAACCTAATCTCATACTGAAAAGTATTCTCAAAAATTACTTATCTTACAAAGCATGGCCTGTATTCTCCCATTTTGGCAAAAATCGAATATTCCTAACCTTACAAATAAATCACGAAGGCGCGTCGATCAAATTAACTGACACACTGGTCTCGGTTCGGGTTAAAACTAAGCGGCAATGCATAATGAGAAGCGCATTATTTATTGAAGAGTTGGACTGGAGACGGTTAATAATTGGCGTTCCACATAATAAAGGACATTGGGCATATCTAGGTTGAGAAACAGTTCTCCCATCATATACAGACCCATTTGAAAGCGGGCCACCCGTATATCATTTTTTTTATGGAGCAATTTTGACAATTGAGTGATGCCTTATCAAAATGCGTTTTGTCCAAACGGATAACTGATCCGGTACATATCTTGGAAACTCCACGTCCAGCGCTAGAACAGCTTCTCTTGACCCCAAACTAACCCAATTGGCACTGATGGCCAATGAACAACGGCCAAAAAGAAATATAGAAGTATACGCGGAGAATCCACCAGAGCCCGGACCCTGTAAGAAAATAGCGATAGAGATTCTCTTCTCTTTGCATAAACATCGGTCGATTCCTTGATCCAAGATAGCCGTTGAGCAACACCTGGGCCCGTATTATTTACTTCACCTGAATCAAGTAACGTAATGTAAGCCTCGTTTCCATGTCACTAAGAGGTCTTTATCGGAGCTAGGTTCACAGGCAGCCTCGGCAGTAGCCATGTATGAACCTGGTAAGTATATGTCCACAATGTCTTCATCTCCGGAATCCTCATCGGTAATTTTATCGTAGGCATTGATTGGTGGTAAAAGAGTAATTGCCTCAGCAATAACTTCATCGTCCTCGATCATGGACAGCGCCAGCGTGAATCCTCTGAAAAATGAAAGCAAACGTAGTATCCTTTTTCCTCAAACGTCAGTAAAACGGACATTGTTTGAGTGAGTATTGGCCGCAAAGTTTTACTTTTCCTCCGCCAGAGGGGAAAGTAACCATGACAACGAAAACATGAGCCTGGCGCCACCGCCCGAAGCTTTATTCATGGCAAATTGAAAACATTATGCATAAATTATGAATTTGTTGTCATTTGAAGAAAAAATAACATATTTTGTTTGGAGGAAAAGTTACTTTACATGACTTGCTCTCTATTATCTAAACACGAGCGCGTCATGAAAAGTATCACTTTTCCTCCATTTAAAATAATATACTATTTTGTATGTGAAACTCGATCAAATTAACTGACACACTGGTCTCGTTTCGGGTTAAAACTAAGCGGCAATGCATAATGAGAAGCGCATTATTTATTGAAGAGTTGGACTGGAGACGGTTAATAATTGGCGTTCCACATAATAAAGGACATTGGGCATATCTAGGTTGAGAAACAGTTCTCCCATCATATACAGACCCATTTGAAAGCGGGCCACCCGTATATCATTTTTTTTATGGAGCAATTTTGACAATTGAGTGATGCCTTATCAAAATGCGTTTTGTCCAAACGGATAACTGATCCGGTACATATCTTGGAAACTCCACGTCCAGCGCTAGAACAGCTTCCCTTGACCCCAAACTAACCCAATTGGCACTGATGGCCAATGAACAACGGCCAAAAAGAAATATAGAAGTATACGCGGAGAATCCGCCAGAGCCCGGACCCTGTAAGAAAATGGCGATAGAGATTCTCTTCTCTTTGCATAAACATCGGTCGATTCCTGGATCCAAAATAGCCGTTGAGCAACACCTGGGCACGTATTATTTACTTCACCTGAATCAAGTAACGTCGGATGTTTATGTGAAGCGAAGAGAATCTCTATCGCTATTTTTTAACAATCCGGGCCCAGATGACTTCGAAAGTATGGAGATTTTCGGAAATTTTGACACGGCTCTCTGAATATTTATATTTTTTTTCAAGAGTATGGTAGGTTACTTTGATGTGGTGGATATCCCTTTAATTAAAAGTGATTTTCAGGTGAATATTTCAAAATCAATTGGTGGAAATGACAACCATAGAACTTGCATCAATATTATGAAAAGGCTAATCAGCGTAAACCTTGGCAGCATGTATATTTTACTGGGAAAGAAAAATAAATATACAAAAACCTACAGATATACCAAGTGATTCTGCAATCTGTAAGGAGCCGCTACCCAAATGGAGAAGGAGATAGGAAAACTGTGTCAACTTGGTTGAGTCAGAGCTGCCACAGATGCTTAAGAGAACAGTAAGTTTTCGTTAAAAATGTCAGTACATCTAATTATGCTGTTATATATTATGATTTTCATAAAACTATTAGGACAGATTTTTCCTTTGTAAAACGTTCCCCAAAAGAAAAAAACCTATTTTTTGAATCACCTATACAGTGCGGCTCAAAACCCCTACCACCTTTTTTTTTGAATCTGTGCACAAAAAATTTTGAAACTTGGCATACTTCAATTGCTATCGAAATACATACTACTTTTCGATGTCACTGACTACTTTCAGTAATAAAGATGGCGGCTGGGCGCCATTTTGAAAGAAAAATCAACTGGAAAAGGGGGTCGAGTGGTACCTCATTTAGAACGTCTTTTCATTCTTATTACACCCTGAAAGTTTGAAGTCGCTGTCACGTTCTAATTTTTCAATTTTTAGCCTGATTTTTTTCCAAAATGTCGCCCAATTGACGTTTCCACATACTCAGCTGTCATTACTCAGTGGAGAAACTAAAAGTTCATTCTTCATTCTTGTACAGGGTCTTCCCGCATATTTTTGCTCACCACCTAAAGAGCTCCCCCGACAATAAATTCCGGAAAAGAATAATTTGAGTCAAATTGATATCCCTATCACTTTTTTATTAATTGTTGTCCGATTTTGATGAAATGTGTACCAATGTGTAGCCCTATGTCTTGAGATATAACCCTTGATTTTGGTTTTTGGAAAAATACTAATGACTTGGTCATTGTACAGAAAGGAACGAAAGCAACTCTTTTACCCTTAAGTTCTCAACACCCTGTGAAAAAATTGAGCAGGAAAATCTAGCTGCAATATATTCTGTTGTGAAGTGCGTTCTTTTCTCGACAAAATTTTTTTTTTGGTCATGTCAATATCTGCTTTTTTAGAAAAGATACAGATGTTTGAAGAAAATGCTGCAGTTTTTCGATATTTTATCAACAATTAATAAAAACATTTTTATAGACTTGCATTAACAAAATGTTCTAAAAGTAATAGCGCGTATTGTCATCTCGTATCACTATGACTTCTGCCATGCGAATGGCTTGATGCCTCTTGAGAAATATTTGCAATTTTTCAAAAAGGGTCTCTCGCAAATCAGGCAGGTTTCCAGATGTCTATTGCGAACATGTTTAAATAGCAATTCTAGCATACCTATCCCATGTGTTCGATTTCTCATTTTCAATTTATACAAGAACTGTAGGGCAGTGTACGGCCATGTGGTGATACCCCAGTGCACACCATGATACTGCTGCCTGAAAAGGAAGATTCTCTTGCTTAGGTAGATATTTCCAAAAAAAATCTTGGGCGTCCAAGCTTTACCTTCAAAAATTCCGAAGTAAATGACCTCTGGCCTAGCTTGTGGAATGAAGAAAAAAACTTGTGAAGTCAAAACCGAAAAAGGCAGCAGAAAAAGTGAATAAACTAAACTAAACCAATGCCAAAGCCAAAAAATAAAAGGAAGATGACAGTAGTAAATCGAGCAGTATTGACGAAACCAAATTATGATGAATTAGACGACATGGGTGATGCTTTGAGACATGAAAAATACTTAATTTGTGGGGATTTTGGAAAAAAAAAACAAGAAAACATTGTATAGGTACATCAAATGCGGCTATTGGGCACACCAGGAATGTAGCGGGTATGAAATGTGATTTATGAAAATAGTCTTAAGACTGAATCTTTTCTTTGAGAGGGATTTTATGTTAATAATCTTGTGTCAAACTATTGACTATTTTTACTGAAAAATCTGTATCCAATAAAAAATTCTATACTTTTGTGATATAGTATGAGAAAATATATTTACCGTTGTTTTATTTGCCCTTTCCAACCAGCCCAGGAATGAGAACAATCGCAACCAGAAGCGCGCGCACAACCGATTTTGTAATAGGCAATTGGCTTGTGAAATTAGGTTATCGTACTTTAAACCCAAATACGCCATTGGCTGTTGAATCTTTGAGGGGAAGAGCTGACCTATGGATGGTTTTAGCGACTGCTCCAAATGCTGGAACTGGTTGGGTGAACCACATGGTCAACTCTTCTAGCGATCACTGAATCCTTTGTACGGCGGATTTAACGTTTCACCATCGTATGGTGGTCTTACGGAATATGCTCAGTTGGATGATGTTGGGGAAGTAGACGAAGTCGCTATCCACCGATGTTCTGCGCGATTCTTGGGTATGTAGATGATGCAGCCGCCAGAAAGAATAGTGTAGACGAAATTCAATCGATGCTTTTGTATTGTAGGTCGAAATATACAGTATTTTCTAAATTTGACTAGGTTCATATATATAAAAGGGGAAAAGGGTTCAGATCGAGTGATGAAAGGCGTGTTGAAATGGACGCTTCGGAAATTCGAGAGGGGTACTACTGCTCAAAAATATAACGCGCCTTCAAAGATCTCTGTATTCCGATTCTCGTTTAAAATTTTTCCTTAGACTTACTTGGGTTTTTGCCCCCTCTGTTCGAATCATAAGACAATCTGCTGCCAAGAGGGTTACTTGTTTCTTTTTCTGGTAATAAATGATCTAGTACAACAAGATAATTTAGTGTCAGCGTATAGGCGTCGTCATATTTTAAAATAGATAGTCGAGTCTATCGGGTCACATCATATTGCTGAAAAGATGTTCAATTTTTGCTTGGAACAGGTAGATATCAAGAGAATGCGATAAGGAGATTTGCAAAGACATGAGGGGAGATTCGACGACTTTAAAGCCGTAGATATTCTTTTGTCAGATGGCAGGCGTTATTAGGAAACATCTTGAATTTTTTGGTTTTGCTCGGTCAGCTACGTTTATGCCTAGGATGATAGATATAGGTTGGGAATTGTAGCTTCTGATACGATTGATAATCCTAATGTTGCTGCGTTGACGCCTTCAGAGATATCCATCTCGTTTTAGTAGATTGAGTTTAATGATGCGTATTCGAGAATTAAAAAACGACGGATTCCAGGCTAGTTTACCAATATACCTACTCAGCTTATAGAGAGACTAGAAACTACATTCCCCGACAATAAATTCCGGACAAGAATAATTTGAGTCAATTTGATATCCCTGTAACTTTTTTGATTTGTGTACGATTTTGGCAATTTTTTTATCAAAGTGTGGCCCTATGCCTCGAGATATAACCCTTCATTTTGGTTTTGGAAAAATACTGATGGCTTGGTGATTATATAGTGAGGAACAGAAGCTACTTTTTCACCCTCAAGTTTTGAACACCTCGTGAAAAAACTGAGCGGCAAAATTCATCTTTACTATGATCCGTTGTGAAGGGCAATCTTTTCAAAATGTTTTTTTTGTCACGTCAATATCTGCTTTTTAGAAAAGATACAGATGTTTCAATAAAATGCTGCAGTTTTTCGATATTTTATCAACAATGAACGAAACCATTCTTATAGACTTGTATGAAGTTTAGCCCTTTGTCTTGAGACATGACCCTTGATTTTGGTTTTCGAAAATACTGATGACTTGGTGTTTATACAAGGAGGAACAGAAGCTACTTTTTCACCCTTGACTTCTCAACATCCTGTGGTAAAATTTAGCTCCATTATATGTGAAGTGCGATCTTTTCTCAACAAAATGTTTTTTTGGTCATGTCAATATCGGCTTTTTTTAGAGAAGACACAGATGTTTAAAGAAAACGCTACAGTTTACAGATATCTTATCAACAATGAATGAAAACATTCTTATAGACTTGCATGAACAAAAATGTTTCAAAATTCCATATTGTCCCAATCCCCCAATGTTCCATATTGGGCAAATTGCTCACATCGAACACACTTTGGAGGCGATAGTATCATGGTGTGGACTGTAGTATAGTACGAGATCCGGTATTAGAAATATCTACCCTCATCTGTTATTTAATTATGATAGAGATTATATGTTAGATAATTTGTTCATCGATGAATCGCGCATGGGTTGCCTAGCAAAATCACGGGCCTTCACTGTTGAATAATATTCACTTGGATTGATTTTTTTTGATCAACTGCCCTCATTTGTTATTGATAAAAATCGATCATTGGTCGAAAAAAAATTGCACAAAGAATTGGAAAAATATAGGTTGCCTACTTTCCTTTGGGTACAACTTTAAGGTTGCCAGGTACAAACAGGTGGACAGGCGTTGAAAATATACCCTCATCTGTTATTCGATTAATTTTTTTTTGTAGAAAGCTTATTTAATTCCCTATCTAACAGTATAAGGTTGCCTGATCAAAAGTGTGTCCAATCCATGGTTGCCTAATGTCAAAGTTGAATTTAAATTTTTGATTTCTTCAAACAACTTTCTAAATAATGAAGTTTTTTGGTTGAGATTTGGTATATAAAGGTGGTTGGACACGCAAAATTCAAATCTTGCCTTGGTATAGTTCTTACTAGTAGGGGCGCCACCCATACACCTTTTCATTCGTTCAAATAGTCATAACTTTCTGGTACACACCCGTACATTCTTTTTAAAATGAAAAAGTGTTTTCTCCATCCTTTTTACACAAAAAAGGTATACTTTGTGGAAGTGGCTGGGAGTAACCTTTTTCAAGATATTTACACTTGAAGTAGAGCATGCAATGTGGTTTTCAATGGCAAATTTTGAAAATAAACATGATTGGCATTGAAAACGGCGTTATCATGGTAACTTTGACAGTTTGATTTATTATTCAATGAGTCTTGATAAAAAAAATCAATCTAATTTCATATTTTTTTTTACTTTTTTTATCAATTTATTATTTTTTTATTTTTTCCATTTTGTCTTGATTTTTTTGTAATAAGAAACATTGAATATTGAGTCACTTCTCAAAAATTCATTCAAATGAGGACAAAGTTGCGTATTTTGATGCTCAACAAAATGCCGTTTCGAAAGTCAGGAAATTCCGACTACGTCCGAAATATCTAAAAAAAAATTCGGACGTATTTATTGTATTTATTACGGTTTTCGAGATCCCCATACGTACTAATAGGTGGCTTTGAAAACGCCGTTGTCATGGTAATTTGAGAAGTGACTCAATATTCAATGTTTCTTATTTAAAAAAAAAAACAAGAAAAAATGAAAAAAATAACACAAAAATGATAAAAGAAGTTGAAACAAATATAAAATTATATTTTTTTTATCAAGAAACATTGAACATTGAATCAAACTGTCAAAATTATTATGATAACGCCGCGCCGTTTTCAAAGCCCCTCATGTTTATTTTCAAAATTTGCCATTGAAGACCACATTGCATGCTTTACTTTAAGTGTAAATATCTTGAAAAGGTTACTCCCAACCACTTCTACAAAGTGTACCTTCTTTGTGTAAAAAGGACGGAGAAAAGACTTTTTCAAATTAAAAAGAATATACGGGTGTGTACCAAAAAGTTATGACTATTTGAAAGAGTGAAAAGGTGTATAAGTGGCGCCCTCTCTACTAGTAAGAACCATACCAAGGCAAGATTTGAATTTTGCGTGTCCAATCACCCTTACATACCAAATCTCAATCAAATAACAATAATAATAATATTTCAAGAGTTATTTGAAGTTATCAAAAATTAAACTTTGACATTAGGCAACCATGAATGGGACACACTTTTGATCAGGCAACCTTATACTGTTCGATAGGGAATTAAATAAGCTTTCTACAAAAAAAAAATCAATCGAATAACAGATGAGGGTATATTTTCGACGCCTGTCCACCTGTTTGTACCTGGCAACCTTATAGTTGTACCCAAAGGAGAGTAGGCAACCTATATTTTTCCAATTCCTTGTGCAATTTTCTTTCGACTATTGATCGATTTTCATAAATAACACATGAGGGAAGTTGATAAAAAAAAATCAATCCAAGTAAATATTATTCAACAGTGAAGGCCCGTGATTTTGCTAGGCAACCCATGCGCGATTTATCGATGAACAAATTATCTAACATATAACCTTTATCATAATCAAATAACTGATGAGGGTAGATATTTCTAGTACCGGATCTTAGACTAGTATCACTACATGGCCATACAGATCTTGTATTATTTGAGAATGGGAAATCCAACACATGGGATAGGTATGCTACGATTGCTAGGTAGACATGTTCGCAATAGACATCGGGAAACCTTGCCTGTTTTGCGAGAAGCACTTCTTGAAAAATAACAAATAATTTTCAAGAGGCATCAAAAGCATGCAATTCAAAGTCATAAGGATTCGATGTGACAATACGCGCTATTAATTTAAAAACATGTTTATGCTAGTCTATAAAAATGTTTTCATTCATTGTTGATAAAATATCGAAAAACTGGAGCATTTTCTTTAAACATCTGTATCTTCTCTAAAAACCAGATATTGACATGACCAGAAAAACATTTTGTTGAAAAAAGATCGCACTTCACAACAGAACATAATAAAGATGAATTTTTCCGCTCAATTTTTCCACAGTGTTGAAAACTTATGGGTAAAAGTAGCTTCTGTTCCTCCTTTTTCCGAAACCAAAATCAAGCGTGATATCTCAAGACATAGAAATACACTTTGGTATAAATTTCACTAAAGTCGTACAACAAATGAAAAAGTTATAGGGATATCAATGAGGAACTTGCATCAAATTTTTTTATTGTTGAATTCGTAAGTTCATGAAAAATAAAAAGACCCGTATTTTTTTTTTTGTTTTTGGTCAAAAATTGACGGAGATATGATGCTTCGAAGTGTGCTAAAATTGCAATGTAATGACGTCAAAACATTGTACTACCATGCTCAGTATATCTATACAGGGTTATTCACGTTATTCGACACGAAACATTATGGCTGCAGTATCTGATTTTGAAAAAGTTTTTTTTTCTGGATGTATAGGGACCCCTTGAGGCTACATTTTAAAAATATTTTCCTGTTATACAGGGTGTCCCTAAAACACGAAACTTATCAAAGTTGTATTTTTTAAATGGAAAACCTTGTATATTATTTCATTTTTGGTTTGTATGATCAAAATTAAGGTAAGTTTGATCAAGGTTTAATACACCTAAACCTTATGGTTTTTCAAATATCTTCTTATTTTGCGAAAATGTAGTATTCATTTCAATGCTTAATTTCTCAGCTGTTGTTTTCTTTTTTTTAACCAAATTAATAATCAAGTCTACTAATTGATCAAGTTTGCAGTCACACTTTTGAAACTTTCAATAACTTATACAGAGTGTCTAAAAATTATGGTTAAATAATCAATCAATAATCTTTAAACGGTAATAGCTTGTTTAATTTAAATGGGATACACTGTATTTTATGTCAACAACAGATGTAGAATTTAATTATCTATCAATTATTATTATACGTTCCTATAGCTAACTTCTCACGTTTTCAAGTGAAGCGAAGAAAAAGAAAAAAAATAGGTTTCTCATTAACACCAATAGATGGAGATGCCATCTCCAAACCCTCGTTAGGAACATTGTTTCACCTATGATATTTTGACAACTTCTATTATTATTTTCTTAAAGTTGTCAGTTATTAATTATTATTTTCAATTACCAATCGATATTTTGCGCAATTTGGTTTTGACTGATATGGGGATTTTCGATTACGGAGGTGATCACCGCAAATTGAGTATCTTCATTTCCAGTCACAGGTTTCTTTTTGATGGGTTTTTCATACTGAACACTTCCAGTTTCTCTAAATTGTGTTAACAGTCTCTCAAATACTGCCTTATTTGGATGGTTTCTGTTTGGAAATCTTTCAGAGTAAACTCTTGATGCTAAGAGGTACTTTTGATGGCATTCTCCCAGTATGAAAATCATGTTGATCCGTTCTTCTTTTGGATAAATTAGCATTTTTTCTACAAAGATCACAAGCTATTGCTAGCACTGATAGAACTTGGGTTAAAATGAATACTACATTTTCGCAAAATTGAAGATATTTCAAAAACCATAAGGTTTAGGTGTATTAAACCTCGATCAAACTTACCTTAATTTTGATCATACAAACCAAAAATGAGATAATATACAAGGTATTCCATTTAAAAAAATACAACTTTGATAAGTTTCGTGTTTTAGGGACACCCTGTATCACAGGAAAATATTTTTAAAATGAAGCCTTAAGGGGTCCCTATCCATCCAGAAAAAAAAACTTTTCCAAAATCAGATACTTCAGCCATAATGTTTCGTGTCAAATAACGTGAATAACCCTGTATATACAGAACTTCAAACTTGAATAACTAATAATGACAAAATCATTTTTGAATTGTCCGGAATTTATTGTCGGGGAGTGTATAAATGGGAACCACAGATTGAAGCTTTTGTCATAAGATATCAACTAAATCAAATGTAATCGAGAGAATGGAAGACATAGAATATGGAATGTTAGGACTATCTTATGTATTACCGGAATGTATATGAAGGCCTTGCAAGATTCACCGACCCTCGATACTAGACACTTGTGGATGTCGAGAGAACTAATTTTACATATTTCCATCAGCGGTGTTGCCATATCCATATCGAAATCGGAGACACGCGACCGGTTGACGAATGACGATGGAGGATGAAGGACATACGTTTCACTACAATTCACGATTGTAAGCAAAACTCTATCGACTGCATGGCATTATCATTAGAATTTCTTCAGAATATAATTATTATAATAAGAGAAATTTGAAAAGTCCTTGACATGTCCACGGATACAGGGCCCAAGAGGATAAATTCACTGACAATTTGATTTTTCGACCAAAAGTCATTTTTCGTTCAAAGTTCTGCTTGTTTTGAATAGTCTAAAGTCAAATGAGTACTTTGATTACGAAAATATCACCATGCATGATAACGCCGTTTTCAAAGCCCGTTATGTTTAATTTCAAATTTTTCCATTTAAAACCACATTGCATGGATTAGTTGAAGTTCAAATATCTTGGGGAAGGCTACTCCTAGCCACTTCTATAAAGTATACCTTCATGTAAATATGATGTAAAAACCAATTTTTTAATTTTGAAAAAATGTATGAGTGCGTACAAAAAAGTTCTGACTAGGTATTTGAATGAGTGAAAAGGTGTGTAAGTGGCGCCTCCTACAAGTAAGAGCAATTCCGTGCTCAGATTTGAATTTTGCATGTCAAACCCCCATAATATACCAAATTTCATCAATATGACTTGATTATTTCGAGAGTTATTCAAATAAATCAAAAATTAAAATTCAACTTTGACACGCTGTATCTCTGTTAAATCATCTTTTGGGATAGACAAGTTCGGGGCGATCGCAATCTTTGTGCCTGTGAAGAATCTACTGTTGCCATATGTTCCATTTTTTTTGGGACACCCTGTATACAGTGTGACCCATTTGTTTTGGGAACACCCTGATAAAAGGTTTATTTCTAAACCGATTTGGTTCGTTTTTTTTTTGGATTTGACTTCAAGGCCTACTATGTTAGTTTTTAAGAGCAAAATTTCAGGAAACCATATTGGCGATTTTTTTAGAAAAAATCTGTGTGCGCCACTGGATTCAGCATCCTTTAAAACGGGTCTATACAATTTTTCAACCGAAAATATCAAGTTGAAAAAAATAAAAAATTCGCACTTTTACAATCTTTGATTCTATCAAAACAAATAAAAATGACATAAAACTAAAAATTTGTAACTTCTACCAAACCATCATCAACTTCGATGCATTTATCATTTCTTTTGATAGAATCAAAGATTGTTAAAGTGCGAATTTTTAATTTTTTTCAACTTGATATTTTCGGTTGAGAATTTGTATAGACCCGTTTTAAAGGATGCTGAATCCAGTGGCGCACACAGATTTTTTCTAAAAAAATCGCTAATATGGTTTCCCGAAATTTTGCTCTTAAAAACTAACATAGTAGGCCTTGGAGTCAAAATGGCGAAGGTCACTTTTTGCCAAGAATATACAATTTTTCGAGCTCTACAATCCAAAAAAAAACGAACCAAATGTATGTTGGTATTTGGTTCAGCCGATTTTGCGCTATTTAAGTTCAAAGTCCCATTCAATTCATCCAGACATTCAAGCCAGACTTCAAAAATTCTTGTTTTTTGTCACTAAAAGAACAGATTAATTCAAATACAGCGACTGGGAAAATAAGTCGAAAAGAATTCCACTGCCCCCTGGACTAATACGGTAGAATCCAGACCAACGACTTGAATAGCGCAAAAATGACTCATTTCCACACATTAAAATATGAATCCGACAATGAATCAAACTCTAAACGTAACATAAACCGCAAACAGACACACTCCATCAACCTCGCCATTACCAAAATATAAATCATAAAGAAACCCCTATAGAGCGACGTCTGACAATAGTGAGGTTGGATTATTGTTAGCGCCACCAGTGAAGTGGATGGACTGGGAACTAATGGCGCCAAATTCAAATGAGGGATGTTATGAATTTTATAGTTGACCCATTTTTTTTTGCGCTAGTAATGATCTTTTCAATGGATATGAGGAAATAATTTTTATCTTACGTATTGAAGAAAAAAATATAGTCCAAATAAACATTAAGACGATATCTTCTAAGCACAAAATGATCCACAAAATGATTTCCAAAAAAATTAAACCCACAAAAATAATTTGCAAATACATAATGATATATTTATTTATTTTTACAAAAACATATCGAATCAAATCAAATCAAACACAGCCACAGAAAAATTTCAAATAAATTTTATGGACAAAGAGCATTCAAAATGGTAAGTAAAAAAAATATAAAAGATAACATAATACCACATGACTATAAGTACATAAAATAGAAACGAATTTTACAAAACAACAATAAAAAAATAATGATCATGAATTGAATTTTGTTGATACATGTTTATTTTGATACCTTTTCCTATTATTTTCATATTTTCTCAACGCCATCAATTTGATGGGATCAATTAATTTCATATCCCCTGTTTTTTTAATAAATTTTTGAAATTTTGTGTCTTTGTGAGATGCTATCATATTTACTTTTCGGCACCAAAAATAAATACTACATTTAATAATCAGTGCTTTCACACTGGTAAGGAATTCTGGGTGCTCATGACAATTTAGTGATGACAGTGAAATATTTTCATTTACAATACTAGTTAAAACTTTGGAGATGTTTTTTAGGTGACAAAGTCGTGGCAAACTATAAAATAGGTAGCTTAAAATACGCCCTACTTTGAAACTGAATAATTAGAAAGGTACTTTTAGGTTTGAATTTTCGTAAGTTCTTGAATCAATAAAGTCCATGTCTGTGTCTTTAACACTATTTCCAGAAATAGTACCTAAACAGAATTTACACTTGGTACATTTTGTTAATTTTTTGACCAAATACCCTGAGATATAATTGATGATGCACCTAGACACTGTGGTTCTTCTTATTAATATATTATCAGGAATCGCTAATTCTGCTGTGCTTGGTTGGGTTAGATTGGCAACTCCTGGTAACACTTCTCTCGTCAAAAATCCCCGCAAATTGTCCAGAGGTCCTTCGCTATCATCATTTTCGCAATTGGAATGGGGAGAATGACTGGCCATAAAGTTATTTATAATCAATGCTTTGAATGATTTGGTGAAAAGAGAGGCGGATGGATTTACATCTCTAATACCATGACTTCTTATACATGAAAAAAAGTTTTCTAGGCAATCTTGATTATTATCTCTCAAGCAAATATATCTATTATTCATATTTGCGAGAATTATTTTTTTAATGTGTATGAAACCTTCCAAAGTAAATATTAGATTCTTAAGGGATGGAACAATCACAAATTTGTTCTTTTTTTCATCATGATATCTCATGGTTTTCAAAACCCTCATGCAATCTCTCAAGAAATCCTCATGAGGTGAATCCATGATGCTACGACAAACAAGATATGCTCACTAGCCGAACGAATTTCGAACTGAACTGCGCATCAAGCTATCCGGTGACCCAATTGGATAAAATAGCATTGGAAAGCATGGCTTATATTGCGATTTTGTTGAATTCTGATGATTATAGTTGGTTATTTACCCCAAAATGAATAATATGTATCTAGTTGGTTATCTATCTATCCAAAATTGATAATATAATCTACGCAAATCCCACCAGATTGGTTAAATAGCATTTAAAAAAAGATCATATTTTCAATTCTGCCGTTACATTGAAAAAACATTTTTCTCAGTTGGTTTTCGACGTTAGAAAGGATGTTTGAGGTGAAACTTTTTTATTTGCGGTGGGAGTGGAATTTCGAGGTCGCGACACACTTGGTTCTTTGTGGTTTTTTGTGATTCTATGTTCTTTACTTCCTTCTTCTGTGGTTTTATGTGTTTCTTTGAGAATCTATGTGGTTATTTGTGATTTTATGTGGCTCCATGCATGTGGTTATTTTTTGGTTCAATGTGTTTTTTTTTGTACTATGTGGCTTCTTGTGGTTTTATGTGGTTCCATGTGGTTTTGTGGTTCTAAGAGGCTTTTAGCTATTCTATGTGGTTCTAAGAGGTTTTGGCATGTGGTCTCTATGGTTTTTTGTGTTTCTATATGGTTCCATGTGGTTTTTGTGCTTCCATGTGGTTCCATGTGATTCTATGTTTTTTTGTGTTTCTTGTGGTTCTATGTGTTTTTTAGTAGTTCCATGTGGTTTCTATGGTTTTTTGTGTTTCTACATGGTTGCATGTGGTTTTTGTGGTTCTATGTGTTTTTTTGTGGTTCCATGGTGTTTTTCGGTTCGTTGAGTTTTTTTTGTGTTTCTATGTGGTTCTATGTGTTTTCTTGTGGTTCCATGTGGTTTTTCAGGTTCGTTGTGTTTTTTTTTGTGTTTTAATGTAGTTCTTGTGGTTCTATGTGTTTTTTTGTGGTTGTTGTGGTTCTATATGTGTTTTTTTGTGGTTCCATGTGGTTTTTAGTGGTTCTATATGTGTTTTTTTGTGTTTCTATATGTGGTTTTTGTGGTTCTGCGAAAGATTTCTTTTTATTCTGTGTTTTTTTGTGATTCCATGTAGTTTTATGTGGTTCTTTGTGGTTTTGAGAGATTTTTTGTTATTCTATGTGGTTCCATGTAGATTTTCTGGTTCTTTGTGTTTCTTTGTGGTTCTGTATGTTTGTTTTGTGGTTCCATGTGGTTTTTCTGGTTCCATTGCGGTTTTTCTGGTTCTATGTGGTTGGTTTTTTGTTTTTCTATACGATTCGATGTGGTTTTTGTGATTTTGGGCAATTTCAAATGTCTCCCTTTCTCACAAAAGTCGTCTTCAGAAAAATGGTTTGAACAAATTCTAGCATATTCAACATTAAAACTGTCCTTTTGATAACACTTCTGTATCCATATCTTGCGAATATACTTGGATGTTGGAAACCGAAATAAATGGTATTTACACGGACGGTTTTCTTTATTTTTCTTATTGCTGCTTCTGCAGAACATCACGGCACAGTACACCATCATCAAATTGTGCGAAATTCACGAAATAATAAGATATTATATCACACAAATATCAGAACAACAATATTTACATTGCAAACTGACAGAAGCTTGACAACATAACCTCACAACGGTCACCCGACAAGATGCGCGTGAGCTTATCTGTTTGTCGTAGTATCATGAGATGAATCTATCATCAAGACTCCTTTTAAAGGTTTGCTTGTTGGAGCTACTTTGGAATGGGAATTGCAGCTATCAAATAGTTTGTCCATGAATAAAATCAATGAAGCAGTGTCTGATGCTTCTTTTGCCAAGCCTGGGACACCTATTAGGTAAACAGACAAAAGATAATAATGCGTGTCTTTTTAAGTTAAGTAAACTTACCCCATCTTTAAATTCTATCCATTAAACTCCCCACTGTGTAGCTAAAAACCTGAGTACAGTTTCTAACCTTCATTTTGTTTATTTTAGTTCTAAGTACATGTTGGTCTGTAAGTTTGTGGCATATTCGGTTCTCTTCTTCTACATTCAAATGATAAAATTGATTTTTTTTTCAACAAATTGTTCCTAATTCCCTTAAATAAATGAAGAATGTCGTATAGATGAACAATTTCTTCGTTGTTGACCAAATATCCATGGTATCTGTTGTCAACACCTTCCCGAGCACACTGATTTTTTGTTTCTTTTAAAAGAAGATTAATAGCGGATTGATTTGTAGCTCCTTGGTCACAAACTTAACAAATTATTTTCAAACCAATATCCTGGCATGCTGTTATAACTTCTTTTATTTGGTTTTTCGAAGTAACCGACTTGACAGGCCCATTTGAAAAAGTGAAGAGAATTGGTTGCTTCCAGGATTTAAATATTCCTTTCACCATAAATACATTGGTATTGTCAGCAAGTGCGGGTCTTCTGGTATGGCCAAAATCTTCTATTCCATCAATGTTATCTTCCTTGCTATTATATTGTACATTGACGCTCAGTGACATTTCGTCAAATACCAAAGAGCAATATTTCTCCAAAGAACTCATCTTGGAAACAGATCTCTCTACTGCTTTAAATGAGGTTTTGTTTACTCCTGGATAAAAAGGAAGCAAGTTCAATAATTTGGAAAGTGTTCCCTTAGAAGGTAACGCGAATATCTTTGATAATAATCTATATGCTTTTCCACTAGATTTTAAAATAGTCAAAGCCAACACCTTTTCATCCGAAGTGTACCGTCTAGCTTTGGACGATTTTGATTGGTTTCTGATTTGGGACAGAATAACCAAATTGGTCGGGGGCACGAATTCTGCACTGAATAAAGCGCAATAAATGACATTTAAATATGTTACTGCGCATGTTTTTGTTTTGGCCATATTTTTTCAATAATTGATTATCAATGAAATATATGCTCAACTGTCACCAGCGCCTCTATCACGAACTAAAAAATTGACATTTGACAAAGGGAAAGATGATAATACACAAAAACTTTTTAACTTTTGAACGGCTGGACCGATTTTAATGAATCTTGCGTCATTTTCTAGGGAATTTCTTTGAATTTTTTTGATTTTCTATCTCTTGACCAAATTAAATAAATCTTGCGCCATTGATCTAGTTTCTTTATACATTTTTGTGACTTCTTGAAGTTTTTTTACAAAATTCGAACTTTTTACATTCCACAGAAGGTCAAAATTTCAGCTTTATATCTATAAATAACTTATAAAAAATGACCGTTTATGTGTACAATCGAAGGTAAATAGTGAATAGTGTACGTGGAAAAATCAACGTCATAAACGTATTTTACGTTACTATTCCAAATAGATTTATTATTCCTGCAAAACCTCAAACAGTTGTATCACGCTCTAAATATAAACAGCTGTATAAACTTCTGACATCAATTATTCTTACCGTTATTTCTCCGAAAACGTCGTCTATACGTTAAACCAAAGTTTGCATACAAGCTCCAATTACATCATTGCGTCTCGAGTGAATACAAGGATTTCCTGCACCGTCTTTTTTCCCTTTTTGTCCCCTTTGCAAGGCAACCTGTTCGGAATGATTTACAAGGGCATTCAAGCAATACGAGCCAAGTGAAACTCCTGCTTCTTTTTTATTTTCATGTTTCGAAGAGACTGAATCCGACTTGAATTAAGGTTTTCTTCACTTTGCGGATAAGTGGGTTTGTTGTTGACATTCAAATGTTTCTTTTATGGAATAAACTACTCAACAACAACTTATAAGATCACGTCTGGACGGAAACGACCAAAACAAATTCCTTCTACCACTGGCAAATCATTCAGTCGTTCATTGTCCTTTGAAGAGTGGAGATGTATGTGTTGGAGATGGAAGTGAATTATTTATGCGCAACTAGAATCATTATCAGTGCGCGAAACGACCAAAACAAATCCCTTCTACCACTGGCAAATCATTCAGTCGTTCATTGTCCTTTGAAGGATAAAGATGTATGTGTTGGAGATGGAAGTGAATTGTTTATGCGCAACTAGAATCATTATCAGTGCGCGAAACGATCAAAACAAATCCCTTCCACCACTGGAAAATCATTCAGTCGTTCATTGTCCTTTGAAGGTTGGTATGTGTTGGAGATGGAAGTGAATTGTTTATGCGCAACTAGAATCATTATCATTGCACGAAACGCACAAAACAAATCCCTTCTACAACTGGAAAATCATTTAGTCGTTCATTGTCCTTTGAAGGATGAAGATGTATGTGTTGGAGATGGAAGTGAATTGATTATGCGCAACTAGAATCCTTATCAGTGCGCGAAACGACCAAAACAAAACCCTTCTACCACTGGCGAATCATTCAGTCGTTCATTGTCCTTTAAAGGATGAAGATGTATGTGTTGGAGATGGAAGTGAATTGTTTATGCGCAACTAGAATCATTATCAGTGCGCGAAGCGACCAAAACAAATCCCTTTTACCACTGGAAAATCATTTAGTCGTTCATTGTCCTTTGAAGGTGGTGCCCCATTTTGCCACCATATGTTTATCATTATAGATGGAATACAAATTTTTCTTCAACAAATTGTTCCTAATTCCCTCAAATAAATGAGGAATGTCGTATAGATGAACAATTTCTTCGTTGTTGACCAAATATCCATGGTATCTGTTGTCAACACCTTCCCGAGCACACTGATTTTTTGTTTCTTTTAAAAGAAGATTAATAGCGGATTGATTTTTAGCTCCTTGGTCACAAACTGAACAAATTATTTTTAAACCAATATCCTGGCATGCTGTTATAACTTCTTTTATTTGGTTTTTCAAAGTAACCGACTTGACATGCCCATTTGAAAAAGTAAAGAGAATTGGTTGCTTCCAGGATTTAAATATTCCTTTCACCATAAATACATTGGTATGGTCAGCAAGTGCGGGTCTTCTAGTATGGCCAAAGTCTTCTATTCCATCAATGTAATCTTCCTTGCTATTATATTGTACATTGACGCTCAGTGACATTTCGTCAAATACCAAAGAGCAATATTTCTCCAAAGAACTCATCTTGGAAACAGATCTCTCTAGTGCTTTAAATGAGGTCTTGTTTACTCCTGGATGTGAAGGAAGCATGTTCATTAATTTGGAAAGTGTTCCCTTAGAAGGTAACGCGAATATCTTTGATAATAATCTATATGCTTTTCCACTAGATTTTAAAATAGTCAAAGCCAACACCTTTTCATCCAAAGTGTACCGTCTAGCTTTGGACGATTTTGATTGGTTTCTGATTTGGGACAGAATAAAATTATATGTTGCCCTATTTACTTTCTCCATGATCTCTGGGAGATTGTTTGAGTTTGATAGCTTCTCAGCATTTACAAGTCGTTGTTGAAAGGATGTGATACGTCTTTGCATAGGTCTTGCTCTAGACGACCATCTTATTACATTCATATACATATGCTTGGCTTTTGGTGATAACTCAACTTGCCGTGTGACACCGACTTCTGCGAAAACAGATGTATATAGTCTTCTTCCTGAAAAAAACATTCTTTATAAAAAGCATGTCAAAACTGATTCTACTTCTAAAACCCTATGTGATTTTCCTACATATTATACGGCTTGATCTTTAAACCAATTCATTCGAAACTCACCTGAGTTAATAGTTTTATATTTGTTAATTCTCCGTCGTACTGAAAAGTCCTGAGTTTCCAATGTCTTCTCAGTCTGAGTTACATTAGCTTTGGGTGTTGATGGCTGGGAAATGTCTGTACATTGTATTTGTGGTAGCATTTCTTCCTCGTTGCTGCAGCTATTTTAGTTACTATCTAAAAAGACCAATTTTCATGTAATGAAAATTATTTGAAATAATGTCTATTCATTATAATAAAGTGATGAATGCTCACTTTCGAGAAAAAAAATGGAACTTTAGATTTGTTATAAGCATGTGTTTTTTTTTTCATTGTTTTAAATGCTACTACAGTTAAGGTTCACCTTACCTATACGAATGGATTTACATTCAATAGTTGTTCATGTAGAGCCTTGTAGCTCTACACTCTCAGTTTCATGAGGTCTTAACTGCTGGAAATCTTGATCTTCTCCTCTACGTGACATTTCCAGATTCATATTTTCTTATCTCGCATCTGAAAAGCCTCAATAACCTTAATAACTTTGGAGATCTCATTTGAAAATATGCTACATCCAACTCTCTCCATATAAAACTACCTATTTGTTCTAATGTACATAGAATAAAATATAGGATAGGAACTTACTGGGTGAATACAGAGTTGGAACAGCAGTTCTCTTCAGGCCTCTCTTGGTTCCCTGTACAATCGAATCCGCACAAAAATGTTTGCCGCACACTCGGTGTAAGTTATAAATTTTTTCATTGTCCAAACCAAAGAGTTTAGAATTGTTCACATTTCTCACCCTCTGTCGAAATAGTTCTGATTTTGGGAATCGATGCATTTTAAATATACGTTCTCTACTCTCACTACTACGGCATTCCGGTACGCAGCATTTTTTTGCATACATTATGATACAAACTAACAGAATTATCTAAAAAATGATGAAATAGGACTATCAGGAAATCACAATGACATGTAAAATGGCCAATTGACACCGCCAAACTCGAAAAGTCAACTTGACTACTTGTCCATCACGTGACAATCTTGTGATGAATGTGCGACTTGAGCGCCGTTAGGTGGATGGACTGGACCCTAACATAATATCGCCGTTGCCTTTTTACGAAAATCCTCTATAGGGATTTCTTTCTGATATAAATAAATAAAATTGAAATGTGACGTGACACTGACAAGACAAATCTAACTACCTCTACGACGTACGTGCCTACGACGTCGATGCATCAACGTTACCAAATGTGAAAGATGGAAATGTGTAAATTTTGGTTCGCCACGGATCCATAAGTGATACTGGACCATGAGTTCCTAATCAAAGGTCATACATGTATGGAATGCGATAGTGATCATATATAGTTTGATAGAAAAAAAAAAAAATGAAATATTGTGGCATACCAATCACACATCCTCATGACTGGGTTCAGCTTGTTGGGCAAGTTGGAAAGAAGAAACTCTTCATTGTCAGGAAAAAGGAAAAAAGCCGATTTTCTTTCTCAGGTATTTTCGAAGGTTCCCTTGCCAATAAGAAGCTTCATGGCAGTGACAATTGGAAACATGTTCGATTGTTTAGATTTGACAAAGCCCATCCTGGAGTCTTGTTTTACAAGACATCCTTGAAAATATCAGGGGAGTATCAGAGCGTTGACTGGAAATCTGAAAATAAAACTTTAGTTCTAGTTATAAAACAAAGTTATAACGGACCTAATCTCATTTCCTGTGAAAAAAATAACCTCGTGGATCTATGTACTTCCATTCATAAGAGAAACCTATCAAGATTTTTACCAGAATTAAAAAACTTATCAGACAGCAAAAGATATGTACCCAGATGAAAGTTCGGAATGTTCGGATGAATCGGATGGTTAGTTCCTTATTTTTTTTGGTTCTTCATTAAAAAAAAAATGCATTAATAAATAGTCTCTTATTTGTGTAAATAGATCTGGGTCAAAATTTGAAAATAAATAGGGTAATTCCGGGAGAGATGGACCATCGCCTGAGATGGACCAGTCGTCTGATTCCTACAATAAATGTTGAGGGGTACTACTGGCCACGCTGTCGCGTGAGCAAATGATTGTCAATGACTGTCCGATTAGTGTAAAGTGTGTGGTTAGTTTTCGGAAGTTTGTAATTATTCATACGTATATTAGGTGGGTTCGGCTATCGCAATCTGTGCACTCCAGCGGTACTCCATGCGTTCGGGTATGACCTTTTCGTGTCAGTAGAGTGACTCTGCTTGCGTTCGAGTATGGCCGAGCGGCGTAAATGGAGCTCACTCCGAAAGTTCCACCTCGGAAAGTGGGATTCAGAGTGAACATGCGCAGTGAGGTTGTTTTTTGAATTTTTGTTTGGTCTTGTCATTTGAGTTTGGTTAAGTTGTTTATTCACATTTAGCAAACCAACCGAACAAGAACTAAAGTTAGTTTGAACCGAGGTTTGAACATTAAAAAGTGAAAACCAAAAACAAGTAATGGAAAAGGTAATCAGCTGTTACACGCATTATGTGGCAACAGATTCGTAGAATCAAATAATACTGATGGATGATGGCAAATTGGAACTTGGCAAAAAAAGTAGTAAGTTTATGATAATATACCTAGATAACATGAATTAAAATGCTGTTTGCATATCTTTTTGCTATTTTCGCTTTGTTTAAGGTGTTTTTATTACGGTTTGTCAAGTCAGTTTAAATAGTCATTGTAACATTGTAAACATAATTTGTAGTTTAAAGAATACAGTAAAGTTTTGTAAAGTAGCTAAATGATCTTATCTATTATCAAATTGACCCTTATTGCGGTAATGTACCTATTTATTTTCCAGATAATGAAATAGTAGCAGTATCTATGTAATGAGGTTATTGAAGAGTTAGGGCTGCAGGAGCATTTTATGAAAAAAAATATGAAAAATAGCTACGAAATACAGGGTGTCCCAGAAGTATTGGGAGATATTTGGGGGACGGTTAGTTGTGACACAAATAAGTCTGAAATGTTTGAGTCGGGAGAAATCAGGGGAGAAATGGCCCAAATTTTAGGCGTGTATTATATACGCGAAAACCATGTAAAAAGACCCATATGTTGTTATCCGATATTCATTTCTAAATTTGAATAATTATTCGGCATTTTGCAACACTTTAATCACTGAAACTTGAAAATAAACGTTTAATTACTGCTAAAATACACAGACGCATTGTCAAGAATACGTAGATGGTAAATACTTTGTAGTCTTGAGCATGGCATAATCTATTTACGTGAAAATTTTGATAAAATAGTCGAAAAAAAAATGATATCGAGCTATAACTTGAAAACAAAAGAATATCGGATAAGAACATATGTTTTTTTTTTCATTGTTTTCGCGTTTAAAATACACTCTTGAAATTTGGGACATTCCTCCCGATTCACCCTGTATATTCTCGTAAGAGCCTTCCTTTCGGAATTATTCGTACTTTGAAGTAACATCCTGGAGAACGTTTTTCCTTGATAGCTCCGAAACGGTGAGATCATTTTTAGTGAAACTTGGACAGTATATGCACTACCTAAGGTCTGAAAATTTGAAATTATGGAAAAATTTCTATCTACTCTTGGAGGCCTGGGGCGTACCACTTCTTCCATAAAATCCTCTAAACTTTGACGTACCTTCTTTTTTTTTAGTTGCAATTTTTGATTTAGGTTCGTTAATTTATTTAGAATAAAAAAGGTACTCTTTATTCACATCGAAAAAAAAATGAATCGTTAAAAAAAAAACTCCAATTACATATCGTCAAATTATCCAGCTAGTTACTAGGTACACTGAAAAAAATGGAGGCTTTGGCCCAAAATATTCCACGCTTTTGAACGATAATTCTTGTAGACAAGAGAAAATATTCTACCAGAAGAGAATATCCTTTAAATCAAGAGAATTTATATTGAATCAAGGAAAATGTCTCTCTTGAAGCAAGTTTCAATTTCTCTTGAATGGTTTTTGCTTCAGACAAAGTATAAAATTCTTGTTACAAAATCGCGGAGATTGTGAATTTCATTCAAGAGATAAATATCTTGTTCCAAAATCATAGAAGCACTTGAGAAAAGAAAACGTGATATAGAAGATCTTATTACAAAATCCCAGTAACTGAAACTTGTTCAGTCTTTTATCGCAAGAGAAAGTGTTCTTATTTCCAAATCCGTGCCTTGGAATGTTTTGGTAGAATCTTCTATCAAGTAGTTTCACGTTTGGCTCAAAAACAATAATCCCCACCACTACTATCGGCACAGCTCCCTGGTTGAACCCGTTCAATCCTTCCACTTTCCTCTTGTTAATTCGAGTGCACGTACGCGTTTTTTGTTCAATGTAATGGCTGTGAAACAGTGTTTGAAAAAATTTCGTGTGGGCCATTTATGGCCGAAATTTGAAGGTAAGTATTTATATATTATGTATGTATTTGTCTGGTAATCCTTTGATGTCTTCAAATACTTAGATTATGTTGATATGCGTACAAAAACGAACAATATCATGATTAGAGGGACGCCGTAACTCCAATCGAATGTACCCGCTAATCCGCCAAGTAAAACAAAAAAAAACGAAACAAAGTCATATCTGACAAGTAGAGAATCGATTCAGCTCATATTACTTGGATACTTGGTCATTTTTATTGCTTCTATACGACTGCATCTTTGGAAAGGACCGCGTGATTTTCTGTACAATGGCCGACGTTATAGGTTTGAGAGTTGTAGGTGATTTTGTTCTCAGGACAAGAGAAATTTGCTTGGCTTTTTGTGATAGGTTTAACTTTTGATAGTCAAAATGATAATCATGTCACTAAAACAAGTTCATATTATACTTAAAATGTATTGTTTCGTCAAAAGACATCTATAAGGTATGAAGATTATATCAGGCTGCATATCATATCATGAGGCGCGTGCAAAACAGGTCCACTTTTTCACAAAATCACGTTTTACTGGTTTCTGGTTCTAAGTCGTGATTTATACAGGGTGCATCCGATTAAGTCGGCACTTTTGTTAACTTCTTTATTAGTGAAGATACGAGGTCGTTCAAATGAGAGAACTAGTAGTATTTTTTCCGCTGATTAACGTGGTATTAACAGAAAACCAACTGAAAGCCGGAGTTCTCGATTTATTTGAAAAAAATATACTTTTTTCCAAATGGGACACGTGCATGTATATTCTTATTATTATCGATTGCCCACTCTTTCCTGAACACAAAAGGTTATTACGAATTTTGTCTTAAAACCAAAAATAACGGAGTTATGGCTTTTTAAATGTTTTGGAAACTTTGCCATGAAATTTGGAATTTTGACAAAATAATACATATTGGATGCCATATTTGCTATTAAACTTATTATATCGTGCTTAACGTATTTTGTTTGTCAAGCTCATCTTGAAACAATTAAATCATCGAATCTTGTTACTTTGACGTTTATGAATTAGTCTAGGAAAATACATAATTCCGTTATTTTTGGTTTTAGAAAAAAATTCATAATAACCTTTTATGTTCAGAAAAAAATGGCTAATCAATGCATTCAATTATGATAAAAATATACACGCTGCTCCATTAAAAAAAAATCGAAATAAATCAAGAAAGCGTTGTTCAATCATTGTTTTTTTGTCAGCATAACGTTGATCCGCAGAAAAAATACTACTATAGTTCTCTTATTTAAAAGACCTCGTATTTTCAATAATAAAAAAGTTAGCAATATAGTGCCGACTTAATCGGAGGCACCCTGTATATCGACCCATGCTCTCGTTTTCCATCGGCAACTTGTTCTGTTGAGTTGAATTAAGATTATTGATTTTGTTTGTGCTCAATGTATGGGATTTGTGTGCAAAACCGGATAATAATATATCCAATGTTTACGCTTGGATGGTATACTTTTTTCCAAAAAAATATTCTGCGATCAGTGCGATCAGATGATTTATCTCATTAGATTAGAACTGTATTTTTGGGGGTAATACCACGAGTGCTTGAAGATTACCAATACATTTTCACGAAGCTGAAGAGCATATTTTTTGTTTTGCAAAATAAAACCTATACACTTTAGTCCATCTTAAAATGAATTGTTTATGCATGGTTATGATTTTTTCCTTCTTATTTCAGAACAGAATATTGATGACATTGAATTATTGTCAAAGTTATCCCCGGAAAAAATTTTTTTTTTAGCCCCCAGCATTGGGGATAAGATAAGGCTGGAAAAAGGAATAAAACCTTTAAGCGAAACAGATATTGTAAGTTTTTAAATTATTTTAGTGGGACATAGCAGTAGCAGATTTTCATTATGTATTTGGATTTAATTCACATTTTTTTTTTGGGATCAGAAGAAAAAAATCTATTGTCCCATTTAAAAAAATACCATTTTTCCCAAAAGGGTATGTTCGATTGTAATTATGCTGACTTCATTTGGAACAGGCCGTAAAATATGCTCTCCAAGATGTTCAAAGTTTTATTTTTTTATACAAGTTTGCCACGTACTTGATTGTCCTTCGTACTCGATATGAATTTACATAAAATAAAGGTTAATTGATCTAACTCGTGGTTTTACGTACGTGCAAATTAACCCTAGCTCATACACGGTTCGGAGAGTTGGGTGTGGTAAAATGTTGAGCGCCACCAACTTGTAACAATCCAAATTGGAAGATCTCTCAGTTGTTACGAGACACGAGTTAACATCAATAACCCAAAACAAAACAAATGGTAAAACATCAACTAGACAATACTCAGTGAATCAATTCAACAACAATATTTATTCAACAGTGTATAATATGAATAAAATAAATAAAATGTGAGTAGGATCGAAAGCGTTCTAACTAAAACTTCGATAAAATTATAATGCAATAAACGGGCGAGTGTGATCACACCTAACAATAAGGCCGCAATGCGTCAATTACTCACTTCTATGTCAACTGACTGTTATCAAATTGGAAAATGTGAAAGTAAAATGAATAATTATTATGTATACACTGCTGTTTAAATAATAAAAAAAATAGAATCTCTTAGCTGTTTCTTGACTTCTAGCTCTGGTGGTATTCTCGTCTAGTCCAACATTGACTCAGACTGAACTCCCATAAACCTCTTGTACTCTCAAATAGTGAACTACACTGTCTTCACTGGCAAGGTTCAGATCAGGGAAAATACCATTCAATAATTAGATGACATGAACAGAGAAACTCTCAGGAAAAAGAAAAAAACCCTAAAAATATAAATGAGGAGAAAAGTAACAAGAAGAAAACGGCACTCACCATAAGATGTTTGGGTTTTGAGTATTTATTCCAAATTCACCGGCACGCTTTCAGATTACTTAATTTGGAATGTTTCTGAGTTGACTGGGTTATGGAAAAGAATCTTTGAATTATGAATAAAATTGGAGAATTTGACATAACTCACCTCGATCAAAAAAAAACTGACAGATCCTTAATAACGATAACATAGTATAATAAACAACCGATAATTTCACCACAATGCGCCACCAAAATCACCAAAATATCAGACTCTCTGATAATCGACGCCTCAAGTGGGAAAAATTGAGCAATCCGCTTCTAATCCGTTCACGACAACGATAAAAGATGAAGCGTTTCGCTCTCCAGTTTTTTTTTTTTTAAGTGAGTGTCACAGAAACGTAGGTGACTATTGTCAACCCTTCGGTCACCAGATCAAGGTATGTTCATAGGAACATTGTTCGGAAATAATTATTGTGCCCAGAACCCAGAGGATTGTTGTATAAAAATAGATGAGTGGCATGAAAAATCACCTGTTACAACTCCCCCTCTCCTTCGATAGGAGGGATAATACCTAGAAGAATTGACCGACGAAAATCATCCAAATACAATAAAAAAAAACAGAGATAAATTAACACCATGAAGAAACAAATTGAAAGTTACTGACAATCACGTAGTTTATGAAATGTATGTAGATATCTCAATTGCTTCAACTAGGAAAGTTACTGGACCTGCTTAGTCTCGTCGTCAGAGGGCTTCTCATCCACTGAATTGTATGATTTCAGGTCCTGAACATGCCATACTCCTATAGGACTTCTCGACTCATCTTCCAACTCATAAGTCCAAGAACTTATTCTCCGACGTACGATGAATGGTCCAATATACAAAGGTGCAAGTTTAGCTGAATAATAATTCAAAGCATCAGATAGAGATTTGTTCCTTCGCCACACCTTATCTCCCACAACGAAGCTTAAAGGACGTCTGCGCAAGTTATATCGTTCGCGATTACGATTTCTCGACTTCTTCACTTTCACATCTTGATATAGCTTCTTAAATCCTTCCTGCCTTTTCTGAACGTAAGATATCACATCTGGATCTTTATCAGGAAGCTTGCTTGTTCTTCCAAAAAGTCTGTGTTCTCTTCCATACAGAATATAAAATGGCGTGTGACCAGTTTTTTCACTCGGTGATGTTCTCAGAGCACATCCAATGGCTGCCAAATTATCATCCCAGGTCCTATGATTATCTTGGTTCACGTAACTCCTGATCATTGTCTTCAGAACCCTATTAACTCTTTCTGTGGGATTTGCTCTTGGATAATATGAAGCTGTGTAAAAGATGTTGGTGTTGTACTTTTTACATAATGCTTGAAATTCTCTCGACCTCATTTGTGCACCGTTGTCACACATCAGATTATCGGGCACTCCATGGACAAGAAACACGTCATTCTCTATGTATTGTACTAAAGACTTTGCATTAGTTTTACGACATGGAAACAGAATATTATATTTAATAAAATAATCTGTCACGACAAGAACATATGAGTTACCCTTCCGAGAACGAGGTAGTGGGCCAATATAATCCAAACTGATTGTCTGCCATGGTTCTGAAATTTCTGGACGGTCACCCATGAGTCCGGGAGGTGCTTTTTGTTCAACTTTACTTCTTGCACATGTCGAACACGCTCGCACATACCTTAGCACATCACTCCTCATCTGAGGCCAAAAGTGATTCTGAAGAATCTTAGCATACGTCTTAGCCACTCCAACATGACCAGCGGCAGGTATATCATGACATAATTTGAGTATCTCTCTTCTCTGGTCTTTCGGCACTATCAACTTTCAATCACTTGATGTCGAAAACTCAGGATACTTATTCTTCACATACTTAAGCAAAATTCCATTCTCAACTCGCCACTGTGGAAATTTACAGGATTCTCCTCAATTCTTCCCATCATCTTGCAATACCATTTGTCAGTCGTATCCTTGAATTTTGAAGTGTCCGGAACAGGGATTGTAACTGAATTCACAGCTACTGGCACTGACCTACTTAGCATATCTGGCACTACATGATCTTTCCCCTTTGGCTGTAATCGAAGCTGCCATCTAGCCAATCTACCTTGAGGATCCTTCAATCGGTGCAACCATAAAAGTGAGTAGTGGTCGGTGATTACTTTGAAATGTGCGCCTTCCAGATAATGTCGAAGCTTTTTGATAGACCAAATAACTGCGAGGCATTCCTTCTCTGTAACCGTCAGCTTCATCTCTTGCTTTGTTAGTGACCTGGACAAATAACAAATAACTTTTTCGCCATCAAATTCTTGCGTTAATACTGCCCCGATACCATAATTTGAAGCATCTGTCTGTAATACAAATTGTCTTTCAAAATCTGGACATGTTAAAACTGGTGCTGTAACTAAAAATTCTTTGAGCAGGTTGAACGAATTTTGACAATCCGATGTCCAGTTCCATTTAACGTTTTTCTTGATTAAATTGAGTAATGGTGCAAGGAGTGTGGAGAATTCAGGCACAAACCGACGATACCACGATTCTGTACCAATTAGATGACGAACTTCAGATGAGTTTTTAGGAGGTGGAATATAAATTATGGCTTCTATCTTTTCCGGATCTGGTCTCAATGCATGTGAATTTACAACATAACCAAGACACTTCAATTCAGGCTTACAAAAATTACATTTTTCGAATGATACAATCAGTCCAGCTTCTTGTAATCGATCGAATACAGTTTCCAAAATTTTGAGATGATCTTCAAAGTTGGTAGAGATAATGATGATATCATCCAGATACACAAAACTGAAGGCTCTAATTCGGGTCCCAATATGCAATCGACGATTCTCTGCCAAGTTGCAGGTGCATTAGAAAGTCCAAATGGCATACGACAAAACTGAAAAAGGCCTCTTCCTGGTACAGTAAATGCTGTGTACTCTTTTGATGACTCACTCGAAGGTACTTGCCAAAACGCTGTCTTGATATCAATTGAACTGATGAATCGAGCATTTCTCAACCTATCCAATATAGCAGATATATAGGGTATCGGATAAGCATCCTTCTTTGTTACAAGATTTAGTTTTCGAAAATCTATACAAAACCTGTATCTTCCATCCTTCTTTCGAGCTAAACAGACAGGACTCGACCAAGGACTTTTCGATCGCTCTATAACTCCCAACTTTAACATTTGCTCCACTTCTTCATCTATGAACTTCTGCTTGATAGGTGCTACCGGATAATATCGTTGCTTGATCGGTCTGGTACCACGCTCCACTTCAATGATATGTTCCGCGACTCTACAACGACCAAGACCCTCTCCCATCATGGCTATTTTTTTCACCAACTTATCCAACTTCTCTTGCTCTTGTGTAGTTAAAACATCGAAAACACTACACATCAAAGGATCTTTTGGTGACTCTGCAAAATGCCAAACGTCTTGATTTAGGTCAGGAAAAATCTTCATCATCTTCCAGAAGTCGACACCAAGAATTAGGTAATGTGAAAGTTCTAGTATCACTAACACATCCAAAACTTTTGTTTTGTCCATTAAAGTTATGGGCGTGGAAATATAACCAATACTGGTACAATTTTGACCATTTGCAACTCGACAACTACGATCTTGACGTTGAAGTTTTAAACCCATTTTGATCAAAGCTTCATATCCAGGCTGTCCTACTAATGTATGGCTCGCTCCAGAATCTAGCAATCCCATCATTTCATATCCAAGTATACTAACTTTAAGAAATGGGCGTTGATCACCATGAGCATGACTAACTATGAAATCTAGTACAGGATTATTGATGAATTTGGTCGTTGCGTCAACTTCTGGGGAATTAACCAAACGACCTAATAGCTTCCCCTGTATCCGTTTTCCGGATTACATTTGCGACAATTTCTCTTCATTACATTAGGAGCTCCACAACCAAAACATTTCTTTGACTGTCTGCAATCTCTGCTCACATGTCCTTCTTTTTTGCAATTATAGCAAGTGAGTGGTGACTTGCTCAAAGGTTTTTGCGGGCGTTTATCCACATGGGCCTCAGCAACTGAAAATCCTTCCTCTACAGATACGAAGGCAAAATCTGGCTCAACAAAATTTTGCCTTTTACGACTTGGTGGGACATAGTGTTCTACCCTGTATTTCTTAGTCTCGAGTTTTAAACATTCATTCTCCAACTCTTCTATGTTTTTGACTACTGGTAGTTGTGTCGAATAGAACGGTGAAAGGTTACGAATGACGATGTCCACCTGAACTTCATCACTAAGCTCATTGTAGCGACGAAACAAGGCATTCATACACGAAAGATAGTCAACTATAGTCTCTCCAGGATCTTGAGTACGCTTGAGTATTTCTTGAAATAGTCTCGGCTTATAATCAGGTGGCTCAAAATGACGTTTGAGCAAATCCGACAGACTTTGCCAGGACGTAAATCTGTTTCTGTTGGCTCTGAACCAATTAAGCGCCTTTCCTTCGAAAAGATCTATGGCAGTTTCGAATAACTCTTTCTTTGGAACGTTGCGTGCTAGACACAGCTCAGTTACTCTTTACAAGAAACTGTGTACTGACATATGCTTTGATTCGCCCGTGAATTTAAGATTCCACTTCTCCACTCTTTGTGATTTGAAATAATTGTTTGACGAAGTAGAAGCTGTATGCTGCAAAACTTGAGTTGGCTGACTAACAAGAGGATCAATCCGACTGGTTGATGGATTTACTTGATTCTCTGCAGTTGGTTGAAAACCTGACGCCTCATGACTCAACTCAATGTCTGTATTTGGTTGATCAGTCTGGTGGGTTGAGTTCAATAAAAGTATATCGATAAGAATAACAAGTGACTTGTTAGCTGATTCGCTCATGGTCATTGCTTCCAACATGTTACTAAGATTTGGATCATCACTACACATCTGCTCTAGCTGATCCAAGGCTGTAAGAATATCCATCAGGAGAGAAATTCTCTTCTCTTCTTGCTCCTTATCCTCTTCGGACTGTATATTTCCACAAACTGGAATTCGCTCTACTCTTCTCATAAGATGAACCAATTGGGAATGACTCCGTTCTACAAAACTGCATTGATTTTTGAGATCATCGCCACCAATAATCTTCCACTTTACTTGGATATCAACCAAGTGATCTCTTATAACGCTGTCCTCATTTTCGAATTCTGCCTTATACTTTGGGTAATTTAGTGATCTCCCTTTCTTTTCCAATTGTAGAAGGGGTCTTAATACTGCCTTCAATTGATCAACTGTCTGCTCACTCTTCGTAACAATACCTCTAGCTGACAATTCATATTCGAGCATTTTTTTCTTGAGGTGCTGTGCCTTCATTGTATAATCCATATTTGTTTTAAACAGTTGTAGTTTTTATAATTAAATTGTTTTATTCGCGGAAATTAATCAAAAATAAAGAAAAACTTTGAGAGCAGGGGAAATATCGTATTTGATTATAATAGGCGCGAATCAACAGTAACCTCACAAATAAAATCAAAAAAAAGTATCGACAAGAAACAAATTGCAATAATAAGAACTATGACGTGGTGGAACCAAAAAGATGAAGTCTATTGATTCACTGATTATATTCGTCTTTTCTTTTCTTTTAGGGGCCCCACGTTGGGCGCCAAAAATTTGCCACGTACTTGATTGTCTTTCGTACTCGATATGAATTTACATAAAATGAAGGTTATTTGATCTAACTCGTGGTTTTACGTACGTGCAAATTAACCCAAACTCATACACGGTTCGGAGAGTTGGGTGTGGTAAAATGTTGAGCGCCACCAACTTGTAACAATCCAAATTGGAAGATCTCTCAGTTGTTACGAGACACGAGTTAACATAAATAACCCAAAACAAAACAAATGGTAAAACATCAACAAGACAATACTCAAATCAAATCAAAAATCAAAATGTACTTTATTGTCAAGAAAATAAAACATTTCTGTTGACAAAGCTTGCTATAACTATAATTAACATAAATGCGATAAGAAATAAAAGTCGAAATTGTAAAAAATGCAAAGACATGAAAGCATAAAATTGTAAAAAAGATCAATGACATAGTGAACACAAAAAATATATATAACACCAATGATACAGTCAGACGTACAAGTGATGAAACTTAGACAAGTATGATATACGATGCACAGCCGTAAAGGGTATCGTGGTATAATTGTTACAAGTAGTGATTACTCCAATGTATCCTCGAAAAATTCATCCATGCTATAGTAAGCCTCAGTGAATCAATTCAACAATAATATTTATTCAACAGTGTATAATATGGATAAAATAAATAAAATGTGAGTAGGATCGAAAGCGTTCTAACTAAAACTTCGATAAAATTATAATGCAATAAACGGGCGAGTGTGATCACACCTAACAATAAGGCCGCAATGCGTCAATTACTCACTTCTATGTCAACTGACTGTTATCAAATTGGAAAATGTGAAAGTAAAATGAATAATAATATACACTGCTGTTTAAATAATAAAAAAAAATTGAATCTCTTAGCTGTTTCTTGACTTCTAGCTCTGGTGGTATTCTCGTCTAGTCCAACATTGACTCAGAATGATCTCCCATAAACCTCTTGTACTCTCAAATAGTGAACTACACTGTCTTCACTGGCAAGGTTCAGATCAGGGAAAATACCATTCAATAATTAGATGACATGAACAGAGAAACTCTCAGGAAAAAGAAAAAAACCCTAAAAATATAAATGAGGAGAGAAGTAACAAGAAGAAAACGGCACTCACCATAAGATGTTTGGGTTTTGAGTATTTATTCCAAATTCACCGGGCACGCTTTCAGATTACTTAATTTGGAATGTTTCTGAGTTGACTGGGTTATGGAAAAGAATCTTTGAATAATGAATAAAATTGGAGAATTTGACATAACTCACCTCGATCAAAAAAAAACTGACAAATCCTTAATAAAGATAATTTCACCACAATGCGCCACCAAAATCACCAAAATATCAGACTCTCTGATAATCGACGCCCCAAGTGGAAAAAATTGAGCAATCCGCTTCTAATCCGTTCACGACAACGATAAAAGATGAAGCGTTTCGCTCACCAGTTTTTTTTTTTTTTTGAAGTGAGTGTCACAGAAACGTAGGTGACTATTGTCAACCCTTCGGTCACCAGATCAAGGTATGTTCATAGGAACATTGTTCGGAAATAATTATTGTGCCCAGAACCCAGAGGATTGTTGTATAAAAATAGATGAGTGGCATGGAAAATCACCTGTTACAAGTTAAAACATATTAAAAATCTATACCCCGCATGTCTTTCATCCCACTTTGAGATTACTTTTCGACGTATTACTAGATTTCATATGTTTATTTTTGCAGATAGAAGAGCCTCCAGAGAAAATAAGTAAACTAGAAGATTTGTCAAGAGAAAATGATCAACTTGTCAATGAAACTGTTCCTGATGAATTGACTGAAAATGACGGTGTAATAGCACTATCATCAGATATTCCTATCATATATGTTGACAATTTAGTGACATCACCAGGATCCAAAGACTGCCAAGGGGTCCAAGATACTTCTCGAGATACTCTCAGTCTTCCCACCACAGAGACATATTATTATTCAGATACATCTTCTTCAACCACTTTTGAGCAGCCTCGTGGAAATTCGTTACAAAAATCTTCCATAGGCAATTTTGATCTAATAAGTTTTTTAAAAAATGACATCCTTGGTGAGGCCATATTGTGCAAAGGTGCAAGGTCATTGGATAATACCGACAGAGACAGTTTGTGCGAAATTTTAATCAAACATCTAATTCAAGAATAGGGAAAACTAAATTCTGAGGATTTCCTAATACTGACAAAAAAAATTGTTAACGCATTTCACCGAGAACTCGGCTCTACCTATTACATTGCTGCTATTCCCAAGACCCAGTCGACAAGGAACGAGCACGAAAAGGCGAGAGGAAAACTTATTGACAAGCAGCGCAATTTACTATACCTTATCAGAAAACTAAACCATGAGACCAAATCCAATTTGGTGGAGAATACGCTTCCTATAGAAGGTAATATAATTTCCCATTTTTCATCATGATATGAGTGCGTTGAAAGTACATTTTCAAGGCAAACATTCAAATGTGTTCATCATGTGCCTTGAAGACTTTTACTCAAACATATAATATAAAAGTTTTTTTATGCAATTCTTGGGAGCCTTAAAAGTGTTTTTTTTCAAGCATGCACTAGTGTTGGAAGTGAATTGTCAATCTGTTTAATATCCACCTAACATAGTCCGAGTGACATGGTGACTATATCATAAAAAAAATCGAGAAATTTCAAATTTTCAAAGAAAAGTTTTCAAAAATTGAATTTGTAACTGTCTTATTGCCTTTTGTTGCCGTTAATAGAATTTATATTTATTTTCTTGAAAGCATTATCAACGCACTTGAGTGAATTCTAGACCTCGCTTCAATAACATTCTTGGTATATTGTGTAAGTTTCCTTGGGAAAAAAAATAACTGAGAACATGACCTAATCTTTCAGACATTTCTCAAGCCGCAAAGGACAGTCAAATTTGGCTCAGGAAAAATAGTGAACCAACTGGCGAGCTGATAACCCATTGGAAAACGGCGTGCAATCGCTTTGGTAGAGTATCATTGTTTTTTTCCTGAATAATACTTTTTCCACGAAAGACGGACAAACGATATTTTCAAATTTCAGGTCAACTACGATTATGCACAACTTCATCCAGCTGGGCCAGACTTCGATTTAGACGTAGAATTCGAGACCTTCTTTAAGAAAGTGCTCAATTTACGAAAATCCTCATTAAGCCCCGCAGACAACACTATTTTGGAACTTTTGGAAGGTGAAATAACAACAGGTACATACTTTAATTCAATATATAATAAACTGTTTATTTTTTGGAAAAATAATTTTTTTCGTAAGCAAAACTATGTATGAATTATTAAGGATATACTTTTTTTTGATAAAGGCTATAGTAAAAAAGTTCTTTATATATGTATCAACTAAAATTGAACACATGCTACAGAATCCAAATAACCCTATATTGTATGGTTAACTAATGATAATTTATTGTTGATGGTGAAAAGCTAGTTTAATTTATCTATTTTTTATCAAAACTAAAAAAAAATATGATTTGCAGCAAAAATTGGTTTCCGGCGGAATGTTTACTATGTTGATGTACCTTTTTGAGAGCTTGCTACTTTTTTAAAATAAATTTATTGTGTCAGTTTCACTCGAAAAATAAAATAAAATTTGTTGAAAACAGAGATTCAATCTGTGTTGCATTTAATTTGACATGTATGTATTTTTTATTTTAGACTCAAAAAGAGCTATTCAGCTATATCTACTGGAGCCACTTCTTCCTCTAAAGACAAGAACAAAGGTGAAGAAACTAAATTGGAAACCTTCCGTACCCGAAGCCAGAGAGGGTTATCTTGTACATGTATGTAACCCAGGTGACATTGAAAACGTGAGGAGAAATAAAATTAATTCTATGTTTACCAAGGGATTAACGGTTCAGCCGTATATAATAATTGTTGGACAAAATCTCAATAATATTACACAGGCACTAGTTATTATAGACGATAACACTTATTCTTGTCAATCTGTTTTGGAAGCACTCGACTTTTGTTTTAAATCATACATAGTATTGGATGCCAAATATCCTTTTCAGTGCCAGCATATTTGGTATCTGATACAGTGGTTGGTATATAAGATATTTGCCCCAACCGACCCCAAACTTCTATTAGTAAATGATGTTTTGAATATGTGATCTACTTTTTTCCCTAGTATTATAGACTTGGTTTTTTTTATATTGTTCTTACCATGGCACAGAAATGATGAACTCGGGCAAAGTTTCACGTGGATATGCGTGCTTCAAGTGCAAGGGATCGTTTTCATCACATAAAACTCTGATGTCGCATATAAAAATGTGCCATCCTTTTATCTCTGAATATCGCTGCAGTCAGTTGAACTGTTTTAGATCGTATAAAGATCTTAACGGTCTACGCAAACATTATCATTCTTATCACAGTAATCATATTGAAGAAACTTTCACAAACTCAAATATTGCGATAAATGAAGAAGGTTTTTCTAATTCATCAACTTTACCCCTATTGTCTGAAAATGAACATTCAGAACATGATAAAATAATAAGAACCAACACGGCTAACACTGATTCTGAAGCTACACAAAGTTTTATACCAAATATTACGACTCATGATCTTGAGTCATTCGTTGCTGATTTTATTGGTGAATTATACAGTAATTGCTCTTTGAATAGAAATATAGTTCAAGTTGTTCTTGATAATACTAAAACTCTTATCGACCA
Source organism: Orchestes rusci (assembly GCA_958502075.1). Lineage (NCBI taxonomy): Eukaryota > Metazoa > Arthropoda > Insecta > Coleoptera > Curculionidae > Orchestes > Orchestes rusci. The sequence goes on along the minus strand of OY293304.1, from coordinate 91,664,013 downwards.
AGTATTTACAGTCATTTTAGAACAGTTGGGAAAACATAATTCAGAACGTATTGTAACCAAAGAAGAAAGAAGTAAGATATTTCAAAATGTCCTTCAAGAATTCAATAATGTAAATACAAAATATCTCAGATTCAAACATTTAGAAAATCAAAATTCCTTTATTAAACCTAGACAATACAAAATTGGTTTAACAACTTCATTACGTCAAATAGATACACCAAGACAAGCAAGATTGTCAGTACGTGAAGTTCAGGGACAAATTATTTGTATTAGAAGTGTTCTTAAAAGATTCTTAGAAATTCCAACTGTTTTCACAAAAATAGAGGCCTTTATAACAGAACAGGAGTCAATTCTGTCTGGGATCACTAGTATATACCAAGGAGAGCTGTGGAGAAATGTGAAAAACAATTTCAGAGACCAAAAAGTTTTTCCGATCTATTTATTTTTTGATGACTTCGAGCCAGTCAACCCTCTAGGCTCAAGAGCTGGAATCTATAAGATAGGGGCGGTGTATCTATCCCTGGCATGTATGCCCTTTGAATTTGCCGCTTTATTAGAAAACATTTTTTTAGTACAGCTCTTTCATTCCAGTGATAGGAGTACACATGGAAATGAAAAAATTTTTCATAATTTGATTGACGAACTCATTTATTTAGAGCAAGAAGGTATTTCTATAATTTTACCCGACGGTAAAGAGCAAATGGTCCATTTTACTTTGATACTTTTATCAGGTGATAATTTGGGTTTGAATAGCATACGGGTTCACTGAAAGTTTCAACTCTGAAAATTTTTGCAGAATATGTCTAACTACAAAATTGGTATCACAGACGGAAACAGATGAATCTACTTTTATTTATCGAGATGCAAGAAATTATGATTTTGATTGTATCCATAAGTCACATGGTGTGAAAGAGTCTTGTATTTGGAATTTACTACCAAATTTCCATGTAACTAAAAATGTATCTTGTGATCTCATGCACGATCTTCTAGAAGGTGTTTTAAGGTACGACATGGCCTTCATAATAAATCATCTTATCAAAAAGAAATATTTCACTATAGAAATTCTGAACAATCGTATAAAATTTTTCAAATTTTCTAAAGCCGACACTAGTAACCCTATGCCTCAAATTAAACCGGAACACTTGAAAAAAAATCACCTTATAATGAGCGCGTCAGAAATGTTATCGCTAGTAATATATTTTAGTTTTCTGGTAGGAGATTTAGTATCCGAAAATGAACCTGTTTGGAGATTTTATTTAGTTACCCTTCAGATTGTGGAACTGTTATTAAGTAGAACCTTCACGAATGATCTATTATCATATTTGAATACTTTAAATCAAGAGCATCATTCTATGTTAATTGAGATATTTGAAGAACATTTGAGGCCTAAATATCACTTATTGTTGCACTATCCCAAAATTATAAAAATGTTAGGCCCCTCTCGACATTACTGGGGAATGAGATTCGAAGGATTTCATAAACTGTTAAAAGCTACAGCTCATGCAACAAGCTGCAGAAAAAATTTATTGGTAACTCTGTCCACAAAACAACAATTAAGGTTGTCTTATAGATTATCCAGCAAAAAAGGATTAGAGTATGAGATAAAAACCGGGCCATGTAGCACATTGAATGCAAATATCAAAATTCTCAAATCAAATTTTACCAAAGCATCTGTTTCTGTTCCGTGGGTAAGCATCAATAATTATAGTTTGTACAAAACAGGGTACTTTCTTAGTACCAGTGATCGTGATGAGACTGATGGCCTTGTAACTTTTGCTCAAATTGAAAAAATCATTATTGATAAGGATTCTGTTTTTTTTTATTGCAACCTTATTATACTCTCGGATTTAGTTTCCATTTTCAAGCGTATGAACTTAGAGAAATGAGTGGCAAGACCGTTAATTCTCTCGAATCTTTAAGAAACAGAATGATTTTCAACATTCATTATGTAAGAAATGGATGTTTCATATCAACGATCAAGTAAAAGTTTGCGATTTTGTTTCTGTGCCCTGGGAAGCAGCAATAATTTATTATAGTTTGTAAAACAGGGTACTTTCTTAGTATGCCAGTGATCGTGATGAGACTGATCTTGTAACCCGTGTTCAATTGAAGTTTATTTATGTTTATATAGACTCGAATCTCTATGATGTTTAACATTCAATATGTTAGAAATGTTGTTTTTTTTTTCATTTCAATGACCAAGTTGAATTATGTGATTTAGTTTATGGAATACAAAATGTTTATGTTATCGCGTTATTTATGATGTAGGTTTTGGAGTTCCTATATAATTATTTTCAAGTATTTAGTCAACTTGAATAACTATACAGGGTCCTTCATTAGTGCGTCGGGCAATCCTAGCGTGGTTATTTACAAAAGTAGAAAAAAAAGTTTTATACAAAAGTTGTAGAATGTGACTTTATGCATATTTTGAAAATATTTTCAAACATACAGGGTGCGTCACAAAAGTATGGCACGAAAAAGTATGATTTTTTTAAATGGAACCCCCTGTATATTAATTGATATTTCAATTCTTTCTTCAATTTGGAACAAACATTGTGCTACAACTAATGTTCCTAAATTCAACCGTTATCGAGATATCGCGTTTTAAAAATGGCATTTTTGCAACTTTGACATGCTATAAAACTCAAACTATTCAAGTTAGAGAAAAATGGATTGCACATTCCTATCTTAACTTTTCAAGAGCTATTCAAGGAGATTAAATCCATTATTGTGAAAAAATGACAAAATGTGCCGAAAAAAGTTGACAGTTGACGTTACCTTCTATCCAAATGACAGAAGAGCTCTTGAAAAGTTAAGATAGGAAAGTGCAAACCATTTTCCTCTAACTTGAATAGTTTGAGTTTTATAGCATGCCAAAGTTGCAAAAATGCCATTTTTAAAACGCGATATCTCGATAACGGTTGAATTTAGGAACATTAGTTGTAGCACAATTTTTGTTCCAAATTGAATAAAGAATTGAAATATCAATTAATATACAGGGGGTTCCATTTAAAAAAATCATACTTTTTCGTGCCATACTTTTGTGACGCACCCTGTATGTTTGAAAATATTTTTAAAATATGCATAAAGTCACATTCTACAACTTTTGTATAAAACTTTTTTTTCTACTTTTGTAAATAACCACGCTAGGATTGCCCGACGCACTAATGAAGGACCCTGTATACCTATTTATTTTTGCAATTAATGTTTGAAAAAATGTTTGTACTTTGTTTTGAAGGTATTTTTCTGGCGATTAGATATTTTTAAATTCCGAAAAAAGGCCTGAGGACGTTTCAACTATGATCTGAAACGTCCTGTTATGCCACTCTTGGAACAAGAATAACTTCTCTTGAGTCAAGTACAACCGCTTTTGGTTTTAAATATTTTATGCTCTAGAATCAAGAAATAGATCTTGGGCTAAGAACAACATTTATTTGGCTGTTTCTTCGGACAAGAGAAATATCTCTTGGAAGCACATCATACGATCGTATTATAAGATATTTTGGGGTCTGCGCCGTCGGCTTGACCCTATTGAGATCACCCTACCAATCTTGCCCAACCCACGTGCTCATAACATACCTCTCTACCACTCTTCATGCTCGAAGAGCCCGCCCCACTCTTCAGAGTGCGACGTCTAGTTTCCTGTTTATTCAGTACGCTATCGATTTTTGCCCGAGTAACAAGTGCTCTGTGACAAAGGCGTGGCCGTTCGAGATTTTGTGATTGAATCGTGCATTATTTTTTTGAGGTATGTACATTAATTGTTACTCTTGTATAACAGTTTCCGTCTAGACGCAATTTGTTGGGTTTTTAAGCCTATTTTTCTGAAACAACTGGCGACATCGTCCCATTGTTTTGTGGATATGTGAGCCGGCGTCTCGCTATCCTTGAGACGTCGTCTTGCTTTCGTTGAGGCGACGGCTCATCACTGTTGGGCCGACCGACGTCTCAACTGTTTGGAGCCGTCGTGTCGTCTCGTGCCCTTTGGGTCGACGTCTTCCTTGACTTGAGCCCTAGCCGTCGTCTATAGATATTTGAGACGACAGTATGAGCCGTTGTCGGCTCAGGGGGGTAACCTCGCTCAGTGGAGATGTCGGCTCGCATTCCATTCTCTTTATTCTCCATTGCCGCGGTTTTCATTTGCTCTTTCATTGCAGATGGTTTCCCAGGCAGGTCTGTTGGCTATGGCCGAGCTAATGGAAGAGGAGGTGGAAGACGCAGCTGATAATGCTATCTTATCCAAGATTAAAGCTTTGGCAGTTAGTTCCTTACCTGAAGGTTGGATGGAATGGAAATCAGCAAGGTTGAACAGATTAGACATCTTAGCCGCTGATGTGGACCCTCAGATTTTGAACAAAATTCGGTTCGCTCTCCCCACAGTTGGGTTAGCTAAAGCTTTCAATCCGTCTGCAGTTGCTTTGTCTGAGAGGGCATACAGAGAGATGAAGTTAAGAATGCTTGATTGGCCCTTCTGCATTGGCTTGATAGTGGGGCCCCATGCTGTTGCTTCGAGGATCCGCGGGTCTTCTGCTCATCATGAAATAGTGCTTGCGTCCATTGAGAGTTTGAAGCCTCGCCTGAACTCACGAAAGGAGGCTTGTGTTCTTTTGGGCAGAGAATCAACTAGGGCTGATTCCTTGGATGATATGCAGATTCAGAACCAACCTATCTCAGCCAACTTGAGATTGGACTTCCTCGAAAAAAGCAATGCTGATATCCGAAGCATGCTTGAGACTCTTCTCGCCCGTCAACCTTCACAACAGCGCTCCTCTCCACCCCGTGGGGCAGGAACCTCTTTTCTCGCTGATGAGGACTCCTCGGAATTTTCAAATACCTCGGATCAGGAATCCTTCTGGCAAGCTCCATCTCTTGCTCCTATTGTCAGCGATGATTGGAGTTTTGTTCCCCATACGGTTTAACAAGAGCCTCAGGTTCCTGCACCGAAACCTGAATTCCTGTCTCAAGGCTTGCAGTGCCAGCGACTTGGCTGTCAGTCTTATAATCGTATTCGATACGCAGATGTCCAGAAGAAATTGCAGGCGTTTCCCGTCTTCAGTGCCCTACGGATCAACCCCCAGCTCAAGCATTTTAATCATGCTTGTCAGGATCATCTGGTACGAGCAGACACTACCCTTGGTTCAATAAGCCATGGCCTGCTACAACAGAGGGATGCCCTTTCTCAGTCTCTGCGGAGGTTGGTCTCATCGCATCCGGGCATCGCTCAAGATGTCCAGAAGGAGTTTATGGATCCCCAGTCAAGTTTTCGAGTGCTCTCCGATGATATTCTCCAGTACACTTGTGGAAGGCGGGCCGAGGTTATAGAGTCTAGGCGAAGGCTCTTCAGACCCCGTAACGATTATGCGGCGTCTCTCCTGGAGAAGATACCTTCTTCTTCAACCCACATCTTTGAAGAACAACGACTGCAGGAACTGATTAAGCAGCAAGGGCAGTTTTTTCTGCCGCCGGGTAGAAGCCCGGCCCGGCACAGTAATTCGTTCGGTGAAGGTACCGCCTCCCTTAGCTCAACAGCTCCCAGGAGGAGCAGTTTTGGAAGATCCCAGTCCTCCAGGGAGGGTAATAATAGACCATCGGGCTCTCAAGAATATTCTCGCAAGCGCAAATCCTTCGGTGATCGGGATGGATCCAGGGGTGAAAAGAAGCGTTTCAAGAAGAAATGACTATCTAAGAAGTTCAGTTTTCCAAGGGGGCCGTCTGAAGGAATTTATTCAAGAATGGAGAACAGCAGGTGCTCCTCAAAGCATTATAAAATCTGTGATGGGACATACGCCTCCTCTGGTTCTGTTTTCCGAACAATGTTACAATAAAGTTCTCATATATATATGTATATATATATATAACAACGTTGCCTCAAAACGACTTAATGGAGAGGGTGGTGGCTGCTTCACTAGAACTTGATACAGAACGAAAATAGACTTCAACAGGGAGTTGGTGAGGCTTCTAACTCAGTCGTCAGAGTGGTCGTAGGTATAGAGAGAAAGAGCGCCATATAACCCGGTGTAAAACACCAACTCCTAAGGAACGAAAACGGGAAAATACGGAAGATTGAAGGTAAATTTATCGCAGTAAAATAATAATAGTAAACGTCACCAAAACCAAACTCCAAAATACTCCTTACTACGATACGGATTATATCGATATCGAATACCGTACCCTTCTTTGTCGATGTCGATGTCTCACTCTACTTGAACCAATCGAACTATTGACAGTCGGTTGTCGGCTTTGAAATCAAAGTCCAAATTCAGTTGATAAATGGCGGTTTTTATTTACAAGCCGGCCGAACCATCAAAATCTCAGTTAGTGCAGTTTATTAATGGTTCGTATGTTTATGTGGATAATTCAAGTGTACACGAGTCTACGTACGCCGATTTTAGTGATCACCAAAAAGGGGTTTACATTCACGCATTAATTCTATGGATGAACTGAAAAATGTCGTAAGTGACGCTAAACTTAAACCGTAAAACACACAATATTTATCGTTACAAAGTATTGAAATCAGTGATTCTAGATGTTTTAAAAGCCTCAACTGTACAGTAGTCGATAGTATTCTGTTTCAATCCGATTATAATTATCAAAATTGGAACGACTCACCGACAAGCAACATAGGTGACAGATCGGCCCCAAATCATACGTTAGGGTAGGTAAGGGCACATGGGGTGGAGGTAATCGGGTGAGTTCCACGTTGATCCAACTTTTTCAAATCTCACACACTTCTTTCAAGGTGTCTCCAAAATCAGGTTGGTTAGTCGGTCAGGGGGTAGTAAAGGATCGTGTTTCTCAGACAAAAGGGCATGTATGTGGTCAAATAACGTACTCCCAAACTTCAGACTGGATTCGTCGCAAAATGGTGGATTTAGATGCGATAAATGAGTAGAAAAGAGAAATAAGAAAAAGGCCTGAAAATAACATTGAAATTTCAGGGTTATAGGACAACAAAGGGGGTTCGGTTCCTACCACTGTTCGAATGAGGCCTTAAAACGTGGTTGAGTCGATATTTTGGAAAATCTGGACAATAAATCTTCAAATTTGCACTTCGGCAATATAGTGCAGCATATACTGTAGCCGCCACCAAATTTTCGATTAAAAATTGTCAGTATTTCCGTGGAAAATCGGCAAATTGCCAGGAGGTATGTATCACCAGATAACCTCCGAAGAAAAATGTGACCCGAATTGGGTTTTTTCGCAGGGGAGCAAAAAAACTTAGAACCGAAGGAACCTTACATTGTTGCCAGACTGACTAAGTTTGACGATCAGACCAAAAGGGTTTCGATCTGGAGAGATTGATTATGAAATAATGAAATGAAATGACGAAATGAATATATGAATGAATTGAATCAGAAATGACGAACTGTAATACCTTTATTTTGACTGGATGTAAGTAGAATAATTACTGGAGTTTAATTACTGAGGTTCTGATTTAACAATACAAACTAATTACTTAATTTACGATACCAAACTAAGCCTATATAATTAACGATCTAAACGATTCTAAAATTAAAACAGAATTTTTCTTTTAATTTTTGCTTTGATAATTCTGAACCGTAACAACAAATCCTTCATCGATTTGCTTTCTCGGGAATGGAGGCAGAGATCGAGTCCCTGCTGCGGCAGAAGGTTCTAGAGCCATCGGCCCATCCTTCAGGTTTTCTTTCACGGATGTTTCCTGTCCTAAAAGCGGATGGGGGATTAAGGCCTGTTCTAAACCTGAAGCGCCTGAAAATGTTTTTATCCCCGAAAAAATTCCATCTGTTAAATCATCAGAAGGTCCCCAATTTTCTTCAAAAAGGGGATCATTTATCAAAACCGGATCTCCATCAAGCTTATTTTCACATCCCTGTTCAACCGGCACACCGAAGATTTCTTTCGGTGGTGCATCAAGGCCGCGTTCTTCAGATGACCTGTCTTCCGTTCGGGCTCTCAACAGCTCCGTTGACATTTGCTCGGATATCAAATTGGATGGCAGCAGTTCTACGCGAAAGAGGTTTAAGGATAATTGTTTACCTCGACGACTTTCTCCTCGCCTCCCAGAGCTTGGAACTCTTGAAATTGCAAGTAGCCCAGACGCATCGCATTCTTGCAGACCTTGGGATGGATTATAAATTTCGAGAAGTCGATCGTAGAGCCACAGAACACTTGCGAATTCCTCGGTCTCATTTGGGATACCGTCAACGACAGGATTACTCTCCGGAGCCGGAAGATTGCCTCTCTGTCAGAAGACCTTGTCAAAGCAGTTGCAGCCCGTCGATGGACTTGGCGCTTCGCCAAAAGGTTATTGGGGAAGATGAATTTCGCCGGGTTTGCTGTCCCGCTACCTCTCAACTAAAGGGCAATCCAGAGAGGCGCTCGAATTCTACCGGAACACTCTCCAGAACGGCTGGCGTCTTATTCTGTAACGCTCGAACCGTTCGATTCGGTAGGATTTATTCGATTGTGACGTCATTTTCGGTTTCATGTCGCAGAAGCAATTCCGTAGCGTCAGACCGATCGGTAACTCAATCGAAACTTCGATTCGCTTACCGAGAGCTTTGTGGGTTTCGACAATGTCATTAGACCCCCTCGAGAAGGTCGGTAGCGTGACATGCCAACAACTTCTAGATAATAAGGAAGTATTGGACATCCTTACGACAGGCTGAAGTAGTTGGGCAGAGGTTGGTGGACAGGCTACGTCAAGCAGCAGCCAACTGAATTGTTATTGAACACAAATATGAACAAGAAGTTTATAATTATTATTGTCTGCTAATGTCATCTTCAATACGGCAGTTGATAAATTTACTATTTTGATCATTTAATTTTTATAATAAGTCATTTTTTTCTTCACTCTTTCGTATATCCAATATCCAATAAAAACAATTTCAAGCACAACCCAAGCTCTATTTAGAATAACTAACAACTCAAACCAAGTATATTATTATTATTTTGAAAGCAAATAATAAACTATAATCTTGAAACTACACGTCAAAAAATCACTTTCAAAACTTTCTTGGAACTATTTTCACCCTTTATTTGGCTTGGTTCTGACCACAGAATTAAAAATCCAAAGAAAAGATTATATTTGCTCTAGCCACATCTTTTCTGCATCTTGTAGGCTGAAAAAAAATCAAACTGTTAGGTACGAATGATCCTTGTTTTAGTCACTACATTGATAGTTTCATGTAACGACGATTCAGATCACAATTTTTTTATCGAGATACAGAGATCAAATAAGCCAATGAAATCATCAGTAGGTAATCTTAATATTATTATGTATCTCCTTGTTATACTCACATCATCATGGTATCTGTTATCGACATTCGATAGTGTACCGAACCGAGCGATTCGGTCTACAAAAAATAAATACAGAATAAGGCTCCAGAACGGAGCTTCCCAATTCCGTTGCAAGTCATGAAAGAAATCCAGTGGTGGTTGGTCAATCTCTGCGGCGCCTCCCCAATCTTCCAGAAAAAACCGGACATTTTCCTGACAACGGATGCATCAGACACGGGGTGGGGTGCTCATGCTGGAGGAAATTTCATCCAGGGCTCATGGAACGCAGTTCAAAAAAAGTTTCATGTGAACTGGAAGGAAATATATGCAGTATGTCTAGCTGTCAAGGCTCTATCATCTCTACTGGTAGGAAAGTCAGTTCTCCTGCAGTCGGACAACAGATCGGTGGTGTCTTATATCCGCAATCAGGGAGGAACAAGATCGAGGAAAATGACGGAAGCGGCGAGGACTCTTTTCTCACTAGCTCAGAGAATTGGGTTTACTCTAGTCGCTCACTACCTCCCGGGCGCTCTGAACGATGTTGCGGACAGCCTTTCCAGGGGGAGAGTCTTGGCCGATTGGGCCCTGTCAAGGAGTGTCATCCTAAAAATTTTCAAAAAATGGGGCAGGCTGGTTGGACGTTGGACTCAAGAGTAGTGAAGAGATATGTCTCAAGAGATGTCAAGGATTATCGCGCGCATTTCACGGATGCGTTCAGTCGGGCATGGGACTTTCCACTTGCATGGGTTTTTCCACCCCCATCTTTGATTCCACGGGTTTTGAGCCATCTAAACACCGCCAAAGGGGTCTTCATCCTGATTGTCCCCAGATGGGAAAAAGTGTTTTGGAGGTCGGACTTACGGAATCGTTCAATCGCTCCCTCGTTCCAGATCCGGAACCTGAAGCATCATCTATTGGACGCTCGAACGGGAAGACCTCTTCCTCAGCCTCGCAAATTAGTTTTGGAGGCCTGGAAGGTACGGGGTGGCCCCGTGTAACCAAGGATTGGTTAAAAGAGGATTTGGATCTACTTGTGAGTTCGTGGCGTAAGTCTACTCTTAAAACTTATGCTGCTCCATGGAAGCAATGGTTGGCCTGGTGTAAGGAACGAGGAAAAGATCCAGCTCTTCCGCGACCGAGTGATCTGTCTCGGTACTTGTCCTTCTTGCATCGAGTGAAGAAGCTTTCTGCTGCCACGATCCGAGTTCATAAATCGGTAGTAGCTACGCTTGCTGACCCGTCTGCATCCAGTGATTTGTCGTCGAGCCCCTTGGTTAGGCACATGGTGAAAGCTATTGACTTATCGAGTCAAGTTAGTAAGAAGAAGTTTGTTTGGGATGTTGAGCGCCTGATCTCTTGGATGACTGGAGAGGCTCTGAATCGCTCTAGCCTCTTTCAAGTTTTGCGGAGATTGGCCTTGATATTGCTTTTATCATCAGGTCGAAGAGTGCACGATCTCACGTTACTGTCCATTAATCCCGGCCGATTGACGCTCGACACTGATTTCGTCTGCTTCTGGCCCACTTTTGGCTCCAAATCTAACTCCGCCAGGCATCATCAATCGGGTTGGAAGCTTCTAAGAAACGAAAATGCTGTTCTAGACCCGGTATTTTGGCTTAATTATTACCTAAGGTTAAGCATGGATCGAAGGAAGGAAACGGCCTTGCAAGTCTCTTTATTTCAACAAGGGGAGTTGTGCGCCCTGCATCCCGTTCTGTTATTGCTGGTTGGGTGAAATCGGCTTTGGATTCCATCGGAGTGAGCTCCTCAGCTGGTAGCATATGGTCTGCTGTGGCATCAGCGAGAAGGGACAATAATATGCCTTTGGAGATGATCTTGAAATGTGGCAACTGGAGCGGGGTCCATAATGTGATGAAACACTACTTCAAGGAGGTTTCAAAAGAAGCTCCTATTGTGAGGTCGTCGGCTCTTATTAGCGATACCTTTGTTCCTATATGATAATAATAATATGTTTTAGTTTATTTTTTCTAACAATAAATACGCGTTGCTTTTTGGTTGCTATCTGATATTTCTTGTCCTAAAAAGCTTCACCCAATCACAGTACGCTATCATAGTCGTCAGAAACCAAACACTTCTCAATAGGGTCAAGCCGACGGCACAGACCCTAAAATATTTAACGTTTCTCCCCCGAAGGGTAGAAAACGATTTATTTTAGGTCTTGCCTAGGCTTGACCCCAGTAAGCTCTTGACGACTTACTTTTCGAGAAGGTACTGAATAAACAGGAAACTGGACGTCGCGCTCTGAAGAGTGGGGCGGGCTCTTCGAGCATGAAGAGTGGTAGAGAGGTATGTTATGAGCACGTGGGTCGGGCAAGATTGGTAGGGTGATCTCAATAGGGTCAAGCCTAGGCAAGACCTAAAATAAATCGTTTTCTACCCTTCGGGGGGAGAACGGTAAATATTTTCTCTCTTCTACTGAATTTTTCTTCGCAATTGAACCAAGAAAATTCGCTATTGAACCAAGAGAATCGGCTATTCTCTTGAAAAAAATAGGGTCAATTGTTGACAAGAGAATTAGGGTTTTGGTTGAAGAGACTTCGCATTTGGACCTATTTAAAACCGAAAAGCTCTTGGCCGAATGTCATAATCCTTTGGGCCAAAGGATTTGTTTTTTTCAGTGTATGACAACCTGGCAATAATCCAGATTGATAAAAAAACTAAAGTGCAATATGTGTATGTTCAATGAATTAATAACATTATGTTTTGAATGAACATTTCAATAAACTGGCGTTCTTTTTTTTAAAACGATTCATTTTTTTTAAATGAATGAAGAGTACCTTTCTTATCCCAAATCAACTGACGAACCTAAATCAAAAACTACATCTCAAAAGAACCAGAATAACCTGGTTCCTTAGGGTGTAACTTCAAAGCACGAATAATTCCGAAAGAAAGGGACATACAAAAATATTTCATAGAACATTTTAGACTTCTTTTTGTCTCAACTAACCATCCCTCAAATATCTATACAGGGTGACTGCTAAGTATATGGCATAGTTCCAGGAGTGTACAGGGGGCGTCAAAATAACCTTATACACCATAACCATATAACATTTTTGTTTGTAAAGTGCCTCGTAACGGAGAACAGTCGAAAATTGGGCCCAAGTGGTTTGGTTGGCCAGTTCGTTCCTGGTTTCCCCTACATTTTAAAATATTGACTTTACTATTTACTTTTTAGTATCTACAACATTAGCAACTAACAACATACCAAAATTTCATCATATTATACAAAGCCGGTTCAAAAGTTAGAGCTAAAAGAATGAATCGATGGCTACTCCTTTAGGGCTCTGCAGGGTTGGCCGATATATATCCGTGGTATATATCATCGATTTATATCTGATATTTGAGATCCCATAAATATCAACTTGATTGATATATATCCATTTGTTAAAATACGTTTATTTTTTATTAACAATCTGGAGTTTTCATTAAACTTCTTTATATAAAGTGCCCTGGTGATTTCCATAGGAGGTTGCGGCACCTGCGTGACAGAACAACGTTTGCGATTCTCTATACTTCCCCTGGTCATTCCCCTGTTAGGCTCTGCCGACCTTTCGACTGTGTGGGGGTTGCATTCCGGGGGTTGTTTTGCCAGCTTTTTAATTTGTAAAAAATTATTATTTGTGATTAATCGATGATCTATTTTTCAAATACAATGCCGAAACAAAAGATTTCAGTTTGAAAAGACTACAAATGTGTTTAACAAAAAACAACACTGGTAAATGGGCATCAGTGTCTAACCAACAATAATCGAATCGATGCCTTTGTTGGTGTCTGATCAATCTGACTATGACACGGATACAGAAATGAATGTTCCACTTATAAATTTTGGAATAAAAAATGAGTTTGTTCTCAGTATGTATTTAAAATAACGGAAGTTATAAAGTTCTAACACTGCATTATGTTTAAGTTTATTAAGTTTACCATTATGACTTATCAATATCATATATTTGGGGATTTTGGAGTTTTCTTCACTTATTTTGATTGTTTGCTAATAAATATATTCGAACGTGTTAAAGCAGGCTGGTTTTGTTTAGGGTGTTTTTACTTGTTTGAATTGTAATAAAGAAGTAGAACGATGTAAAACAGTTCTTTTGTTTAAATAGAAAAAAAATCTTTGATATATATCAAAAATTGATATGTATCGGATATATCGTTGAAGGGGTTAGATGCAAAAGGGTACAAGTGCACTTTTTAGAAAAAATGAGTTAAGTACATATTCTGGTACATGAATACCCAATTTGGTTCGTGGCAAAGGGATACAAGTGATTTTGTTACATCTAACTCCATCTATGATGTGACGAAATAACCAATTAAAAAAAGTAGAAGATGAGCTACGAAGCAAAACGATACAAGTACACCTGTTTCGTTTTGATTCTAATCGTTAGTATCAAACATTTCAGTAGTAAAACGGTATAAGCGCACTTGTATCGTTTTGCCACAGCTGGCTAAGCGACATAAGGTAATCAGGTTATATACTTATACCGTTTGACATTGTAACACGATTAGTTTGTTGTGTTATTTGTGCCGGTTTTTCTAAACATTATTGATTGAAATATGGACAGAAAGGATAGAAAAGATAGATGCAGGATTGTTAAAGGTAAGGACATATTAGATGATTGCTTTTTTGCTATTTTTAGTGCATTAAATATTTTGATTTTGTGACATAACCTATAAATTAATAATAATATTGATTTTCACGTGTTCCTTCCAAATATTGTTATTCGTTTTTTGTAGCAACCACCAGTAATTATGTTTCCGATAGTGAATCTGATCCGTATGCTACAGATGAGGATAGTGACTATAACCCTGATGAATCAATAACGACAACTAGTGTTGCAAGCACAAGTGTTGATGGAGCGAATCTTTCAATTTCACAAGGCACCTACTATTTTCATTTACTATCGTCCATATTTACCTGAATATTGTTTTTGTTAGGAAAATTCACAAAAAAAATCTTTTTTTCAGGTGCTAAAAGAAAAACTAGAAAAAGACAAAGAAATTTTGAGAATTGGAAGAGAAATAAAGCGAAATTAGCAAGACTAAGAGGTGAGAAGTATTATACCGCCAAAGGCAAAGAAATTAAAAAGAGAGAAATTATTCCATATGAACATGTTTGTCGGTATATGTGCAGAAACATTACAGAGCTGAAACGGCAGACAATTTTTAATAAATTTTATAGCCTTGGTTCCTATAACTTGCAGACAAACTTTATCGCATCATGTGTCAAAAAAGTAGCCCCAAAGAGAATAATAAGAAATGCTAGACCAAGGAAAGACTATGTAACCAACATATTTTTGATGGGAGTAAGAGTATGTGAACAGTTTTTCCTAAACACTTTATCAATATCGAATAGACGATCCACTACAGCATGTAACAAAGTTAGCAATGAAGGGTTTGTGGTAGCTGATCAGCGCGGAAAACACATCCCGTCAAATAAAGTTGATGAAAATCAAAAAAATGATGTTATTGCACACATTAAGTCATTTCCAAGATATGCTAGTCATTATTCTAGGTCCCAGAAAAGCTGCACTAAATATTTATCTCAGCAACTGAGCATTGTCAAAATGTATGAGCTTTATCGTCAATGGTGTCAAGAATTAGGGAAAGAACCAGTCAAAAAATCTTACTACAGGTATATTTTCTGCAATAAATTCAATTTAAAATTCCATAAACCACATTCGGACACCTGCAATACTTGTGATCGTTTGAATAATTTGATCAAAAATTCCGGAGATGACAATATCATTCAAACCAGTAAAGTCGAACTGGAACGACATCACAGAAGACATGAAAGTGTGAGTGCTTCTAAAAAAGCCGACATGGAATATGGTAAAGAAAATCCTGTTAACGTACGTGTCGTTTGTTTCGACTTGCAAAAGACACTTGCAACACCGTTGCTTACTACCAACAAGGTGTATTATTTGAGGCAGTTATGGACTTACAATGTCTGCATACATGAGCTTATTTCTGGAAAGTCATTTATGTATATTTGGAGCGAGACGGTAGCTTCACGTGGTTCGAGAAAAATCGGATCTTGCTTGCTAAAGGTAAAAGTTTTTTTAAATAATTTTATTAATAATGGTGACTTATAAGTGCTCCTTTTCTTTTCAGTATATCCAAAATCTTCCTAATGAAGTTAATCATTTAATTTGCTATTCGGACTCCTGTGGGGGGCAAAATAAAAACAAAAATATTGCCAAACTGTATGTTTCTGGTCCAAGGCACACACGTCAATAAAATTGACCATAAATTCTTTGAACCTGGCCACTCCTTCATGGAGTGCGACAGATCATTCGGCCTGATTGAGAAAAATACGAAGAAAAATCCTCAAATATCCATACCTGATCATTGGGCTGACATAATAAGAAAAACTAATAAAAATTTCGAAGTTACACTCATGACAGGTGAAGACTTTATCTCTTTTCAATATTTAAATGACATTATGAAGGATCCAAAAAGGGATTCTGCTAAAAACGCTTAAAAATGGCGAGAAAATGTATGGTTTGCTTATAGAAAAGAGAATTCAATGAGTTTTTCTTTTAAGTCTACAAGAAACGAGAATTTTCCGTTTATCGACTCTAAGAATTGTTCCAAATTGAAAAAAGGAAGGCCAGTGCTCAACATGAAAAAACTTACAGAGAATGTCACTAGTGAAATAAAAAAAAATTCATACTTGAAATGGGAAAATTTAATCTCTTTGCTTGAGTTTATTCCGCCGGCGTACCATGACTTCTACAAGAACTTGCCACATGAAGAAAAAAATAGCAAAAAAAAGCAAACTCCAAATAGTGAAAATTTAGAAGTTCGGAAGCACCTGAAGAAAATGGTCAGGAGGATCCAGAAGAAATGGGCCACATACTAGATTCAGATTCAGATGGCGACTAGAATTTTGATTTTTTTTTTCTTTTTTATAGTGTTTATTTGTTTCTTTTGAAAACAATATGTTCCTTTTGCAAATAATTTGTTTCTTTTGAAAATAATAATCTGTTCCTTTTGAAAATACATTTTTTTTTAAGTTCGTAAAATTTTATTCACAAAAACTTCGAAGCAAAAAGGTACAAGTGACATCAAAATGAATTATTCATCATTTATTTTTATTTTTATTTATTTATTTCAATTTAATAAGTTCCAAGATGAAAAATAAAAACGGGTTCTCTACTATCACCCTAAGATACAAACTGGATAGCATTCCCAGATTTTCTAAAAATGTAAAAACTTTGACCCCAATTTTCTCAGGTTCTCTCCTATGTTACTTGTACCCTTTTGCATCTAACCCCTTCGTATATATTCGATATTTTGATATTTATGATAAATATCATGATATTTGCCATCCCTGGGGCTCTGTATCCCCGTTAGGAGGCACTTTAAAAAAATATATGACAAACTAGAATTATTTTGACTTCCCCTATAAACTCCCAAAACTATGCCATATATTTACCGGACACCCTGTATAGTGCGAAAGTATATTAATAAATAAAAAATAGTCTTCAATATCACTCTATATATAGAGGGTGATTTTAAAGTGGTTGTTGGTTATTTCCTTTTAACACTGTATAAATGGAAGAAAATAAGAACATTTTTCTGATAAAATTATGTCCAAAAATGCTTTGTTCCAGGATCCAGGGTGATAAAGTTTATTTTTTTTTCACTTCCAGAAAATTTGGTACACTTTTTTTGACCATTTAATTACATTGTTTGATGTAAAGCTCGATGTAAAGGTTTTTAAAAAATTTCTACCAGTGAGGGTCGAACAGGATTTGTATTTTAATTTTTTTAACAAGAATAATAGTGCGACACTGCTTTTTCTTAAATTCAATATTATTTTTGAAATACTCATTTACTTTGGAGTTGATTTGTTCTCTTGATATTTTTTCGCACAACTTGATGCATGGCAAAATCGCTAAAATCTGATATGTTGTTATGTATTTAAAATTCGTTTTTGTCTAGTTTGTATTAAAGTAAAGTTATGATAAAAAATGCATTTTTTTCTTAAAACTTTAACAAGCTGTATCTCGAAGCATTTTCAGACCAAATTTTGAAAGGATAGTACCAACGTGAAAATCACCTTGTATATTTATGAGTCATTTCTGAAATTGTTTTTGATAACTTCAGAACCTCGCGAAGATATTGGAAATGAGGAAAACATTGAGAAAACCTCTACTTCTTATATTGAAAAGCCCCTGGCTGAGTCGGAAGACATCAACACTAGCATGTTCTGGTCTTCTGAGCACACATTAGTTCTGATAAATGTAGTTCAGGAAAATTACCAAAAATTCACAACAGGATTGAAAAAGAGGGCATGGGAAAGTGTGACAAAACAAGTCGCGAAAATTGTTGGGAGAAATGTGACTGCAACTCAATGTGAAACAAAGTGGAAGACTCTGAAGAGAACTTACAAAAGTATATCTATTGCAAATAAAACATCCAGACAAAAAAAAAATATTGGGAATTTTTTGATATTATGAACGATATACTTTTTGATAAGCCTGAAGTTAATCCAGTAGCCACATACGGTAGCCTCACAGGCTTTGAGAGTAAAAGTAAGGAGATTACTTCGCCATTTGAAATTATTTTTTTTAATAATATATCATTTATTTAGTAGAGTTATATAAAATTCACAAATCATAAATAAATAAATACATATGGGCTGAATGAAGGCTTACTAAACTACTTACATAATAAACAAATGAGTGTAAAAAAAAAAAAAAACAGAACCAAAAACATTTAAAAGTTAAAAGTTGAAGCGGAAAAAATGAATACATATATCTATAGAACAAGTTAGCGTGTATAAAAGACAATTACATGTTGATCACATATGATTTTGGGAATGTTTTAAAGCTATGTAGAGTATCACAGTTTTTAAGTTCATTTGGGAGTTTATTAAATTCAACAAGTCCTTTATAGAATAGACTGTTTTTGGTCTTCACTAAGCGACTAGTAGGCACATAAAAATTTCTTACATTACGGGTGTTATAGTCATGAACATCACTCACAAGCCTTAGTTCATCGCATAGATAATTCGGAACCAAATTATTTTTCATTTTGTATATAAAGACAAATGTTTTATACATAATTAACTGTCTAATACTCAATAATTCTAACGTGTCTAACATTAACTGAATGGGTGAATACATGTTACAACATAAAATGGTACGAAGAGCACGGTTCTGAATTTTTTGTAGAGCAATACTCTAAATGTGGTGCGATTATTGATTTATATAATAATAACTTTATATGAATTGTCAAGTTTTTACCAATTCGTTGTAAAAAGTATATTTTCCTAGCCATTTTCCCGGCAATATAAATTGCATGACGATCAAACTTGAGATTTTCATCCAACATTACACCCAAATATTTGATTACTTTCACTCTCTCGATTGATTGACTATCCAAGTTTATGTGAATGTTGTCATCAATTTTTGCTAGCATATTTGGTGTACCAAAGATTAAAAATTTGCACTTTTTCATGTTGAGCGCCATACTGTTGTCACAGAGCCACTCCCTGATATTCGAAAGATCCTTCATTACATTTTTCATCATATTATCCAGATTATATCCACAGATATACAACATTGTATCATCAGCAAAAAGTTTAATTGTAGAATATTTCACATGATGAAAAATATCATTGATATACAATAGGAATAACAACGGACCCAGCACCGTGCCTTGTGGAACACCAACATCAATTTTCACACTTCTTGAAATAGAGTTATTAAATTTGACCTTTTGTGTTCTATTTGTCAAATACGATGTTAGCCATTTATGGATGTTACCCCTCAGTCCATATGCATAGAGTTTCTTTAGTAATAGGTCTCTATTGATTGTCTCGAACGCACGTTTAAAGTCGAGAAATATAGACAACACGTACATGCCACTGTCGATGTTTTTTATCCAATCACTAGTAATTTGCAACAAGGCTGTTTCACACGAATGATTATTCCTAAAACCAGATTGTGAACTGCTTATTATATTTTGTGTATCACAAAATTTCAAAATCTGATCTTTAGCAGAAATTTCCAAAACTTTTTCATATGGTGGCATAGAGTTGATAGGTCGAGAGTCCTCGATCTTCACGGAGTTGGTAACTTTTTGAATTGGTGTAATCAATGAACATTTCCATTCTGTAGGAAAAACGCCGTAACAGAGAGAGCTATTGACAATATCCAAAAATCTGTTTCCTATTACAGTACAAACATCTTTCAATATCATAGTGGATATTTGATTTTCTCCTCCTCCAGTGTTTTTCATTTTCTTCAAAATAGTATTTAGATATTTCATTTCAACTGGTTCAAATTCGGACATGATATCTTTGGTATTAATAAAGCTCAGAACATACATATTATCATGCACTGGGACAATATTACTGACAATTTCATTGACACTATCAACAAAAAAATCGTTAAAGCTAACAGATATATCACAGTTTTCGTAGATCAATTTTCCTTTCGATTCTATACAGTTTACAGTGTTGATTCTTTGATGTATGATTGTTTTTAAATTTTTCCATAATTTTTGTGATTTTTTTCTATTATTGTCAAGTATGTTATGTAGATACTCATTCTTTGAACTTTTTATGAGAGAAACTACTTCATTTCTGGAAGCCTTATACTCAGACCATAAATTGTCGTTTTGATGTAAAACTGCAGCCCTATACTTGGCATCTCGTATCTTCATTTTATTCAATATCTCTGGCGTGATCCATTTATTATTTTCATATCTAGTATTGATAGCTCGAACGGTTGTAGTGGTCATTTCTTCTAGACAATTAGATATGGTAGAAATCAAGGTATTTGCCAATAAATCAATGTTAGTTCCATTATTATTCCAGTATTGTCTAAAAAGTTCAGACTTAATTTTTTCACTGTCATAATTCAACCATTTGTATACTATTGTTTTTGTTGTTTTTGTAGTTTTCTTTATATTAATAGAAATAATGTTATGATCACCAATTCTTGGAGTCAAAAAAACATCACAATTTAGGGTTTTTTCATTCGTGATAGCGTAATCTATAAGTGTACTACTCCTAGCAGTTATTCTCGTGTCTTGCTTCACAATTTGATAAAGACCATTCATTTCAATGATTTGTTTACATTTTCTCACATGATAGTAATCTTTATTAAAATCATAATTAAAATCTCCAACTATAACTATTGTTCCCTGTAAATTATTCATATTCTCAATCAATGATTCAAATTCATCGATAAATGTCCTATCACAGCCCGATGGTGAACGATAAATTCCCGTAATTACATATTTCTTATCATTCAATATAACTATCACAGTGAGCACCCATATCATATTATGTAAACTTTTATTAATTTTGACTTCACATCGTATATTATTTTTCACATAAAATGTAACACCCCCAGTCCTTTTATTGGTAGTTACACAACTATAACTCTTATAACCATCCATTGCTATTTCCGAATCTAAAATATCACCGTGTATATGAGTTTCAGACAAACAAAAAATCACAGGTTTAACATCATTAATAAGCACTCTTATTTGATCAATATTGTTTAACAGACCCTGACAATTACAATATAACATAGTAGCTTCATTCAGCTTACCAACAATCTCCTCATTTAATTGCTATGCTATAAACTTTCGTTTCTGTAGATCCTCATAGCGTCTGTATACTGGACAAGAAGGCTCCCACGCACTGTGACCATCATTGAACTTCAATCCAAGATTTTTGTTCGCTGCCAAACAATTACCACATTTTTTCACAATGCTCGTGCACTCACTTCGCTCATGATTACCGGCACAATTGGGACATATCACATTTTCAACACAATTTTTTCTCAGATGACCATATTTACAGCATTTAAAACATCGAAGCACTCCATAGTCAGGATAAACAAAACATCTATCCCAGCCAATATTCACCCTTTGTTTTTCCATTATGCTCTTGATGTATTGGTATCAACCTGCATAAACAGATTGAATTTTTTGTTGACAAGATTAGATTTTCGCAGGATTTTCATCTCAGCAGCCTGTTCAATATTTCCATTTTGACTTTTGATTTTGGATATTATGACATCATTAGTTTCCTGATGCTCACATTCATTAATTGCAACGATCTTAATTCTATTATCATGGAGCTTGGGTTTGATAATGTCATAGTTATCACCCATTTTTTCTTGAATCTCCTGTCGTACCTTATCGAGTTCCTTCTCTTTTCCAAAACTCAATATTACACCACCAGATTTTATTGTTTTTCCAAACTTAACGCCAATCCCTATCTCTGAGGGATTAACTTTGGTTTTAAGGTCGCCCTTAACTTGATCTGAGTTCAAATTTGTTTTAGATTTGACAACCAATACATTAGAAGCAGCCGTTTCCGCATATGATTTATTCACATTTTCATTGGAATGCGTGGAATTTGCATTCGGTGCAGATACTGATAAGCAGGAATTTGCCTTCATTGTTGCCAGTTCCTTTTCTAAATATTCGTTTCTTTCTAATAGCAAATTCATTTTTACCTTCATTTCATCTGTAGTATCAATTAGCTTTTTTAATGAAGAATGAATGAACTCGATAACTGATTCCTCGACATAAACATCTTCTGCTCTGCTCCGTTTCCTACTTCTCTCTTTGTTGGCAATGGTTTCAAACTCAGGCACACAATTTTTACATTCCCATGACTTCTTCATATGGAAACTACGCAAATTCACTCCTTCACACTTCCCGTGATAATATCTATTACATTTTAAACACTGTATGATTGCTTTCACATCATCAAACTCATTTTTACACGTAAAGTAACTCTACACGAGAGTCCTTTGAAACATCAACCGCTCCCGTCGCCATCTTGGACCGAACCAATTTCACAATATTTCCTTGAATGAAACATACTTCAATTATTATGTATTACATGAAAATTGTTCATTTGAATTTATAATTCCCTCAAGTATCAACTAAATACTTTGTCATTACTTTTAGAACCGGTCATGAAACATACAAAAACTGAGGCACACGATTCTGATGTCCCTAAAACCCCTACTACCCCTACTACCTATGAAAGCTTTTCTCGAAAAAGAAAACAAAAGGAATCTGAGGCAGAGAGGAGGCATCAAGAGAAAATGAATACGCTTGATAGATTAAACGACATTTTCGAAAAAATGGTTGAAAAGCTACCCTCAAATAATTAATTAACTATTTTCCAATACTTCAATTATTAAGTTGTATATTTTGTCGTTATATAGAAATATTATATTATAGATAGGAAGGAATGGCTGTGTTGCTCATCTAGGAATAGCAGGAAGGAAAAAGTTTGTGGTACTCGGAGCAAATTAGTTCATTTTACAATAGCTGGCAAAGCGCTTTCGGCTAATAAGCCATCTTCAGTGCCCCAATAGTAAGTGTTATGTACAGACGACCTTATTCATCATCATCTGAGCACTTTTTCAAGGTGTTTGTTGGTCAAACAAAATGGTCCATTATGGTTAAATATTGGCGCAATTACTATGGTCAATTGAGCAAAACGGGTACAGGTTTAAAATAACATTAAACAAAAGCACGTACAAGACATTACAACACATTGAAATTTGAGAAACGGTCTCAACTACGCATTTTCTTTAATTGATTTCAATTTAAGAAAATGCGTTCTCAAATTTTAAAGTGTTGTAATGTCTTGTACGTGCTTTTGTTTAATGTTATTTTAAACCTGTACCCGTTTTGCTCAATTGACCATAGTAATTGCGCCAATATTTAACCATAATGGACCATTTTGTTTGACCAACAAACACCTTGAAAAAGGGCTCAGAAGATGATGAATAAGGTCGTCTGTACATAACACTGACTATTGGGGCACTGAAGATGGCTTAATCGGCGAAAACGACCTTTAAGAAGTGCCAATGCATTTTCTATTTTCACCCTGCATTTGCTCAATATTTTATTAAAATTTTTCTGTCTTGCAGTCAAATTTCCATAGTCTTTGAATCCGACAATTAAATTTGTGGCAAGTTTATACGCCAGATCTCCAATCAAATATGAATCATCGAAAAGTTCCACATCTTCATTCTGAATGGCCCTATAAATGGGCGATTTCTTGTAAAAGCTATAGTCATGCAGTGAGCCCACTTCTCCAATATAAATATCAATAAAAAGCAACCTATGGTCACATATAGCCTGCAGTACAACTGAATTGGCATTATTTTTAGGTGCTATATAATTCTTATGTGGGAACCATCATTACACCCAACAATTCCTGAAATATTTTTAATTATAATTTGTCATACAATGACGCAAACACTAACCTGGAAATCCTGTCTTTATTGCAAAATTTTGGGCAATATCCCTTTGTCTTTCTCGATTAGGCCAGCAGATGATCTTGTATCTATTGCTCATTTGCATTAGCAAATGGCAAGTCCGTAGCAAAATTGCCCAACAGGTGGATTTTGTCAATCCAAATCTATTTGCAACTGATCTGGAATAACAATAATATTGTTTGAGCCTAATGCAGTGTGAATCACAAAAAGTTGGACAGGCCAAAATACAATTTGGGCAATTGTTATAGAATATACTGTGAGAAAGGCATACCAATTTAGGCCTTCAATATTGACATATTTGTACAAAAAAAGTGGCCCATATCATAATTTTATATAAAAATGATGGTAGGATGGAACAAAAATATACCTACACCAAATTATAGTGCCTACTTACCTGAAACTTTCAATATTTCCGAGGTACCAAATGGTAACCATAACTTCCTTTTCCAAATTTGTCCTAGGAAAACCCACACCTCTAGCATTTGCAACATTGTGGACTTTATTTAACAAGTCCTCAAATGTGGTTGGAGTCATTCGAAAATGTTTTTTGAACTGATTGTCATCAAAAAGGGGAACGGTACTTTCCGCAAAGTTTTCAATTTTTTCAATGACAATGTTATTATCTTCTTCATCATCATATAAAAAGACGTTTTTGAGAAAGTCAAATATTGGCACAAACACTAAGTTATTCATCATACAGTGTGACCCATTTGTTTTGGGAACACCCTGATAAAAAGTTTACTTCTTAACCGATTTGGTTCGTTTTTTTTTTGGATTGTAGAGCTCGAGAAATTGTATATTCTTGGCAAAAAGTATCCCTCACCATTTTGACTTCAAGGCCTACTATGTTAGTTTTTAAGAGCAAAATTTCAGGAAACCATATAAGCGATTTTTTTAGAAAAAATATGTGTGCGCCACTGGATTCAGCATCCTTTAAAACGGGTCTATACAAATTTTCAACCGAAAATATCAAGTTGAAAAAAATTAAAAATTCGCACTTTAACAATCTTTGATTCTATCAAAACAAATAAAAATGACATAAAACTAAAAATTTGTAACTTCTACCAAACCACCATCAACTTTAATGCATTTTTCATTTCTTTTGATAGAATCAAAAATTGTTAAAGTGCGAATTTTTGATTTTTTTCAACTTGATATTTTTGGTTGAAAATTTGTATAGACCCGTTTTAAAGGATGCTGAATCCAGTTGCGCACACAGATTTTTTCTAAAAAAATCACTAATATGGTTTCCTGAAATTTTGCTCTTAAAAACTAACATAGTAGGCCTTGAATTCAAAATGGCGAAGGTCACTTTTTGCCAAGAATATACAATTTTTCGAGCTCTACAATCCAAAAAAAAAACGAACCAAATCGGTTAAGAAATACACTTTTTATCAGGGTGTTCCCAAAGCAAATGGGTCACACTGTATATCTACACTCTCACACACACAAAAGAAAGAAGTAAATTATAATAATAGGTAAAGGTTCCTAGGTACGTTGAAAAATTTTAAACACACGAAACACGACAATAATAATTATTTAGTACATAATAGACAAACGTCAGTTCAGCTGTGTCCTGAGTTAAAAATCAGCTGTTTTATTTGACAAACTCTAAAATGGTTCGGGCGTTCGGGTATTCTCCTTCCACTCTTTCTACTCCGACATCACGTGACAAGAATCTACGCCAACCCTGCTCCAACTCCGTTTTCGATACCCGAACCCACCTATTATTAGGCGATGAAAAACTTTTCAACGGCGCTTTGATGTGAAGATTCTTGCTAAATGTAAGTATTTAAATTTGATCTCCCGTTAAAAATAAATTGTATGGTGATCATTCTAGCCAGTATTAATGATGTAATGTCGATTCATTAACCAAATTTGTTATTTTGATGTGGTTCATCTATCCCTGAAATTTGGGATAGATGAACCAGAGTAATTCGGGATAGTTGAATCAGTTTCAATTACTGCTTTTTTCAGAATGCCGACCAAGTACAAGCGAAAATTGAGATCAGGAAAAGCCAAATGTTCAGAAGAAGACCTGAAAAATGCAATCGAAGCTTTAGATTCTGGAACGATGGGTGTAAATGAGGCAGCTAGAAATTTCAACGCTCCCAAGGCTACTCTAATCCGAAGAAAAAAATCTGGCAAGTTGAAGAAAGCCGGGTCATTGGATCCTTCGCCAACCCAGGGACTTGAAAATGAGGCAAAATGGTGAGGCATGTGAAAAAATTGCAAACATTTGGGGTTGCTCCGACACGGAACGATATACGATATATGGCATTTGCCCTAGCTGAACAGTTGAACAGTTTGAAGCATCGTTTCAACCAACAGACTCACCAAAATGGCAGGTTACGACTGGTTACAACACTATGGTTTATCTTTCCCTTTGTGGTCCAACTATCCCATGTATAGTGGTCCAACTATCCCGCAGATTAAGGGAGAGTTGGACCACATATCCATTTTGAATTCAATTTTTTTAACAAAAAATGTGTGTGTTTTCCTAGTTCTTGGCTATTGTTATGTGAACAGTTAGGTAGAATGATCAGACTAGCTGAATTTTAAAATCAATAAAGTAATTTCTTGTTCAAATAGAGCTGAAAATGAAATTGTGGTCCATCTCTCTCTGAATTACCCCAAGTCAAAACTAGATAATCTTGAGACAAATCAACAAAAGATCTTAAAGGAATCAGGTTGTCTTCAGGTATCAATAGAAAAAACATGGAAATGTAAGAGCGAGCATAAGAGAAATATAGGAAACAAAAACCATCGACTTTTAGCCTTCAATCCATCAAATGAGGAGTGACTAGGCAAAAGTCGATAAATCCATTTTTTCACTTTTATGAACCAAGTGTTGGATATTCTTTGTCTAACATCAATCTACAAACTGAGCATGGCTGGGTTGATCTAACATCGATTAATCCAATGTAAATTTGTGCGTTAATTGTCATCGTCTATCCAAAAGTCAATAAATCCAAACTATGATCATCCAAAAGTCGATATATCCATAATGAGGCCATGCAAAGAGCGCTTAATCCACTCCGAGTTATTCGGAGCACCTACTCCATAAGAACGCAACTATGTTATGTTGACAAGTTGGTTTTCTTCTGTTGTTTGTCATGTCATGACCCCACGTAAATTTTTATGGCGGGAAAAGTTTCGTCGCTTCTCATTTTATTCGGGATTTTGTCTGGAGTATCAAAGAGGTTATCATTGTATATTATCATCAGATAATAGTACTGCCCACTGAATAATTAATTACGATGAGCGGTATCGATGTTGATATTTCTGTCAGAGACGGAAACAGTGGATCGCAAGTCAAGCTACGGAAGCCGTCCGAAAGAGAACTGAAAAAAGAAAAAAGGTGAGGATTTCTTTTGCCTTCAAAGTACAAAGCATAATTATATGTTGGTTTTCGCGTGACTTTACTCACTAATATAAGAAAAATATTTCAATTTATTGAACTTTAAAACATTAAAATAAGTTATAAAATTAACCTGGAACCTGTGGAACGTAAGCGCTCAGTGAAACAAAACCCCCGAAATCGCAAGTTCAATACATTGTATCACTTGATGCCAAAGAGGTCTCTCTTGACCTGTTAGAGTTTGCTTGAACTTTTTTGTGAAAGCGCTGGGTATTAGTGAAGACCGTGTGAACTTTTTGTGCAAAAAAAATAAAAAAGGGCGAAGTTTTGAAAGATCGCAGAGGGGGCGATAGAATCTCTCATAAGAGTCGGCATAAAAAAGAGAAAATAATTGATTTTATTGGCAATTTGAGAGGACGTGAAAGTCATTATAATCGATCCAAGTCTAAGAGGATATATCTTCCCTCTCATTTGAATATAATCAAATTGCACAAGATGTATAATTCCCAATGCGCTCAGACCAGTGATCAGTGCAGCCTTATAATGTTCAAGGTCATATTTAGAACTAAATTCAATATTGGGTTTGATTCTCCAGCCTCTGATTCATGTGCATTATGTAACAGACTGAAACATAGGATAAGAACTGAAAAAGATCCAAAGAAAAAGGCCGACCTAATCATTGAGCTGCGGATTCATTAAAAACGGGCAAATGCTTTTCACGAATTGATGAGAAAGGATATTCCGGAGTCACTATGTTTTTGTTTTGATATGCAACAAGTCCAGCCTTTGCCGCGTACCTCTATTAATGACGCTTTTTATGCACAGCAGATAAGCTTTTATGTTCTCACATGCGTGGATTTACAGTCGAAACATCCAGTGTTTTATACATGGACAGAAGATCTAGCTGGTAGGAGATCGACTGAAGTGTCATCAGCTCTCTTGGCCTATCTCAACTCTCTTCATCTAGGTAACATCAAAGTACTTCGACTTTTTTGTGATGACTGCGGAGGCCAAAAAAAAAATTCTCATGTAGTGCATACATTGTATTATTGGTTAAAAAAACAATCGCCTCAAACTTTGGAAAAAATTGGAATAACATTTCCAGTGAGAGGGCACAGTCTTCTTTCGATAGAGTTCTTGGTAGAGTCGAAAAGGAACTGAGAGTTCACACGATGTACAAAGAAGGCTACGAAGAAATATATCAGAGGTGAAAACACTTGGAACTGATTGGTTACTCTATGATGTGAAGAGATTGAATAATATTTTGAAGAAGATCGATGGAATTTTAAATATAAAAAGGATTTACTTCAAAAATAACCTGTCTTGTCAAATTCCTATTCATGTGACGTGTTACCAGAATTTTCGCTTTGAAAGCCTCATGGATACAGCAAAAACGATTTTTAAAAAGGGCAAAAAGAATCTGAGTTAAAACTGGAGCTCATGGAACATGGTCGAGCGATTAAAAAAAAAGAAGATATCTCTGAAAAATTTACTGCAGCAAGAGTTTGGCGAATATGATATTTTGCATTTAATCGGAACATGATATTCTGGATTTATCGAGTTTTGCACAACTGCTCCTCAAATGATCAAGGAGTTATAGAAAAATATAAAATAAAATATTTAAAAAATTAAAGCTATTGATCACTGCCTAATTGTGTCGGTGGATAAATTCTTCACGACACATTTTTTCACATTCTGTTCTTGGGTTGTTGGATAAAAGATCTCAATCAAATACGAAATTTGAAATTGAGTTTTATGGAAATATAGCATAGCTAAATTTTTCAAGCTAGCTAATTAATAAAGCAGACCCACATTTTACATTGTAAGAATGTGAAAAGTTTTTCAAAGGAGTCATCAGTAGAGCGCGGATTTTTAGAGATTATGCCATAAGTAATATTTTATGGCATGCATACACATGTTTCACTGATTATGATGCTGTGGATAAGTTTTTTTTGAGCCATTTTGCTCATTTTCCTATTTTATTGCATTTGTTTTCTTAATTCCAGTCTCACGCATATTTTCTTCATTGGTGGGACATTTAGTGCTTATTTTCTACTTCAATTTCAACTCCGGTATTATCTGATATATTAATTGATTTCCGGGTAACCAGATTTTCATTACCGAACGGAAGAACGGGACAGCACTGCGTGCCGAACGCTTCGACGCGACTGCGAAGATTTCGGGGAACTCCCTTGGCTGCTACTTTTAGCCCAAGTCATGCATACTGCTTTTATTTTTATCAAAACCAAAACACTACATTACTTACTCACAGTGCAGGTTAAAACATCGGTAACAAAATAAACGAAAGCATAGGAATAATTAAGTGTTTTATACAAGTGGTATTTTAAAATTTTGTGAAAATGCCTTAAGTCAAGCACACTGTGGATGAGTGAGTAAGAGACCATGCAGAGTTAAAGTACGAAAACAACAAATTAATTTGCCGAGTATGCATAAAGGTGGTAAGTTTTGTTAACATTATTATTTAAAAGATCAATGGTGAAAAAAAGTACAATATAATTCAGGATGTTAAAACTGCAGTTCATCAAGAAAATCTGAACAAAATGAAAGATGAAGAAAATAATTAATTAACTTTGTTTGAATCGATGCCTGGATCATCAACAGAAACTCAGCAGAAATAATTTTATTTTGATCTATGCAAAATGCTGGTTTCTTGCAATTTTTGCCTCATCAAACTAACATAATAGTGAGTTAAATACCTTACAAAAATACACTGGGAGACATGTTCCCGCCGAATTTACTTTACGCAAAAACTATGTTGACTTAGTTCACAAGAATGTGATCGAAGAAATCAAGAAGAAAATTGGAAACAATCACATTTGGTTTTGCGTGGATGAAACTACGGATTCATCTGGTCCGTTTAACGAGGGTTTTCACTCACTTCATTGATCTTCTCTCCCTTCCTAACTCATGGAAAGGTTTAAAAACAGACTGAGACGGAATTAATGACGTCATCAACGTCGTTACTTGAATCCAAAATGGCCGCCGAGCAACAGCCGATTTCTCTCATCTCAGAATAATAATAACCTAAAACTTGATCATGTAATCAGTCAATCAATCAAAAAAATTTAATTGTAAAAAAAAAGTCAAGTAGCTTTTCTTATGCCACAATTTTGTTGCATAAAATGCCTCGTCGGTATTCAGAGACCGAACAAAATATGATAAAAAAGCTTGTAGCTTATTTCTCTGGTCCCAGGGAATAGGCCAATAAGTCAATGAATTAGTTTAATTCTACAGAGCCAAATCAATATTCGAGACTGTGCTGTAAATCACATATCAACCATATCGGGTTCGCATTCTTTTGACTGCCTTGAGATACTGCTTCAACACAATTTATTGAAAAAAAAATCGTGAAAGTCACATAAAACTGACTTTTGAATGACTTTCCGGATATTCACCAAGCCATGGTCAAGATCTTACCAGGATATCTAGAGTTATCTTAGAATTCTCAATTATTCTCGCCACGACTGTTATCTTACATAGCGCGACTATCAGTATAAAAACAATTAAGCTGTTTTTCTACAAACTGAGTAGACACCGACATAGAAAAAAATATGTATTTTATTAATAGAAAAAATATTAATGTGCATGGCTATAAAAATAAAAAACAAAAAAATATTAATATTTCTGTAGTTGCCAGAGGAACTCAAACTTTGTACTGAACATGAAAATATCACTATTAGTGAAGGACAAGTCCATCAATACTCGCTTTTTATGCGTCTGGATCAATTTCCACTCAATCAGAATCTAAATTGGTAACATTATCGCCTTCTATCATCAAGTTTTTGTAAAATTCATGGAAAGGTTTTTCTATAAGTACCAAGAGAACTATGAGATCTTTTTTCTTCTTTCTGCTAATGGGTACTGGTCCATCGTGTTTTTTGACCATTGGGGAAGCCGCTTGTTTTCCTCTTCTTCGAAAGTTCACTGACACAAAATTCTCATCCGCATCAAGATTTGTTTTGTATTGAAAGAGCCCTATGTTGTTGGAAGAATATCGAGCCTATTGCAAATCTTTGCATACAAATTTTTCTCCAGTGTCACTTACCTTCTTCTGAACAAAGCAAGTCCACAACAATTCAGCAAAATTGAAAAAGTGGTCGGAATCCATTACTCTGACGATGAAAGGGATAGTTTTCTTACTTCTGATTGATTGCACCCAATCATATGGATGATTTATTTTCATACCTAGTCGTTTTTTTGGCTTTTTCTATTATGGCGTGATCCACATCACATTCCATATGCGTATGGCCACTCACCAGAAATGTATGGTCAATACTTTCAAGAGAAGGTTTCTTTTTTAGAACGACCATAAACATAGCTGGCTATTCTTGTTCTGGCCACAGCAAATATCTGAGTAAAAGCAAACTCTCCCTACTGATGGTGGCAGACTGAACAGGCGTTCTGTGCGATTCAACTCTTGCTCACTATGACCAATGCTAATAATTATTATAAATTATTTTTATCGATAATCGATTCACTAACACCTGGTTTATCTGCAGCAACTTGCGGTGAAACCAATTCCTAAACAATGAGTCCTAACCTAAGAAATGCGGGATAACCGAATAAATTATTTCAATCGGAGCAAAATTTTCGTAAATAAACAGATAAGTCAACATATTCGTTGTATGCCCAGCGATTGCTACATGGAAAAACAGTTCAAGTGAAGATATCTGCTTATTGAAAAATAATATTAGATTATTTCACAGAACAACTCCAGTTATTTCAAAAAAGGTTGATATTCCTATTGAATTTGATAACTCACATTTCATTTTTACAATTGAGTGCATAAGTTTGGACTTGTTTGCTTATTCACAACTAAGAAAATAATGTTTTATATGCAGTCATGCAGGACTTCAAGACATCCATGTCAACTGCAGTCCAGACATCTCGAGGACATCATCTTTATAGAGTTCACGAGTATACGATACGAAATAGAATTTACGCAATGTTTGCTGCGGGTATTTGAGATCAAATCAATTTCATGCGATATAATATTGTGGCGAACGCGCTATGTTTAATTTTAGAAAAATAGGAGGTGTGGTCAGACGACAGGGGTTGTCAAGCTAGTTAATTTTTCCAAACTGTAATTCTGGTTTAAAGAAATAAAAACGTTACAATTGGTGTCAGAAGTGGGATAATTAGTGTTTGGAAAAGTGACTGTCATGGCGCCAAAGAAGCTGAACCAGCTATCAGTGAAAGAGCTGCGGGATGAGCTTAAAGAGCGGGACTTGGATAGCACCGGTAAGAAGGCTATTTTGATGGAACGGTTACGAAAGAATCTGCAGAAATGTGAGGAAGATCCAGAAAGCTTCGTGTTTGACATCTTGAGCATGAAAGAGGATCTCAAAAATCTGGAGTTGAGTATGAAGGTGACTGCTGAGAAGCTTGCGAAAGTAATGGACTTTAAAGTGGATAACCTTGAAAAGAAAGTCCAAGAAAATATCAGCATTCTTCAAGGACAGCTAGATGCATTGAGGGCTGGTGGCAGTTGTCAGTCTGCAGACGATGTTAGGATAGATGTCAACAAAGAAGTGTCAACGTCAACGACCCGTGTAAAGCCACCTACCTTTGATGGAAAATCTTCATGGCATAACTATCACAAGCAGTTCGAGGCGGCTGCCAGAAGTAATAGATGGACGGATGAGGAGAAGACCACCAACCTCATAGTTGCTCTACGAGGAGACGCTTGTGAGATTCTCCAGACCCTGCCAGTCGACGAGTTTGGTGACTACCAGCAGTTAGTGAGAAGATTGGAAATGCGCTACGGTCAGGAACATATTGAGTACGTGTATCAGATGCGGCTGAAGAAATCGCCGACAAAAGACCACTGAGAGCCTCCAAGAGTTTGAAAGCGACGAAACCACCGGCCAGACTCCAGCCAAGTTCCTTTTTGGAAGAGAAATGACACTGCCGTGTGACCTGACATTTGGATTAAAACCTCATGAAGACCTAGCCGGAGAAGATTATGTGTCAGAGTTGAGGCGCCGGATGGACAGAATTCATAATGAGGTTCGTTATGCTATTCAGAAAGCCAGTGACCGGATGAAATGTAGATATGACATCAAGGCTAGTGAGGATCGTGGGTATCAAAAAGGTGGCCAAGTTTGGTTGTTCAATCCGAGACGTAAACGTGGACTGTCACCAAAGCTACAACAACATTGGGAAGGGCCGTACACTGTCGTGAATAAAATCAACGACTTGATCTACCGAGTCAAGAGAGCACCGAATGGAAAACCTCGGGTTGTTCATTACAATAGATTGGCTCCATATGCTGGCACCAACGCTGTTCTGGGACAGAACAACATTTAAGAAGGGGACATTGTGGCGAACGCGCTATGTTTAATTTTAGAAAAATAGGAGGTGTGGTCAGACGACAGGGGTTGTCAAGCTAGTTAATTTTTCCAAACTGTAATTCTGGTTTTTAGAAATAGAAACGTTACAATTATAATATCATTGTTTTGCAGGAGAACATGTCACATTAGACTCACTAAAAATAAATTTGATGAATGTTGATGGTGTGGAAATATCTAAGGCTTCGTTATGTAGAGGCTTGCAAGAATAGTAATCTAAATGGCGGAGGAATACTATTTTCAATAGGAAATATTTAATGGTGCTGTCTCATGTTGTTGAGAAAAGATTTCGGTTTTGAAGGGCATATACGGATAATCGTTCCAACCAGTTTATGAAACGTGGATATACAGGTTGGTGGAAATAAGGTATTTGGGGCCTATTATTCAAAATGCTATATTTTTTTATATTAGCAAGGGAGCATTTAGAAATAGTTGGCAGGATGGTTAAGTTAAAACTGTTAAAAAGAAAAGTTCAGAAGGCGTCAGATACATAATTTTGCATGCGGGATCAGAGATGGGCTTTGTGGCCAGCCTGATTTTTAAGTCTGGCTCCAAGTCCAGCGATTACCATGACGCTATGAAAGCTGACAACTTCGAAAAATGGTTTCGGAAAACCACTTCCAAGTTAAGAAGAGCCGTCCCTCATAGTAATGGATAACGCTCCTTACCATTCAAGATTAGTGAAAAAAGTTCCAAATTCAAGTTGGTCCAATCAACTACTTTTTGAATGGCTACAACAAAGAAATATTGAATATCCAGCTGTAGCAGTGAAAATAGATTTATGAACATAGTTAAGAAGTCTCTACCTGCTAAAAAATGATGTAAGCAATACGTCTATTTTTCTTAGATTACATGATTAAAATATTTTGTTGTCCCTTCAGAGTTGATGAGCTGGCTTTGCAATACGGTCATCAAGTATTGAGACTTCCACCTTACCATTGCCAATATAATCCCATAGAAATGGTATGGTCGGATTGCAAGAGATACCATGATTCGAAAATATGTTCAGTCAATCCGGTTACTGCCCAAGCCGTTTAGGGCTTATGAAATGAGGCACCCGAAAAAGTATTGTTTCAAAATTAGCAATGTTAATTTTTCTTTGATGACTCTTACATAGGTGACTCGTGATAAATGGTCCCATTATTACCGCCATACGAATAATCTGATCCAGTCTGTCTGGGAAAGAGATCGCTTTTTGGACTATTCAGATAACCTCCCAGTCATTATAACTTTGAATGACTCAAATTCATTAGAGACTAGTAGTGATGATGAATGAATATTTTGAATATTTTGATGCGGAAGAATTTTCATCATTTTATTTTATATTCAGTTCGTGTTATTGATTTCAGTTTCTTCACAATGGGAGTTTTTTTTTTTAATAAATGACGTTTATTATTTTTTTCTCCCAAAGTTATGTGTCTTATTTATCACATTATGATTAGGTAGGACGTGATATTTTGCAGTTGATTATTGATTTACAAGGTTTTTCCTTGAAATTTGCGACTCCCCCTCCCCGATAGCCGTCATTTTAGGTTATAAATAAATATTAATTATGTATGTATGGCTATTTAATAACTTCTGTAACAAATAAAACCCGGCAACCCCGCCATGGACTCTTAAGCTCCGTAGTTGCTGCTAACTTCATGGGGCAGTTAATAACAATAGACGGTCACTCGGGAGATAGAAGTTTAAAAAAATACTTGCGTTGAGATTTCGAAGAAAATATAGAATTCAACTACGCCGTAAGTGTTATTCTATTCTGAATTTCACCCCACAATTCCGATGTGCATAGGACTGATTTCTCTGGGAACCCACACTGTTACAAACTGGCACCCAATGTGATGCCGTCGAAAATTGTGTAGTGATAAAAGTGCTCCGAATTTTTGCAAATCAACACTGTGTCTGCTGAGAATTCAGTTCGGTTTTCGCGATCATCTCGGACTTTTGATGATTTTTCGCTTGTTAGAACAGTCAATAGAGTTTCGGTAAGTGACATTGATTGTTTTCAGTCTCAATAGACTTTTTCAAACTTGACTATACTTTTGTGGATTTTGAAATGGTCCAACGCTGTTATTGTGCGGTGCGCTGTGATCTGTGTCGTTTATGATCCTTCGTTCTGGTAAAAAACGTTCTGGTAAAAAACTATCCACGATGAAGAACAAAAACAGCGATACTGGAGGTAATCCCATCCAACAATATGTTACAGAATCTATTGGCTGGTATTCGGAATATAACCACTATGACAAATACACAACTACCAATTCATCAAGGGAGGACATATTCCAACCTTGCTGCATGTTAATCGCGTTTTGATGGTAATCCCAGTTCAGATATCGAAGCTTTCATCGATGCTATCACTGTTTATAAGGAATGTCTCAATATAACTGACGAGCACGCAGTCAAAGGTCTGTCAATGCTGTTAACTGATGCTGCAGCAACTTGGTGGCAAGGTGTCAAATCTTCGATATCATCATTTGACGAAGCCATCAATTCCATTCGACACGCTTATGGCTATGCTAAAGCTCCACATCAAATCAACAGAGAACTTTTCTTTAAGGAGCAGGGTAATGAGAAAACGGATGTTTTTGTCAGCCATTGCCGTTCCCTGTTGTCACGCTTATCAGGTGATTCTGCCATAACTGAGCACCCTCAGCCAGACACTGCACGAAGCTCGTGATAATCATGAGAAGAATCAGGACCGAAACAAGTTTTATGCTGACAAACGCCTGCGTGAATCTCCTGACTACCAATGTGGTAGTGGTAGCGATAATATTGATAGTCTATCGATAATATCGATAATTCAAAAACTATCGAAAATATCGAAACTATCGATAGCAGCACCCGATAGTATCGTGATCGGTTACAAAGCATTTTTAATAAAGGTTTTGCCTCTAACAAAAACAAAAAAAAACAACACAATCAGGATTCATGATGGTATTGTTATTGTACAGTGCAACGCACGTTTTTCTGTACCTTGTCAATAAAAGTGCAGCTCCGGGCTGCTCCGGTTGGAGGAAATACACCTTAACTTGTCAAGGAGCTGACAGATGCCTAGACAAGAGCGTCAAAGTCAAGTGTCATTACTGTCATTTCAGTCATTATTCAACAACGTCAGAAGTCAAAACTTTGAGAAATCATAAATATCCAAAATAAAACTATTTATTTTTGTGAACGTGAAATAAAATAAAACAAGGTAATTATTAGTTATTATCATCAACATTACGAATAATTGCTAACAGATATGTGAATTTCTTTGCATGTTGAATTAAATATAATATTATTTTGTGGTTGTGTTCTGATTCACTAGATTATTTATAAATTTTCAAAAATACAACCCTAAGAAATAATAAAAACACAACTTTAAAGGATGATGTATTGTTCTAGATGTCATCCTCATCATCATCATCTCATACTCATTCGATTATATGGGAATATTTCGATAAAGAGGAGGCATCCAGTTCCAGTGGCATAGCCACATGTTTTCAATGTCGCAAAAAATATAAAACAAGTGGAAATACGAGCAATCTTCGTGATCATTTGAGGAGAGCTCACAAAATAACTGGCAGTGATAGTGAAGCTAGAAATGTAGAGGACATTACTTTAAAACATAAGTTGGACCATAAAAGTTATGATGGGGCTAGCTGTAACAATCTATCTTCCTATCAGAGTAAAAAAATGAGGAGCCAGACATTGGAAGAATGCATTTCAGACAAAAATGTATATAGCTCACAGGACTCAAGAAAAAAAGAACTCGATAAGGCCTTGATTGATATGGTAACTATAGACATGCAACCATTTAGTATAGTTTCTGATTCAGGCTTTAAGATATTCGTCAACAAGCTTGACAAACGCTATAAACTTCCTTCGCCTAATACTTTGAAACACAATTTTCTTCCCCATCGTTATGAAGAATTGAAAACAATTTTACGAAATAAACTGAGAAGTGTCAGGTTTGTTTCTCTCACAACTGATGCATGGACATCTTCTCATACCACCGATGGGTACATAACAGTGACATGTCACTTTGTGCAAGACTTCAAATTAAATCACTGTGTTTTGGAGACGCAAAAAGTGAACACTAGCCACACAGGCCAACTATTAGCTGATTTTTTACAGGTATTTATTAGTGACAAAAATTATATACTTACTTACATATAAATGATATTCTTAAAATTTTTCAGAAAGTTATTGACAATTGGGAATTGAACAACAAAGTCGCATGCATTGTGAGTGACAATGCTGCCAACATAAAAGCAGCAATTTCACTCCTAAACATTCCCCACTTACCATGTGCTGCCCATACGCTTAATTTAGTGGTGGAAGACTCATTTAAAAAATCAACTGAGGTTAATGCTATTTTGGCAAAATGTAGAAAAATTGTAACCCGCTTCAAAAAAAGTACGGTTGCATCAGAAATACTACGAAACGAACAGAATGCAAGAAACGAACCAGAAATGAAGCTTTCACAAGATGTCTCAACCAGATGGAACAGTGCCTACCTTATGATGCAAAGAATTTTATTGGTGAAGGATGCTTTACTAATAGCCCTATCAAAAATTGACAATGCTCCTGATAATTTAGACAAGGCAGAGTACAAACTACTGGCTGATTTGTGCAATATTTTACAATGTTTTGTGGAAGCTACAGAGCAATTGTCTGGGGATCAATATGTAACCTCATCATTAATAATTTCTATAGCAACAGGTAACATCACAATCTATTTTAGATTTAAAAAATCAAACAGACAATAATTGTGTCTTTTTTCAGGAATCTGCTTGCAGTTAAAAGATGTTGTACCTATAACAGAAGAGGGGAGCGCTTTCGAAACGAAGTTTTCCAAAATCTAGTTACCAGATTTAATCAATTTGAAACCAAAAACACCATATCTAGATCGGCGACCATCTTGGATCCTAGATTTAAAAAATTGGCATTTCGGAATAAAGAAAACGCATTATCGGCAACTGCTCACATTCAAACTGAATTAACAAAAATATTCCAACAAAAAACTAGAGATAAAGAAAATAATTCCCACCTTGATGCTGGGGCATCTACTTCGAGCCAAGTAAAAGTAACTGAAGTAACCATCGCTGAGGAGAATGAGATTCAAAGTATTCAAACAACTGAGCCTGAGCCACAAAAAAAGAATTTGCTGAATTATTAAAAAAAAAAACAGTTCAATTAATAATAGCATTGCTCCTGCAAGCGGGATTATACTTATGAGGCAATATATGGAAACCCCAAATATTGATTTGGAGGAAAGCCCTTTAGAATATTGGGAAAATCGCAATGACGAATATTTCACCATATTGATTGAAAAATATTTTTCTACCCCTGCCACATCTGTGCCATCAGAGAGGCTTTTCTCAAAGTCGGACAGCTGCTTAGTGGAAAAAGATTAAGACTTAAACCTAAACATGTAAATATATTATTGTTTTTAAATTGTAATTCACACATTAGTGAATAAGTGCTTTACTTTTGTCTGATGTCTGACTGAATTAGTGATTTTATTTAGTCAACTTTTTGAATTATCTTTGGTGAATAGCATTTAGGTATTTACTTTTTGTAATAATGTGATCTGCCTTTTTGACTGAGAATAAGAAAAATATGTTCCTTTGTTAGTTATAAATGACATTGTTTTTTTTAATGATAAGAGATTGTTTAAGTTTTGTTTTTTGATGTCCGACTGAATTATTGATTTGATATATTTATTTATCTCATGTAAATAACATTGATTTACTTTTTGTAATAATGTGATCTGCCTTTTTGACTGAGAATAAGAAAAATATGTTCCTTTGTTAGTTATAAATGACATTGTTTTTTTTTAATGATAAGAGATTGTTTAAGTTTTGTTTTTTGATGTCCGACTGAATTATTGATTCAATATATTTATTTATCTCATGCAAATAACATTTATTTTCTTTTTGTAATAATGTGACCTGCCTTTTTGACCGAGAATAAGAAAAATATGTTATAATTTGTTAATTAATAATAATAATAATAACATAAATGGTTTCTTTTAATTGTTTGAGCACTTATATATTATTTTGCAATAAAAAAACTGAATATCTTCTAACAATTAACTATCAATCGATAGTATCGATAGTCAATAATCAAAATATCGAAACTATCGATAGTCGTTTTTTTGGCACTATCGCTACCACTACAATGTGGAGATAAAGTTAAGGTCGATACTCACTCTGAGTAGTAGTAAAGCTTTGTACAGGGTGTCCCAACGATAGAGTAAAGTAGGTTTTATCATATAGGATATGAAAAATATCAATATCAATATGCGTCACAGGTTAGGGGTGTGAATAGCGCACATTCTGAAAATATTTGGAAACATACAGGGTGCGTCACAAAAGTATGGCACGAAAAAGTATGATTTTTTTAAATGGAACCCCCTGTATATTAATTGATATTTAAATTCTTTCTTCAATTTGGAACAAAAATTGTGATACAACTAATGTTCCTAAATTCAACCGTTATCAAGATATCGCGTTTTGAAAATGGCATTTTTGCAACTTTGACATGCTATAAAACTCAAACTATTCAAGTTAGAGAAAAATGGATTGCACATTCCCATCTCAACTTTTCAAGAGCTATTCAAGGATATTAAATCCATTATTGTGAAAAAATGGCAAAATGTGCCGAAAAAAGTTGACAGTTGACGTTACCTTCTATCCAAATGACAGAAGAGCTCTTGAAAAGTTAAGATAGGAAAGTGCAAACCATTTTCCTCTAACTTGAATAGTTTGAGTTTTATAGCATGTCAAAGTTGCAAAAATGCCATTTTTAAAACGCGATATCTCGATAACTGTTGAATTTGGGAACATTAGTTGTATCACAATTTTTGTTCCAAATTGAAAAAAGAATTGAAATATCAATTGATATACAGGGGGTTCCATTTGAAAAAATCATACTTTTTCGTGCCATACTTTTGTGGCGCACCCTGTATGTTTCCAAATATTTTCAGAATGTGCGCTATTTACACCCCTAACCTGTGACGCATATCGATATTGATATTTTTCATATCCTATATGATAAAACCTACTTTACTCCATCGTTGGGACACCCTGTATACCTCGAAGTCCGCACCAAAGAGGGATGGCCCCTACATTATCAAGAAGATTGTGACGCCAACGACCTATGAGATTGCTTCTACCCAGAATCCTGAAGTGGTATTAGGGAAATACCATACTTCAGCCATTACCCCTTATCGTGAACTGAACCCAGAATGTGCTATAGACACTAGCCCTGTCAAGCCACTGCGAAAGAGAGAAAGACCACCAAAGGCACCCAATTCCAGTGGCTTGAAGAACCACCTTGTGAACCGTGTAACGCTCACAGTTCAGATTTGAACTTGAACACCACTATTGGCAGACAGTCTTTTATGGAGAGCTGGGTTCGTGCGTACATACCTGAATGAAATCTGGGCGCCACCTTATTGACTGTGACTCAATAAGGAAGAAACAAATGGTTGATAAAACTTGAAGTGATGCCTCTGCTTGAGTTCTGGTGATCATTTTCTATTTCATGAAATGGTCGCTGGAGCTAACTCCACATATGGTATTTCAATTGTTTACAAAATATCAACAAGTACACCAAGTGTACGTTATCAGCAATATATGAATTAGAAAGGGTATCAATAAATAAATGCGCTATTTAGTGACAAAAGTAAATAGATAACTGTAGTGAAAAGTACGTGGGATAAAATATATTTCCATCAAGAATACCTAAAGAATGATTAAAAATGCGCAGGGGGAAAATTCATGAATTTTCGTTGCCACAAAAACCCAAAAGGTTATATGAAAGCAAGGTCGAGTGCTTCACTCTACAGTTTCACATCATGATTGAAGCGCCAAAAATACGGATCAAAATATTGCGAATCATATGAATTGATATAAAGATTTATGAAAAATATTGAATGTGAATAGTTAATAATTTAAAATAATAGAAAGAATGAGGTAAGCATGATTAAGTAAGATTACTAACCAGACACTACGATGAAACAGTCCCGCTGCTCTTTGAAGTATTACAGATCATCTCCTGACTGAGGAGGCCCTTCAGACAAACAGCCAAGCAGTCTCCAACCGCACGGGTCAGGTCGTCACAGTGTAAGGAATCCAGATCCACAGTTGAAGTTAAAGATAGCCGAAAAATTGTCTCACGGGAAAACTCTATAAATCATCAACACGTTCGGATGATGTAATTACTAGTAGTCTCATACTTTACCATAGAGAGTTCCTTTATCCAAAAAGAATCATGGTTGGATGATTGACAAAAAATGTTCAAACGAAACTTCAAGATGGAGTCTGTAAAGAATGCGTGCATTGGCACAAATCCCAAGAAAATATGGCAATCGAAACTCACCAGTTCCAGCTCCAAATCAACTAAATAAACCAAACAAGGCCTCTACACAAATCCATTTCAGGTACTATCAAAGTACTAGGTATAATCCAAATGCAACGTGAAGCTGCAAAAAGCTATCACTCAGATATTGGCTCATCAGCTCAACTTCACGCTTCACGGTTCCAATCAGAAAAGAAAGCAACCAGCAACGGACGATTCATTTGAACCATCAACCTTCCACAAATACCCCCACTCCAAAATTTCCAAACCCATGACTGCAGGTTGATATATAGAATCTGATCACCTGACACCTTCAAGGAAGATTTTTGGGAACCAGAAAAGTATTATTAATTTTACCATGAAATGTTGGTACCTCTACCAGCATCTCGAGAGTTTGGGATTATCTTTAGACAAACCGCAGCAGGGGTCAACTCAGACAACTATCAGCTGTTTGTGACAGTGACAACGAGGTAAACAAACCATTTTCCTAATTAACGAAAGAAAGTCGGGAAAAGAGTGTATTTCCAAGGTAAGTATGATTGTTCAAGTAAATTAACATAACAACAATAAACATTTGTCCAGACTAAAGAGTTCAATCGCTCAATCCCAGGCACATAGGATGAATTTGGCATGATTAGTATTGTGTGGTTATTATGGAAATAGAAAGTTATGTGATTCAATAATGAAGTCTTATCTACTTCACAATAGGCTCAACTAAATAAGGTAGGTAATACCCAAACAAAAACAAAACAAAATGCTACAACCCAGCTCTTCTTGCCCCTCCTCCCGGGACGGTTCAAGGTGCAAAGGGGAAGAAATTGTAACAAATAAAACCCGGCAACCCCGCCAATGGACTCGTAGTAAGCGCCGTAGCTGCTGCCAACTTAATGGAGATGGGGGGCTGTTGATAACAATAGACGGTCACTCGGGAGATAAAAATTTTAAAAAATACTTGTCGTGAGTTTTCGAAGAAAATATAGAATTTAACTACGCCGTTACTGTTATTCTATTCTGATTTTCACCCCACAATTCCGATGTGCATAGGACTGATTCCTCTGGGAACCCACACTGTTACACTTCTAAAATAACGGCTATACACTATTATTGTAGTATCAAAATAAGCAATGAAGTTCAGTTAAGTGCTGCCTGAAATTTGATAAAACTTTGATCCTGCATCAAATATCCAAGAAGTATTGTGCATTTAAAAACTTCGATCAATTTGTCAGTCAACGGCCGGGTCATGGCGATTTCTTTTTTCAAAATATTGTTTAGGGCCCTTTTGAAACGTTTCAAAGAAGGTTTAAAAATGAAACTTTTTTCTGTGTAACTTTAACACCTTCCGAAAGAGCGGCAAAATTTATGTGCAGAGGGTTGTGAGTTTCCTGAAGATTTTATAATAACTGAGCGAATAAACATATCACCATTAGAAATCTGAAAAATTTGGAAAAGTTGCAGATTGAGGGTTCTCCAAAAGCTATACATGTCTTACAATTCCGTTCTACATGATTTTCTCAATGCTTAAACAATAACGAACTGAAATAAAGTAGCGGTGATCATAGTCAAAAGCAGTGAATGATACCAGTCGCTCAGTCTCAAGATCGCTTCCATCCGGAGACGGATATACACGCGACTAATGATTAATTAGTTATTAGATCACTGGGGTCCATGCGATTATCCTAGAATGCATTTGTACTAACAGGCAAATGTTCTCAAAATATCCTACGTCACCGGGTTTTGTTGCCAAATTGTGCATTCGATTTTACTCCGGCAATTTCAGACGCACTTCATCAGGCAATTGCTCTACCTAGCAAATATTCTCTCATGTTGCCAATTGTTCGCATTTTTCTCTTGCTTTCATCACCCGTTCGATCGGTCCACGGCGATTGTGCTAAAATGAATTTGTACTAAGAGCCCGTATGATAGGTCACATTTCTGTCAGCCGAAATGCTAATATTTCTGCTAAAATATCTGTTTGCAAATTTGATCTCAAATCAAATTTTGCCCAACCTAAAATCCGACTCCATTGCCAATGGTTTTCGTGTATGTGGTTTGTTTCCCTGGAACCCCGACGCAGTGGATTATTCAAAGTGCCTAGGAAAACAAAAAGTTTTACTTACTGACACAAATAAAACTACAAATAATGTAATTATAAAAAAAAATCTTAATTATGAAA
This sequence comes from Orchestes rusci, assembly GCA_958502075.1. Lineage (NCBI taxonomy): Eukaryota > Metazoa > Arthropoda > Insecta > Coleoptera > Curculionidae > Orchestes > Orchestes rusci. Next base: position 91,620,201 of record OY293304.1, on the reverse strand, counting down.
TGTTTAAGCAGATGGTGGGGCAACCAAAGTTAGATGAATTCGAAGCAAAGAATAACACGTTCGACAAAAACGATTCCTTAATTTTGTACAAAATATACAATTTTTTTAAAAATCAAGAAAATGACTTTAACGAAGCCGACGCCGACGTCTCCAAAGAATTAAGCCAGGAACAAAGAACGCCTTTAGAATATTACGTCGAAAATAACGGTGAAACTATGGAGTCGGGTACTCATGTAAATGAACCTTATGCTGCAGAAAATAATGTTGGCATATCCAAAGATTTACGTGAAAGTGTACAGCAAAAGACCCCGTTAAAATATTATGTTGACAATAACATCGAAATTGTTGAAACCAAGACTTTGGACATCAGCGTAAACGAGCCTAATCATGCAGAAAACAATATTCAAACTTTTGAGATTGGAGATCTTCCAATAGTTTTTGCTCCCGACGAGGCTACCGAAACCAATGATGTTCAACAAGAAGCCACTACTAATTTCATACACAAAAATCACACTCCTTTAATAAAACAATATCTTACCTGGCCTGTTACACCGCAGAGAAAAGGAAACAAAAATTCAGTAAAGATGCCGTTTTTACTTACGTCAAACTGAAAAAATCCAAAAGAAACAAATGGAAGAAGAAAAGAAGGAAGAAAGAAAAAGAAAACGATCTGTACAAGCTGAAATAAAGAAAACCAACGCAACTAAAGCAAAGGGAAGTAGAAATGGGAAAAAAATTAAAATTATTTCTGACACAAAAGTAGCTTTCGATGTGAACAAACTTTTAAAAAATGCACAATTGGATAAGACACCGCAAACAGAAAATGTCAGGTTGACTACAAGTAATTCTTTGGAAAAAGAACATGAGGAATCAATTAGGAAACCATTGGTTTTAAAAGATTGCAATTTAATAAACAATCGGAAACAAGATCTTTTCCTTCAAACCATTCCCTCAACAAGTAATGTAAATGCAGAGAAAAAACCTACTTATGTTAAGCAAATCAGTTTTGATCAAGATGACATTTGTGATAATATATCATCATTATTCAATTTTGAGCATAACAAAACAGTAGTTTTGGGTTTGTGTTATCTCTGCACTTACAATATTACTTCGATGCATGAGGGTATAAAATGTTTTTCTTGTGTCCGGGTGTTTCATGTTACTTGTATAAGGAAGCATTTTAATATGCCACCAATTGTAAAAACATTTGTTTGTAAGGCCTGTTACAAAAAATAATTTTTATTTGCATAATAATTAGGTAACTGTTTTTGACTTTTAGCTATTAGGTTTGTTACTCAGAGTAAGCGATAAAAATGTTTTGTTATTTTTATGTTACCAGAGCATATTATCTACCTATATGAGTACATTATGTATTTTTAGGTAATACCCTGTTGTGTTTTTATTTTTTAATTAGTTAATGTTTGCTCAAAAGTCACAGTACACTTTTGTAAAATGTTTTATTACTGTACCTAAATAGGCATAAAAGATGCAATATTTTTAATTTATACCTACCTAAATTTTAAAATTTCCCTAAAAATGTTCTGCTTATTTCACACTTTTAAAATTTAAATGAATTAGAATTTTAGTGAATAAATTTGTAAAATGTTGTGCTTAGGTGATAAACCTATATCGAAACTGTATGTGCCAATAACTATACTATCAAGTGCCAATGATACTCACCAAAGTGCCAATAACTGCGATAATTAAGTATTTTAAGATCTAAGATTTTTATTTAAAATGTGAATTTAAATAAAACTATTTCGTTGACAGACTCTTATTCCTTAATGTATTTTGAATGTAATGATGCTATAGCCCTTGCAATAAATTGTAATTTTGATTTTTACACTATGAAATTGAAATCTAATGTTGCTTAAAGTGCCAATAACTATACGGTTTACTACCACAAAAGAATACAGAGACACACCTATTGTAACTATGATTGACAGTTGTCAGTTGTCTGACTTGTCAGCAGTGTAGTGCAGTGTATCGATTATTTATTTTTGATTTTCATAATTATTCTTTTTCGAATGATTACAAACTGGTTGTACAAAAAGCATTGTTTGCACCACGGACGAAAGATGATTTTGACTCGGCTAATATCTGGCCTCGCTTCGCTCGTGTTGCTACTCATACCCTGGTCAAAATCATCTCCTTTCCGCCCTTGATACAAAAGGTACTATTATGAACATGTTTTCCCAATAGACTACTTTACAGGGTGGTAAAGGTTCAGAAAAAAAATATAGTTCAAGAAACACTCTTTCGAATTAAAAACTGAAAATAATTTTGAATTTAGGAATCAAATGAAAAGAAAAAAATCATGTCATTATGGGGTGCTTTTGTTATATATTTATACACTGAATCTGCATTTTTAACTATAATTTTGTTATTCCCTTAAAATAATATCAATGAAGTTTGGTTGTTTATCGAATCAATAGTCTTATCGAATAGATTTCTTATTGTTCAGAAAATTTACCTTGGCCACGTTGCATATCAGACGGACGCTTCAAGAATTACTGGCCCGTCCGTCAACCAAGCCAAATAATGTCACTCATGTCAAAAAATTCAACGAAACACAATTTTCTTGAATTACAAATTAAGTACTGTCTACTTTTTAGCTCTCAATTGAAATTATTCATTTGTTCTTGACAAGTGTGAAAATTCACGAATCAATCTGGGCATTTGAAGTGGGTAAAAATCGACTTCCAAGATTCCGTTACGGGGGATACACACGGGTCGATTTTTGCCGTGCGGCTAGTTGCTCCAATATCGCCTAGTCACAGCCGCATCGCTACCCCATTCACACAGGCGACTGAAATCGCATAAGACTTGTTAACTGTTTTCAACCTTGGTCAGCAGGGTGGACGGGAACGTTAAAATCAACTGCTGCAACCATTCACACGGTCTATTTCAGTCGCCAGCCTCATTCGGCCTTTGATGGCGCGGCAACAGTCGGATGTCAGTGATGCCACCTTGGACTATAAATAAATAATATAATTTTGAGTCTAAGGATGCCACCCTGATTTGGCGTTTGCGATTCTAGTCACCTGGATGTACAGTGGATTTGGTATTTACACGGTCGATTCTATTCGCGCCTTTTCTATGAGATTAATATACGTAGTCAACCTGATCTACACTAGAATTCTACAAATTTCAAAGATCCAACGAAAAATGCTTAAACACGCCTGTCGATATTACTACTCCCATGCTTCCAAACATAACCTCCAAGCGTCATTAATCTTTTTTGTACTTAAAGTTCTACATGTGGAATTTGTTTCTTTCAAGAGTTTTGATTTATTTTTTGCATAATAGCAAGTAAGAGGGAAAAATCAGTATCCTCTTATTCAGATGATGATGACGAAGACTTTATCAACAACAAATTTGGAGATTACAATAGGAAAAGGCCCGTATCATGTCCAAGACTTCCAGGAGAGGTGCACATTCAGATGATAGGAGCCATATGAAGATAAAGCGTCAAGCGTCACCATCGTCGTGACGTAAATCCTCACTAGTAGTTCCTCAGCAGACTCATCGTCAAAATATTCTGGACGTTCCAGAAGACGTAGAGTGTCTTTAAGTCCTCGTGGGACAGGAAGCAGGGCTCGTAGCCCACTGCATGATAAAGTACAACATCCCAGTCCCGATGGACATGGAGATGATCCCTTGTTTGTGGATTGCGATGCAAGTGAGTTTTCTCAACACTATGAATAATATTCATATAAAATAAAACATATTATGTTTTGTATTCCCCGTGGGGATATGAAATAATGAGTATTTTCCTAACTATCATGCACAAAATTGGAAGCAATTAGAAGTTCTGTAGGACGCAACTAAATTAAATAGTCTCCATACCCATAGCTTTTTCGTAAAAAGCAGGGTTTATGAATGCATAAGTATGTTATTCTTTCTAGCTCCTAGTAATGATGAAGAATCTCAGGAGGAATCCTCACTAGACATAACTGAGAAGGAGACTTTGGACCTTGAAATATGTGAGAAATTAGGTACAGGTTACAGTGCCCCAGCTTTTGGTGAACCAATTCATGAGATCGTGGCATCTCAATATGAAACTATTATTAAATTTGGTTTGGAGGAGGAAGTTAGAGAAAGAATACTAAGGAAATACCTGATTCCCGCAAATTGTTAATACCTCGAAGCACCAAAGTGTAATTCGCAAATTCACTCTGCTTTGAACGAAAGTGGAAGAAAACGTGATGAGATACTAAGAAAATCTCAAAATGTTATGGGGGCAGCCTAAGCAGCCTCAGCAAAAGTACTTTCAAAACTATTGTTGATTGAAAAGAGTGAGGAGACGCTTTCGATTATTGAATATGTCAGTGACTGCAATAGGCTTTTGGCCGATTTACACCACTCAGAGTCCATGTCACGAAGGTCCATTATAACTGGTTTTTCACTTCAGGGACCTTTACCAGCCTTTTATAAGGATGCTCTTAGCAACGCCAAAATAGACGAATTGCTGTTTGGAGAGGATTTGACAACAAAAATTAAAGTGGCCAATCAACGCCGGGGCGGGCACAATCAGTACATCAAATATCGCCAGTTCAAGAAAAGAGAGGAGGTTTCACGCAAGAGATATGCTTCATACAAAAAAACCAGCAAGAAACACTAGTAAGTAGTTTTTGTTGAAGACTGTCTGAATTTTACAATGTGTGGACAAGGTTCACCCAAGATCCTTTGATTTTATCTTGGTTAAAAGAGGGTTATGCAATACCTTTCACAAGTGAGGTGGTCCAATTCAGACCTCTCAAGAAGCCAAAATGGACTGTCTCAGAGAGGCTGAATATTTTGGTTAAAATTTAGCAGTAATTAAGATTGGAGCAATTTCACATTGTAAGCCTTTTGAAGGACAAGTTCCCAAGCCAGACAGGTCCAGTAGGCTTATTTTAAATCTTAAAAACTTGAATAAATCTATCCAGATAGAACACTTCAAATTGGAAGATGCCAAATTGGTTTTATATTTGATATCGAAATAGTATATTATTTTATATGGAGGAAAAGTGATACTTTTCATGACGCGCTCGTGTTTAGCAGCCGAACGAAGTGAGGCTGATAATAGAAAGCAAGTCATGAAAAGTCACTTTTCCTCCAAATAAAATATGCTATTTTTTCTTCAAATGTCGAAAGATTTAATTTGAAAACATAATGTTTTCAATTTGCCATACATACATTCGAATAGTATCATAGTGACGTCATTCAGTCTAGATTTGTTACACTTGGCAACATTGGCAACATACAAGCTGAGGAAAACCAACCGAACCTAACTTAATTATTGATTAATTTGTTGAAAATGGAGTGTACGCCGCCGCCGCATTGTGCCTCGGACCAGCCAAAAAGTATAATGAGGCGTACCAGCATTTTATTGAATGGTGCCAAGAAAAAGGTATTAGCAAATATTCCGAGAACGTGCTTCTCGCCTATTTCAACTATTTACAAAAAGAGAAGAGTTGGAAATCCTCAACTATGTGGTCCCGTTATTCAATGGTCAAATCGGGATAAAGTATTAAGCATGGAGTAGATATAAGTCAATACTTAAAGTTACGGGCTTTCTTAAAAAAGACCAATGAAGGATATTCTGCTAAAAAGTCGAGATTTTCTCTAAAGAAGAATTTGAAAGATTTTTATGTGAAGCCTCAGACGATGTTTACCTGGGAATGAAGGTAAATTCAGTTCAATTTCAGTTAATAAGTATGTGCGTCAACATAATAGTTTTTTTAGGTTGTTTTATTAATTGGAGTATGCTTGTAGATGCGATGAAATGGTAAAAATAACTATTGATGACATAGAAGATATGGGAAATATAATTCTTATAAAAATTCCTGACAGTGAAACAAGGAAGGTTCGATCTTTTACAATCATCGGAGAAACGTTTCTAAAAAAATATATCGCAGTTACGCCTCATTGAGACCAAAACATATGGCAGAGAAGAGATTTTTCTTAAAATATCAAAATGGAAAATGCTCTAGATGTGTAATGGGAATTCACACCATAGCAGGTACATCCAAGAAAGTGGCGACTTTTCTGAAATTAAGTAACCCCGATGAATACACTGGACACTGTTTAAGGCGCACGTCAGCTACTTTGCTGGTTGATCGTGGGGGAAACATGGAATCATTGAAGAGGCACGGGGGTTGGCGATCAACTGGGGTAGCCGAGGGTTACATGGAGGAATCTTCAAGAAATAAAAATGATACCGCCTGCAAAATATTAAACCTTAGCCAGCAGAATGACAAAACATTTTCCGGATCGTCATCGTTGAAATCAAATAACGCAAGTATCTCAGCCCCTAAGTCATCATCTGATGATATATTGGACAGGGTTATTATTCAAAATTCAAATGTTTCTAATTGTACATTTAGTATCAATTTTGGTGTTAAATAGTTTAATTAATTAATTTAGTTCGTTGTCCGTTGTTTGTAATAATTAATAATTTAGTCCATATACCTATATATTGTAATATGTATTAATAAACAGGATTCTTGTTGATTAACAAGTGTTCAATCCCAACATAACCTCACTATTTGACTTTGCATTGCTCGTGGTGTTAGTGGGATATTAAGTTTGTATAGGTATTTTCGAGTGCCGCGGTGAGTTTTGAATTTTTTTCAACGGAAAGTGTTTCCCAGAGAGTTGTTCTTGTTTATCTGAGGTTGAACGAGTATACGCTGTCCGAAAACCAGTATTTTCAAGCAAGGTAAGCTGCAAAATACACGAAAATAAGTTTGTTTACATTGACTCGTTAGCCGGTATGGATAAAGTTTTTGCGAAATAATGTAAAGTTTTTCAATTGATCTTGAAAGAAGCTTATTATAGAAGTCTGATTATCCCCATTCACATTCAATCATTCGTTTTGACCTTTGAAATTTGCGAAAGAAACGGCTATGGAATTGATTTTTAGCTTCTCATTACAGTTTTTGAAAAGGAGCCCAGATTATAGTCTTATCGCAACCAGTGGCAAACACAGACGAAATCAATCTCGAAATTTGAGAATAACATTGGAAACCCAAAAAATAGGCGAAAACCACAATGTAAACAATGTTAAAGCATAAACAATAAAAATAAATAATAATATAATATAGTAGTGAGATTCTCCATCAGAGAGCTTATCGTTTAGCTTGAATCCACAGCTTGAATCCCTAATAGGCAACACTGTCACGGTGAAAACAGTTCACTATCAATGTCAACATTTTAATTATAGATTATGATTTCTTTCAAATAATAGCTGATTGTGAGCAATTATTGAGTAAGTTTTATGAAATAATGGAAATTTTGGTTTTAAATTCGTGTTTTTTTTTAAACGCAGTGCCCTCAAATTCAAGCGGTATGTTGAAACAGACCCCGTCGTGTTCTGTTGTCATAGTTGGCTGTGGTCACTTTTTCTCCGGCGGAGGAAAAGTGGAACTTTGCAGCCGATACTCAGTCGAACAATGTTCGTTTTACGGACGTTTGAAGAAAAAATTGTTTTTTGGCAACTTTAGATCTACAGGACGCTTATTTTTTGATTCCAGTTGTGAAAGACCATGGGAAGTTTTTGAAATTTGAATTTAATGGTCAAGTTTGGCAATATAACGTACTTCCTTTTGGTTCAAGCAGAAGTCCTTGAGTTTTTACTAAGCTCATGAAACCTGTTGTAACCTTTTTACGTGAAAGCGGATCTCTCCCTGTCATTTATTTGGATGATAATATTCTACTTATGGTGGACTACTATGATCTTTGCCTTGAAAATATATACATGACTTTCAGAACATCAGTTGAGTTGACATTATCATACATTTTAAAAAGAGTGCTTTAATATCATCGAATCAATGTAAATACCATACGTAGGATTTATTGTTCATTATCAATGAGAGTAATCTTACTCCAAGATAAGTGTACAAGAATTCATGATTTACTACTGAAATTCATATCAAAACGACAATGTTAAATTGCCGAATTTGCTCAATTCTGTGGAGTTTTAGTGTCTGCCTGCCCTGCTATTGCTTATAGCTGGGTTTATACTAAACAATTTGAAAGGGCTAAATATTTGGCATTAAAAAGGTCTAATGACGATATCGAAGCCATAATGACCCTTTCTAGTGACCTGAAAAAATTTCGATTGGTGGGTCAAAGGGTTAGAATCACCTTATTGTCCTATTAGACAATACTTCTTCAGTCTTGAAATTTTTTCCGACGCTACCCCAGTGGCTTGGGGTGTGGTCTGTAATAAGAGGAAAGCCAAGCGTTTGTGGGAACTTGATGAGAAGAGATAACATAATAATGCATTGGAACTTTTGACCGCAGTTTTTGAATTAAAATGTTTCGCGTCAGATTTAAGAAATTGCGAAATACTTTCGCGTATTGACAATACCACAGCAATTTCATATGTGAACAGAATGGGGGAAGTGCAATATCCTAATTTAAATAGAATTGCTAAAGAACTTTGGCAGTGGTGTGAACAAAGGAAGATTTGGGTATATGCTTCTTATATATCTTCTTCGGATATTTTTGGAGCAGACCGGGAATCAAGGACCATGGATTCCGATAAGGAGTGGAGTTTGTCAAGTGAGGCGTTTTCCAGAATTGTGGATAACTTTGGTCGAGGTTTCCGGATCCTGAATCTTCCAATGTAAATGCCTTTACCGTCTGTTGGAGCAACTTCTTCTTTTAAGCTTTTCCTCCATTCTGCCTTATGCCTAACGTATTAAGGAAAGTACTTAATGATTGGAGGGTATTATAGTTGCGCCATACTGGCCCAGCCAACCGTGGTTCCCAAAATCCAAGAAATTATCAGTTTCACCATTACTCTTCTTAAAACCTAATGAGAAATTATAAAAATAAATAAATAAATAAATAACGTCTTTATTCATTAATTTCGCTTACATACAAAGCAAATATACAATATATTATATATAATTACCGTGCATGCCCACGAAGAAAAAGAAAGAAAGGGCCAACTGGCGAAGTTTAGCCTCTTGGCCATTCCTCCACTCAACCAATTAGACCCCCGTTAAGAACTTAATATTATGACAACAATCCATCAATAAAAAAGAAAAAAAAACATAACCTTATATTTTTTTACATAAATAGTATATCGACCAAATTAGTTTTACATATAGCTACTGTGTATCCAATAAATATCTTTTATAACCAAACCTTAAATTATTAAAATTGCAATTCTTAAATCGCCAAGGCAACCTATTATATAAACTAAGACAATTATAAGTAAAGCTCTTCTGAAAAAAGGACGTTCTATGAAGTGGTATTGTTAAATAATTCTTGTCCCTTAGTGGTCGCTTATGTATAGTGTCTCTATAAATGAGTTTTTCAAGCAAGTAAATTGGCTGCCTGTTCATGAATGAACAGAGACGGGAAATTGATTAGAAAACTTGGAAATTACGGTAGAAAAAATCCGGAAATGTTGTAACTTCGTTACAATATCAACTTTTAGATGTTAATTTTATCGAAGTACGTTGTATTGTGGAGATTCTTCACGCATTTTTTTGCTGGGACAAAGATCCTTTAGTCATGCAAGGGTATGAAAGCAAAGTAACATACTATCTAGTTCATATAAAAAAAATCCTGAATGCTGGCTCCTGCAAATTGGTTTTCCTCGAATAACTTCCACAGTACAGGGTGATCCCCTATAATATATTCTCTTCTCTTTAACTTTTTTATTTCAAGTGTCAAAAATATCACATAGACTCACGTGCAAATTAGGGATAATTTTTATTGAGAAAATGAATAGAGTTATATTTTGATTTTGCATAAACTTATCTGAAATGGTTAAATAAAAATGTTCGTTTTCACGATTATTGAAGTTCCTTTTTCTTTGGTCGCGTAGCACATTTTCATCAAACGAATTGGTTTGAGAAAAATTAATAGACAATTTTTTTCGGGAAAAACATCAAATTATTTCAAGTAGGTACTTTTTGAGTTTTTGAAAAGAAGATATCGATTTGGTGGATGAAAAATCATGCATGGTTTTACCTACATGCAAACATTCTAGTATTGATCTTTTCCTTGAATTTTTAAAAACAATCTCTAACAAACTGCGTTTGTATTTTCCCAAAGGACAAAATGCATATAGAAAGTCTGCTCCTTGTATATTCTTTGGGGTTTGGGGGCCCATCTTAGTAGAGAAGGTCTGGAGACTGTCCACATATTCTGGGAAATCGTGTGTGAATCCAATATAACCGCTGCACAAAGAGTACATCAACATCTGTTTCCCTACTCTCACTATGACTATAAAAAAAAAACAAAAACTATCAAATATTTGAGCTGAAAATTTTCAAATTAGCTAATGTCACTAGATGCTGGGACCTGGGGTATACATACTTACCTGAAATTTACGAATATTTTATGTGATAAAAAAATATCAAATATGTCCAAAATCACCCTATTTGACTGTATGTATGTAGGTACTTTGCGTTCATTATTTTTAACAGTATTGACGGGACTATTGCTTTTTTATAGGAATTCTGAATCTTGCAATCACGTGGACTTGCTCATACTATCTACCGCATCTGATTTTGAATGGATATGAAATAAACAAAGGGAAACCAAAATAACGGCAGAACAAATTCCTGAGATTGAAAAAACCGCATCATACGGAAATACCAGTTGATCGAAATTACCCGGTCAAGTAGAACATGCCTGAAAACTTCGTTAAAAGAGATCAACCCGTCCATACCATTTGCCACCACACCATCTACCGAAAACAAGGCTGATGAAGAAACAATACAACTGGTATGGTATGTAGTACCAGCTTTGTAATTCGTGACGGTTTTTTCTTAACCAATAAAGGTATTTATGTGCCAGCGTCTTCGCTATTGGGGCATATGACACGTTCTTTGGACGAGTGGTCCCAATAATTATTAAAGTGAGAATTTGAAAAATTAAATAAATTTATAACTCTTAAAATTTTGCCGTAGTTTCAACGAAATTTGTAGTGCTTGTTAGTGCAGATACCCATAAAATGTTTTATGAATAAATAAAAGACTTATGGTTTTATAATCATTATCACAATATATATTTTTTTGTCATAGTAAGCAAAGAACTCTTCACTTGTGAGCAGGAAAATATACTTTTGTGAGACTTCTGAGTAAACCCACTTTTAAACTGTACTTAATCAAATGTTGATGCAAAAATATAAAAAATGAAGGATAAACTTGCAATATGTATTTTTATCACCGATATAAAAATAATTGATATAAAATAAAAAAGTACTTGGGTATTCATTGATATTAACCTATATAAAAAGGCTATACCTAAAATAATTACTAAATAGTACACAAACTGTATACATTTGTTGCATTGAATCGAAACTAGAAATAGCAATTTTTGATGATGATTTTTCAATCTTCCATATTTTTTTTTGTCATTTCCAGATAGTACAGTCATTTGGTAGAAAAAAAAAGAGGTTACCTGGAAAGTTTTCCGGGGGTTTTGAAAATTGGCAATTTTATAGATTTCGACATGCTCTTTCCGAATTCCAACTTTGCCACCTCGTATCTTTGCCGCTCGCGCCGCCATATTGGAAAAATGGCGCTTAAAATCAGTTTTTTAATAATATCTCCTTTCCGACTCATTTTACGGTAAAAACACCTATATACAAAATTGAACTAGAGACAATTTCCTAGAATTTATGTAATGATCCAATGTCTTGAAGTTACTTATTTTGTCATTTGGTAATTAGTTATATTCAGTAGGTAATACTGTTCAAACTCCTGTTGTAATTTAAAAAACGTTTCATTTAAAATTAAAAAATTGTTAGTTTTGTAAATACGATTTGAATTATCGACTATTTGGGTGTTTTCGTCGGTATATGGTCCTTCGAGGTTTTGCAGAACAATCAAGAAAAATTGTGATTAGGAAGTTCAAGTAATAATCAGGTACAGTCCATTTTAAATTATGGTACATGTTTCAACACTCATTGAGTGTCGTTTTACATTTATAGAGCCATGGCTTCTAATGAAGTAAACTGTTTTATTTGTGATAATCCATTGCAAGAAAGTGAAGTTATTGAAGTGAAAGAAAAAGGATTGAGAACTTTTCGTAAGTCAAGTATCAAAAGAAAGGACAACATGTATGAACTTTTGGTGGGACTAAGATCGATAGTGGTTCACGATGTATGTCGAAAACAGTATAATAATGACAAGTTAATTGCTGCATCTCAGTGGCGGCTCGCGGCATGACGCAAGTGAAGCGCCGCTTCACCTTGAATTATTATCTTTAGCACGAATTTCTTAATATAATAATATTCGATTAAAATATTTTTACTAATTTTGATTCCGCTTCTGGTCGCCGAATGTCAAGAAGCACAGTTATGGTTAACCATGTAATCCACTAAACTACTACTTGTTTATCAGCTAGCTATCTTTGTTTTATTTGGCGGCTGAAAAGAGAGAACAATAAAGTATCAGGTTGTCCGATAGTAGGTCCTTGCGAAAACTGTATAACATGCGTCCGACCATCAACGTTTAATGACATCAGCTGCTGCCTGCAAATATGAATTGAATACCGAGCTTTCAGTAAGTACCATGACATACTAGGCGATAAGTCGCAGAATTTAGCGTTTTTCCGATTTTTATGTAAACGTTTTGATGGAATAACTAAGCAGAAAATCGCAAAATTCTGCCTTTTTCGCCTAGTATGTCATGGCACTAAGGTAAGTTTTCCTAAGACACTAAGACGCGCAGTTCAAAATTCAGCGCGGCAGCTTCATAACATCCATCGGTTGCAATGGAAACGTCACGTTTGCTCTATCGATTTGCCGCAAATAAATATTATTTTGAGGCGGAAATTCAGTGTGCGTCTCGCGTCTTCGCGCGTTTTCTGACGTTTAGTTCAGGCAAGCGGTTTTGCAAATAAAATCGGAAGTCGGTTTCGTTTTTTGTCATGTTTCCCGTATATGATCCGGTATAAGTCATGCTCGAAAAGCCATTTTCGAGATGGGCAAATGACGATAAAAAGGACTTTTCAAATTCGAATAGACCGTCGCCGGAACTTAATGTGACAAAAACTTCTAAATCCAAAAACAGAGTGTTCACGCGGAAATTTCGTAACGAATGGTATTTTCGAGACTGTAACAGTCCGGAATTTTTTAGGTTATAGAACTAGAGCCGTGTACTATTTAAGAAATATGTATTATTTCAAATGATGCCAACCCTCCCGATTTTTCGGTTTAGGTATCTCCCGCCTTTCAAGTGATAGTACCATAGAAGGTGATTTTACGTGTATTCTACATCATGCATGTTGGGTGTGCTGTGCGCCGTGCGGTGTGGTTGAAATTTCCGCAATGTTTCCTGTATATGACTCCGCGTGTGTGTTTTATTGGAAACCCCGATTAGAAAGTGGACTGACCACGATAAACGAGAGTTTTTAAGTTGTGAAAAACCCTCCCAACTGTTGAACATTAATAAAGTGGTAAACTGGTAAAACAGTACGAAAGAGTTTACCACCGAAAATTTAAAAAATGGTGGTAGGTATTCCGAATTTGCGGGGTTGTTTGGAAGCTATTACTTAAATAAAGTTTTCTGCGTTCCTTGTCTAATGATTGGCGTTCGTGGTGGAGTGTGGAACAAAACTGGATTTGCCGATCTCGGTAAATTCTCTCTCTTGTTTTTCGGTTTGGAGAGGGAAATTCTGCTTAACCTGTTTTGAAAGCCGCGAGCCGATAACTGAATAGTGTATAATAAAATGGTGGATGCGCCCGGACAATTTTTCGCCTGCGGCGCTTTTTTTCATCACCGCCGCTTTTTTCACATCAGTCTGCTTCACCTACTTACAACACCGCGAGCCGCCACTGCTGCATCTTTGCGTAGAGAAAGCGATGCCCCGGCTTCTCAACTACAACTGCGATTCACGGGCCCAACATTCTCATTCAGAAATCATTGTTTTTTGTGTGTGGCTGAGATAACCGCAGAGTTTATAACGAAACAAAAACAGACGCGCTTGTGCGATCGTGATATTGTGTATAGCGTACGTAAATTATCGATAAAAAAACACTATTTCAGAACTTGCTTGAGCTCGTAAGGATGATTGGGGCCGAGCAATTATTGAGCGTCTCGAGCAGATTGATGATTTAAATGATTTAGGTGCAGCCGATGCACAGTATCACAATTCCTGTATGATAAATTGTGCCAAGCACCACCGACTGAAAATGTGAAAAAAAGAGCTCCGTATGCAGATGAGATCGATACTGCGATGCAGTACATTTATTCTTATCTCGAACAGAATTCCGAAGAATGTCAGTTTTCTCTTGACGAACTGATGACAAAAATTGAAGGTGATTACCGTCCACACATAAAAACAGTGAAAGCACAACTTCCGAAAAAATATGGTGATGATATTTTAATTGCTGTCACTGCCAATAAAGCTCCTGTGGTTTGTTTTCGAAATACAGGGTTTAAGTTATTGAGGATATTCGCTCTATGGTCTACGAGACAAAACATTATCCTCCATCAGATAATTTTTTTCAATGTGTTGAGTCAGATATACCACAAACTCTAGGAATTTTCCTGGATGGTGTAATTCTGAAAATAAACGTGCCTCTCTTGACAAATGGAAGAAAAAAAGTATTGCTCTCGGACATTCTATAATTGCCGCAGCAAGGCCGAAATCTTTTATATCATCCCTACAGGTCGGAGTAGCAGCATTTTTATATCAAAAATATGGATCTCGCCGATTAATAGATACATTATCATCTCTCGGATTTTGCTCTTCGTACACCGAAGCAATGCTGTTCGAAGTTCCAGCTATAATGCGCCCACCATTGGATATCGATGATAAGTCATTTTCGCAATTTGTTTTCGACAACGCTGATTTTAACACGCAGACATTGGATGGGCACAATACTTTCCATGCCATGGGTGGTATCCATTGTATAACACCTGGAAGTGCTATTGCACCCGATCAAAATATTGAACGATTGAAGCAGATGCCATCTGCAAAAGTCGTAGGTAGATTTGGTACCATTGTATCAAAAACATTCACGAAGAGAAACAATACGGGCTTGAAAACAATAAAGATTCAAAACCTTGGTACCATTCGTGCGGTTTCGGAAGTGATTACGCCTTGTGTTTCGGACTTATTGTGGTTTTAGGCGTTTTCGATTTAAAAGCGGTTCTGGTCCAGATTGACATATGAATGACATATTTTTTGACAGAGGTCTTGACTGGTCCTAAAATAATGACTTATTTTGTTTTTATAAAACGAAAACAATTTTCCTGATGCTTTTTGACTTTGATAAACAAAAAATGATTACTTTTTCCTTTTTCAAGTATTTGATATACTAGTGTGATGTCTGTCGTGTATAATATAGATAATCCCAAACTTGATCAATTGATTTCACAGTATCAATCTAGTGCAATAATCTAAGCTAAGGCGTATTCATCATCTGAAATAAATAAATAATATGATTCTTGAGCAAATAGAGTGATAAAAACCTTGTAAAGTCAAGATGGTTTCTCTGAACTAAATTAAATGAACTTCAAACAATTCTTTTAGATTTAAAAACATTCCTGTTCAGTAATAATAGGTACACGCAGGTTTCCCCATCGCCATGTATTCCTATTTCTCTATTTTTGATTTAAAATCTCACACTTTTCACGCAGTCTCCATTTTTTTGGAGTTTATATCAAACAGTCTTATGAAACCATAAAAATCAACTGTTGTTTTGATTTTTAGGTTAGTTTTTTCTGTTTACAATCAAGACCAGTCGCTCGGACCAGCTTCTCCCGCTGGTCCTAATCATTCAGGACCAGGTTCTATGCGTGACGTCATTGTTTTAAAACGAAAGGTTCGGTCCTGGTCTTGGTTGACCTTGGTCTTAAATTTTCATATAACGAAAACGCCTTTTAGGGAAAATGGGTTGACCTGCCTAACATACCTGGATAGAGTGCGTTCATGGAACAAGCGACAGAAGAACTCCCCTTCGCAAAATCATTTATAGGATGCTTGCCCTTCATTATTGCACCACCAAGTGATTATGACACAATTTTGACTGTTCTCTTATCTGCTTCTGAAAAATGTGAGTCATTACATCAGCACACTTGTTTCGTTACATTTGACCAGCCCCTGTATTTCAAAGCCCGCGAAATCATTTCCTCGTATGTTGAGAACTCTTAATTGAGTAATATTGTTGTAAGACTAGGTGGATTCCATTTGTTAATGTCGTTCATGGGATCTATTGGATACATAATGACAGGAAGCGGATTAAAAGAACTTTTTAACACTATACACGCATCAAATTCAATTGAAAAAATTATGGCAGGGCACGCATATTCACGTGCGGTAAGAGCGCATATGCTGACTCATCTGTCAATTGCTAAAATTGTCCTACAATTAATCGATTTTAAACCCGATCTCAGCACAGAATTGGAAAGAGTTTTATATAACTTCGATAGGTCAGTGGTACTTGAGGCGGACCAGGAAGAATGTTGCAAAGGACTTGCGGAGAAATTTGAGAATGAATTGGTTAAACTTGAACAACGTGGCGCTACATCGAAATTATGGGTACAGTACTTCAGGATGGTTACACTGGTAAAACAATTCATCGAAGCAGAAAGAATGGGCAACTGGAATTTACATCTTGACAATGATACCTTTTTTCCATGCCAGTGGCCATTTCTTATATGCAAAATTTTGTCATTTATATTTGCAAGATATGCTCACTTTGGCGGACAAAATGACATCTGAAGAATATGATTCTTTTACAACCAAAGGATATTTTACAATAAGACGATCCGACAAATTTTGGTGTGGTACGTGGTCAGATATGACAATTGAGCAATCGTTAATGAGGACGATGAAATGTGTTGGTGGTCTCACTCATGGCAGAGGAGTCGAAGAAAGCGTGCTGTCCAAGTGGACTTTAGGAATGGCATTTCTGCACAATGTTTGTGACGAAGTTGAAAAGTTTTGCAATGTAACTTTTTCCAGTTCTGAAGTTCGCGGGTTAATCGTGACATTGATGACGCAAGAAAACTGATGGATTGGTTGTGCAACCATCCACCTTTTCCAGAATTAAAGGAGATCATGTCAATAAGCACTGGAGTTATTGGAGATGAAAAGATAACCTGTCACTTATCTCAAGAAATTGGTAAAGCTGGCATTTCCAAAATCATTGGCAGCGATTTCTCTACCGTACAATTCAAACGGAGTGACAGAGTAAAATCACTTGGTGTTATGAATGCAAGTATCCGGATAGAAGACGACATCATCCCGATCAACCCTCTTTTAATTTTCCAAAGAATGTGCATTGCAAAAAAATCTGATAAGGAACTTGAAAATTTCCTTACGTACGAACTTGCTCCTTATCCATTGTCCCTTTTCGATGATGAAGGCATGCGCAAAGGCATTAAATCTTCTATGTATAAGATATTTGAGCAACATTCTGGAGATATAAATTTTGAAAATTCGATGTATATCATCGACGGAGGATACCTATTACACCGAGTCATTTGGCAACATGGTGACTCGTTTGGATCCATTTGCAATCCTACGTCCGATCGCACGACAACATTCGTTTCGAACCTATTATCAGGTTCAACAGTGGTATGGGAACGAAAAAAATGCAGAGCAATGGGGATGGAAAAAAAATAAGAACGGTCTTATTCCTGTGACAACACTCGAACCTCCTGCTCCAGAAAGCTTGTTGAAGCTTGTTTCTTGCAAATGCAAAAAGGGTTGTCAAAAAGCTTGTGGATGCAGAAAGGCTGAGCTAAGGTGCACCGTTATATGTGTTACAGTAAATGTTAGAAATTCAGTGAAAGCTAGCTTTTACTAGTTGATGCTAGCAATTACTTGATCCGTTGGGAAATGTTAAATTTTGAAGAATATTGTACACTTTTACTAGTGAATGTTGGGGAAACTTTATCAAATCAACTTTTACTGAAAGCAGTTGGGAAAAGTACTTTTTACAACTTATTCCGCCTTTTAACTAACCCAAGGTGCACGCTCACGCGATATCAAAATTTTTGCCAGACCCAAACTAACCCAAACTTCCCAAACTTACCCAAACTAACCCAAACTAACCCCTATTGAGAATACTTGAGTATTTTCTATAATACGGTATCTGAACAATGTTCACATTGTACACCTGCGATTCATTACTCTCGTATTATCCCGAGCGACTAATCTGTCGGCGAATTCCAGCTCGGACCAAAAAGGATATTTATGATTACGTCCAGTGAATTCGATAATTATTTTCAGTATAGCAGCTTTCACTAGAATAGATACGTGAATGCTAACAATTACTAGTAAATGTATGATGAAGTCGATCGAATTCAACTTTCACTAGCTAAATGTTTCCAAATCAGGAAAAGCTCACTTTTACTAGTAACAGTTAGCTTTTACTGATTACCAGGTTTTACTGTGACATATGCACCAATTGTGTTGGTTGTTCCTGTGATAATTCTCAAGTTCCGTCACAAGATAGCGATGAAGAAGAAGAAACGGAGACTATTCTCGAGCAAACGAATGATGAAGACGAGAACGAAGAGGATTGTGATATTTTTATCGATACTGAAGACATTGAATTTGTAACACCTGGTCCATCAAGAACAGCGAAGCGAAGGAAAATGAACTGAATTTTGGAAAAGTGAATCAGATGTTGATTATATTAAAAAAAAGCGCCGCATACTCTGCCTCAAGGTGGTGTGGAAATGAGTATTTCGACCGAAACGCGTGTTGAACTACAGTCTGCGAAGCTCGTACGCCAAAACTATTAATTTTACAAAAATAGTCAGGACATAAATTGTAGGAAATTGTCTCTAGTTTGATTTTGTATATAGGTGTTTTTACCGTTAAATAAGTCGGAAACGAGATATTATCAAAAAACTGATTTTAGGCGCCATTTTTCCAATATGGCGGCGCGAGCGGCAAATATACGAGGTGGCAAAGTTGAAAATCTGAAAAAGCATGTCAAAATCTATAAAATTGCCGATTTTCAAAACTCCCGGAAAACTTTCAAGGTAAAAATACCGAATGACTGTACTAAGAGTACAGTTGTAGGCAAAAAAGTGGTTTATCGAAGAGTCATTATTGTAATCGTTGGTTTTCTTGCTTTAGATATGCAACCTCCTTCCCGTTATAGTTTGCAAGCTGGAAAAGTTTCCTCTGCAGCTCCTGATATCTTTGGAATCCTCTTTCCCCTAAAATAAATAATAGTGTATTATGCAGAATTAACATTTTACAAACACTAGCTGGAGTGAATTTTCCCTAACGAGAAATGTTTTATTTATAAATTCTTTTTGCAAGTAATGCAATAAAGCTACCATCATTTTCACTCTCTTCCCTATAAAAAGGGTGGATAAATATGTACCCTGTATAGTTGTGAGGCATTATGATGAACAAAGTCTTGTGTAAATCTTGAAGGGATCATAAAACTTGTCCAACAAAAGATGAAAGAATGCGAATAAGAGGAGGAAAAATAGTTTTGGATATACAGGGTGTTCCCGCACAACTTCTGGTGTCTGAAGAATATTGAGAAAGCATAAAGAAATAATTTGAGTTATCGCCGTTTCCAAAATACAGGGTGAACAAATTTTTTCTTCTGTTTTGAAAACGCCTTCGCCAATCTTGATAACATTTTACGGGGTTTATACATATGATAGGTATTAATGAAAATTTCTAAGCCATTGGAGCGCATTCAACTTATTCAGGGCCGGACTTGGAGAACTTGTGTGTTCTATTTTTGATGAAAATATTATACGCAACAGTTTCTTCTCAAGAAATATTCTTTTTTAAAATTACTTATTTCAATTTTCAACAAAAAAGGTCACGTGAGATTTTTCTCTCCGACGCACGATTTCGAGTAAAAAAATTAAAAACCAAACAGGTGCCTTTTAAAGTGTTCATTAACGGACATTTTCAGTTCTGGGAATAGTCGATTTTTCTCGTCTCACAGGAAAAACTCATAAGACCCTTTTCATAGAAATGAGTATTTAGATAAAAAAATCTGTGTGAAAAACAGTGGCATACTATTTTTTTTTCGAAAATACAACCGCCAAACTATATTTTAGAAACTAAATCATAAGTATTTACATCTTAATCTTGGTCTGCGATCCTATTTTACTTCATAACTTAGGTTACTTAGGGCACACTTTACCACTAACCCCACTGTTTTTCTCAGCGCTGATTTGCGCCCCCGTGCCAAAAACAACTGAGTCATTATCGCATTTAATCAACTATGTTTTTCCAGACCAACCCAAATCGCTAGAAGTTCTTTCTCTATCTGTGCATATCTGCTCTGAGTATCGGTAAATGCCATTGATGCATAATCACATGGTAAATTATTCTGGAGAAGCACTGCTCCACACCCTGATTTTGATGCATCAACAGACACTACTGTATCACAATTTACATTATCAAACTGAAAAACAGGTTTGTTACACAAAGTCTTTTTAATTCCGTCAAAAGCTTCTTGATGTTCTTTTTGCCATTCAAAGTCATTTTCTTTTTTAAGCAAAGCCCTTGAAACACCTGTTTTATCCGAAAAAAAAAATCACAAATTTACTAACATATGTAAGAACACCAAGTAGCCTTTCTAAGTAATGTTTACTTTTTGGTTCAGGCATTTCAGAAATGGCCCTTAATTTTGAGTCATCTGGACTGATTCCAGAAGAACTTATCAGATTATTTGGGACAGTCCAAATTTGCACTTTTCAAAATTGAATTTTACCCTGTGTTTTTTAGCCAACTGTGAAACTCTATTCAATCTTTCATCATGTTCTTCTACTGTGAGCAAAAATCAGCAAATCATCGATATATGTATTTCATTTTATTTTCTTATAACAACAATTGCTTATGAGATGTTTTTGTTAATGTTTTGTGTTGTTTTCTTTGTTTTCTTTGTTTTCTTGTTATCTTGTTTTCTTGTTTTCTTGTTTTCTTGTTTTGTTGCTGTTGTAGTTACTGAGACTTAATATTGATAAGAGAACCACATTCAACCTAAATTTAGAACTGTTGATAAGAGGAGTGTGACGTTAGTAGGGAATATATACCGGTTCTGGCCCACAAAAACGCTCTCCCCACTTCTTTTTGCTCCCCCCTCCACTTTTTTGATATATATCGGTTCTGGCCCACAAAAATGCTCCCCCCACTCCTTTTTGCTCCCCCCACTCTTTTTTTTTATTTGATCTCTGATTTGATCCCCCATCACTTTTTTCATCCCACCCTGTTTACCATATTTTGTATTTAAGAGCATTCACTTTTCATACGTTGTAGTGTGCATAGAAAAAAATGGTAAAAGGAGATAGTGTAATTTTGTGCTAAAGTTGAATTGTGTGTATGTATTCATATTAACAATGTGTTTGGAAAGTTTTGAATACAATAACCACTGGTCCAGGATGAACTTGGATGAGCGTTTGATGACATTCAAAAATTGGCAAGGATTTGGCAATCCAAAAAAATTAGCTGAAGCTGGTTTCATGTACACCGATTATGAAGACGTGTGTAAATGTGTATTTTGTAAAGTGGAAATTTATTGTTGGGATGATAGTGATAACCCCATTGAGGAACATTATAAATATTCCCCTAATTGTATTTCAGCTAATACTTTGAAAAAATGTGAAAAGTTTGAAACAAAAGTGTTATCTTCTTCTTCAACCGTTTATCAATCAATTACTACATTTTCAATAATTGGAAGTGTTGTTACTGCAGCAGTTGTATATTTAATCAGTGGAAATATGATATCAACAATAATATGTTAAATTTTTGTAATATTCTGTTTGCTATTATTAATGTGAATTTTTTTTAATGATGTTAATAAAAAGAAATACACATGTGTGACTCGTTATTTTTTTGATGAGATCGAAGGTAAGTGCATTCATACCACATCTACAAAGTTGCAAAATGATATCGTGTAAAAATAACATAAAATCCAATAATTGGCTTTCCAATTGAATATTCTGAGTGAATAATGATCAGGTTTTTACTGTATAAAGACAACTTTCTTTGGCCCTCTGCAAAAAAAGCATCATCAAAGTACAGTTTTAGAGCAGCTGCATGCATTCTGACCCAAATGTACACGCACATTTTACCATTTAAAAACCGTTGGACATAGCGGTACTTCAACATACCTAAAACAAGATATCGATATAAATTATCTCTTCTTATTCGACGTCGCAAAAAATTAACGGTGTGAACTTTGTTAATTAAGACTGAATCTGCTTCGTTAATCCAAACCATGAAATATAACATATTATAGGGGTATTGATAAAATATTTTGGATCGAATTTCTCAAATGTTCGATTCAATTATTATATAAATATGATTGCAAACCAAAGTTTATTTTATACCTTTCCATTATGTTGATTGAAAAACAAGCTTTTTCTCTACCCATTGTGAATCATGATGAAAAAAATTTTACAAAACCAATTCAAAAACATGGCAATTTATTTGGTGGAGAATCGAAAAGGTGTTTAATAGTTGGAAGTTCAGGATCTGGAAAAACTAATACAATGTTAACTTTACTCGAACATCCAAATGGAATAAGATTTGAAAATGTATACCTATATTCCAAATCATTACATCAACCAAAATATAAATATTTAAAACAATTGTTGTCACCTATAAAAGAGATTGGATATTTCGAGTATGAGAGTGATGAAAATATTATTGCTCCTCATGCAATAGCACCAAATTCAGTCATTATATTTGATGATATTCCATGTGGAAACCAAACTATAATAAGAGACTATTTTATTTCCGGAAGACATAGAAACACAGACTGTTTTTTTATATTTCAAGGGTATTCATCAATTCTGAAAAGACTTATACGTGAAAACACCAATTTGCTTATTTTATTCAAACAGGATTCTATGAGTTTGAAACATATATATAACGATCATTGCATGTTGGATATGTCATTTGATTATTTCAAGGAACTCTGCTCACACTGTTGGAAAGATTCTTATGGATTTTTGCTAATTGATAAAGATTGTGAATTGAATTCTGGTCGATATAGAAAAAATTTTGATTCATTCATATATTTATAAAAATGGATAAGCGGTTGGCTGAGGAATTGATAAAGTCAAGAAAAGCTGTCAAGGATAAGCTTAATAGTCTAAAATTAGCCATGACCACTACTCAATCACAACTAGAGCAAGCTTACAAACCAATAACTCAACCACTACTACAACTTATTTCTAAAATAAATGAACCTTTCAACATAAAGGAAGAATTCAAAGAAGAAAAAGAAGAACCTGAAACTTCTATGTTTTACACAACACCATTAAAACCTAAACCAAGTTTCTCAAGATTATTTTATGAGACATCAACACCTACAAGACCTACAAGAACTGGTAAAACGCCTATTCTACCAACGGAATTACCATCATTTTTTGATACAAGCCTTGCATCTGTTAGTCAGTTACCATCTATACAAGAACCTAGTCAGTTACCTAATACTATACAAGAACGTAGTCACTTACCAACTATACTAGAAACTAGTGTTATAGCTCAAACCAACCCCTTCGAAAGCTCGGAAAATCAAAATCTTTCAGATATATTGGAACAGTCAAGGCAATCGGTTCAAAATTTAATCGACACGAAACCATATGAAATATGGTTACAAAGTTTTGATCCACTACCAAGAGATTATATCGATGCTAGTGTAAAGGATACTGAACATAATTTTGATCATCATTATGGAATAGTACATGATATAGATACTGATAAATTCTATTTGGGGACGACACTTAAATTTGTAGAAATTATTGGAAAAAATGTAAAAGTAGATGGAAAAATTTATGATGGTACAAAAGGATTGTACGAATTACTATTTAAAAAATATCCTAAAGACTATGAAGATGAGGATTTGGATAATTATATGGATATTTTAGCTAAAACCAATGCATATCGAAGAAATTATGATCCAAATGAACGTGTGCAGGGAAATGGATCTTCAAAATATATAACTATAATAGGACCATACTTACAAAAACATGGTATAACAAAAACACAACTCATCAAGTCAATATATTCTCGTTTTAAAAAACCGAAACCTCTAATAACTAGAATGCGAACTGGAAAGGGGTTGTGGAAGATTAATAAAAACGATATAGATTATGTATATTGGGATAATATCAACGAATTGGTTGATAGGTTAAGACTTATAGTAGCATCCATGATGGCTGGCAATACCAACCATAATAATGAAATAATATCAATAATTGAAGAGTTACGTGAAGCTAAAGTAATTGCATAAATACATCCTCAAATTTGTAAACGAATCAAACCGAAAATGACGGTCAACAAGTTTGGTTCTCATTTATTCAAGAGAAATGAAACAGAAAACAATATTAAACTATTTAATCTTTCCGAGGTTAATTTATCTTATGTAATGGTTTTACCATTTATTGGTCGATATGTAGAAGGCGAGACAAATTTTGTTTTAATGCCGGATGGAAAACAATCATATAGATTTCCTTTCGAACAAGGAAACATTTTGTAAAGAGAATATTTAAAGAAAGATGTATCATTGTTAATTAATGGTAAAGGAGGAAAACTAGAAAACAGAAGTGTTAAAAAAAATGACTTGATAGCGTTTAGACGTGAAACTGGTAGTAAAATAACAGAATTTTATGGTGAATTACAAATAAAATGTCCTGTATTGATTGAAAATAAAACAGTTCAATAATGAGTACTATCAAAGGAGATGTGGTAAATGAGTTACACAAACCAACAAGAAAATTTTTTAAAAGAAGAGTAGTGATTGTGAAGGGAATCAATGATCTTTTTCAAGCAGATTTAGTTGAAATGCAACCATATTCAAAAATAAACAAAGCATATAGATATATTTTGATAGTAATAAATGTGTTTTCTAAATTTGTTTGGGCAATTCCAGTCAAAACAAAGACTGCTAAAGATGTAACCAACGCAATGGAATCGATATTGAGCAATGTTGAAATCCCACCAAAAAATTTGCAAACAGATCGCGGAAAGGAATTTTTTAATACAAATTTTCAAAAATTGATGGAAAAATATAATATTAATCACTATAACACTTTTTCCAACATGAAAGCAAGCATTGTAGAAAGAGTAAATAGAACACTTAAAAATAAAATGTGGAAACAATTCAGTTTGCAAGGAAATTATAAATGGTTGAGAATATTACCTGATACAGTGACAGAATACAATACCAAACATTCTGTTACTGAGATGAAGCCGTCTCAAGTTACTAAAAAACATGAAAAGCAGTTACTATCAAAAGTTTATCGTCATATAAAAACAGTGAATCCTTCCAAATATGAGAAGGGTGACTATGTGAGAATAAGTAAGTTTCGTGAGATGTTTTCAAAAGGGTATACACCTAACTGTTCAAATGAAATCTTTGTGATTAAAAAAATAAAAATCACAAATCCAACAACCTACATATTGGAGGATCATAGAGGTGAAGAGATACAGGGTGCATTTTATAAGGAGGAGTTGCAAAAAGTTAAACATTCTGACGTGTATTTGGTAGAAAAGATTCTAAGACGGAGGGGAAATAAAGTTTATGTTAAATGGTTGGGTTTGAATAATTCACATAATTCGTGGATTCTAAGAAATAATGTCTTGTAATAATTGATAAAATAAAACACTTGTTGGTAGATAATTCTTTTATTTCTATACAAATATACTCCTAAAATGGGTAACACATTACAAAAAAATGAATGCAAAGATTGATATTTAATTCTACAAAATTGATGAGGCAATTATAAGTACATTCCAGTTGCTTGTTACGAAATTTCTATTCACAAAATAAAGTCTCAACTTATACTCTAAAATAAGTCATTATAATTGGATGATACACAAATGAATATTTCCTACACATCTAAATCGATTTATATACAAAGTATTATTCAAAAAAGCACTCAAGAACAATACTCTTGCCGTAGACCTGCTGCTAACATTGCCTTATCTATAATAGTAAACAGTTTTCCTGAAATCACAATTTATAACTAGACATATAATTTAGTTATTACATTATATTAAATCTTTTGGTTTATACATATTTTCTAATTTCATGTTGAAAATTGAATTCTATTATGACTTTTTTTTCAACTGTATAAGTTAATCTTGTATGGATGAAGAATTATTTTTTCAACAAATTTACAATTTATATGAAGCAACAACTAATTCTCGCAGCATTGAACACACTGCATTAACACATTCATCTTCATCATCAATCTCTTCCTGCAATATGTTTATATCTTTATTCCCCCATGCCAAAGTTCGAAAATGTTCTTGAATTATGTAACGTTTATCATCCTTATAAGACAATGCAACTTTATTTTTCATTTGTGTGTACATATCATGTTTTTTTGATTTGAAGATATTCATATTTCTATATTTAATTATGGAATTCTCTATCACATCACAATAATCTTCTTTGGTAATAGAATTTTGAATTACACACTTTTTCACACCCTTTGCTTTTTTCTCAGATTTATCTTCAAAATTAACACAATAAGCTTTTGCACCCTTCCCATAAAAACTCATTATTGGTTTTCCAGCAAATTCATCCTTCATCTTTCCTACCTCAGAAATATTTTTAGTAATATTATGCATGTTTTCTTCATCATAATTTGAAGTATCAAATCTCTCTAAATTTGATTGAATATCTTGATAAAAGTTATCTGTTTTCACAAACAAAATTAAACTGTCCGTATCCGTATACAATAAAATTGCATTGTCTCCATATTTACTTTTTACATAATCATAATAAAAGTCATAAATTACTGTTTTTGATAATTCCAGAACTGAAAATCCAACATATATCGGTTAATTATAACAAACTTTCACTCGCTCCATTTGAATAGCGACAAAGTTATTCGTAAAAACTATGGCATTTTTAAAATTAAGTTTTGCAATTAACGTTTCCGCCCCTTGCCTTTTCCCAACATTTTTCCAATGTGTTATCAATCTTACATCGACTCGCTTTTCAACATTTTCCATACTTTTTCCATATATTGCATTATTATATAATTTGTAGCAATCTTTTTCGAGCTTGTTTTTTGATTGATTTCTCATTTTGGTATTTAAATCAATATATGGTTTGAGAAAAGGTGACTGTTTGAATTTTATTACCCTGTGAATCTTTTTTAATTTCAACCCACTTTTTAAAGCTCTCTGAAGATTTTGATAATGAATGATGTATTTTTGTTTATCATGTAAATTGCAAATTAATTTTTCTTGCTTGGAACCAGGTGCACAAATATTTTCTGGTAAAAACGGAAGTTCATTATGACGAAAATGTAAACTCTCACAATAAATTATATCTACTTCCAAAACATATCCATACTCTGAATTTTGTGGAATAGATTGATAATCAAGTGAGTTAATTTCATCTTGCGTTAACCAAGAAAAATCACTCACAGGAAGGTATTGACACATACTATGTCCATACAAGTTTGTTGCATCTAAATACATAATATATGATTTTGGTATTGATGAGTTGAAATTTGGAAGAAAGGGGTTATTAGCTTCAGCTTTTCTAACACTGCAATGACAAATTCCACCTCTAATATTATTTTTAAAAAAATTAACCATATCAATATCAGTTAATAATTCCAATTTGACTTTTGTTGTACGTAACATTGCATCCCAACTCAAACCTGGAGCTGTGAAATATTGAGCTGGATCCAAATTGTAAATTTTAAGAGAAACATTTCTGAATGCTTCAAAGAAGTCTGTCAATATGAGAACATCTGATAATAAGTAGACTTTGGTATAATCCATTAAATTTTGACAATTGAATAATTTCCAAATATTTTTTGCTCTTTCATAATCTAATGGATCAATAGGTTGTTTTTTAAGATTATCATAAAATGCATCAATACTGGGAAGTTCAGTTTCGTACAATTTCTCCATTGAGTTTACATAAGAATAAGGATAAACACCTTTTTTTCGAACTTCATTAAACTGTGTTGAATCATCAAAATATCTTTTAATTTCAATACATTGACTCGTCTCTAAACTCTCACCCAATTTTTCCAAAGAAGAGTTAACAAAACGGAAAGAATCTAAGAATCTCAGTTTTACATAAATATTTTTTTCCTTATTATTTTTAATTATTTTATCAACTAAGATTGATTTGGAAAAAGAAATATATTTTTCTTTTGTTTGAGCAATGCATTCAATTCGACTATCTTGATTACAAAGCAACTTGATGTACATATGAAGATCATAATTTAGGTTATGAAAAAATATTGGAATAAAGTGGGGAATTTGATAATTTAGATTACATACACTATGTGCAGATCCTCTAGACTTTCCAGTTAGATGATCATGATCTCTGACTTTCACTTCCCCAGGTTTGAATAATTCTTGACAAATATGACATGCTGTACTATTTTCAAATACAAGTTTCTCTTCATTAGTTAATTTCATTGGTGTAATTTTTTTTAAATAATCATTATAGATTCTATGAGTATGTTCTTCAATACGTTTACAAAATTCTGCACCTGCATCAATACCAAAATAATAATCTTTCACAGACAAAGAATCATCATATGAACATTTAATGAAATATGCGAAAGCGTAAGGTTCATGCTTAAAAGTATCTATAGTGTAAGGTTTAGAATCAATTTCCGGTAGGTTATATTCTAAAGGTTTTAGAAAACATTCGAAATCTGCATATATCACAAAAGGTATTTTCATCTGTTTTTGGAAATTTTCAAATTGGACAATATTTTTAGGAATAATTTGACCAAATTTATTGGTTTTTAAACTTGTATCAGGAATTTTTGTAACTATATGATTGCAACCATATTTTGTATGCATATCCAATTTCGTTTGTGATTTGAAAATTATCAAACAACCATCACAGAAGTACTTTGCAGATTCCGATTTGTTGATTTGAGATGATAATAATCGAGACATATTCTTTATCCAACAATAGTGATTATTTTTGTTGTCACTTATCAATAACAAATTAACATGAATTGGTTGTTTCTTATCAGTAAAATGAACGGGGCCAACCACTTCATATTTAACTCTATTGTTTTCACAAACACTTTCAAGTCCGTACACATTTATTGAAATTTGATTTAAATTTTCAAATTTTTGTATGTCCTTCAACTTCACAGGAAATTTTATATCACCAAAATTGAAATATTCGAAAAAGTTTGGATATGAAGAGGGTCTATCAACATGTTTATCTACTGGCACTATCGCACTAATAATACTCCATCCAAAACAAAATTCATCACTGTTTTGCACGTTGACAACTGCTTTTTTGTTTAATATTGACTTGGGTAATGGAATATATGAAGATGCTCGAGTAACATTCAACTTATTCACATTTACTTCCAAATACATAATTTTTATCAACGCCCAACCTGAGCCATTTTCAGCAAATGTTGAAATTTTTTCTTTCAAAGTCTCACAAAACTCTTTAAAAACTTTATTTAAATTGTTTGATAAATGTATATTTTTGTTTTGTGTGTTGAATGATTTGGTTTCTTCATTTTCACTTGTTGGTAAAACAAATTTTCCAAACAATTCCAAATTTATTTTGAGTGAACGATGTTTTGTTATTTCATCATTAATCAAATTAACAAACTTTGGCTCGATTTCCTCAAAATAATTATCCAAAATTATAAAGTCTTTGGATGGAAGCAGCATGTATGTTATGATTCGGTTTTTGAATGCCGACTGGATAATTTTCACATTATCCATATTTTTCTTCACCACCTCACCTTTGTGAATATTTGATCGCAAATGTCCACTGATTTGATTTTTTGGAAACCAAACATCACAATCACTACATCTTTTCAAAGTTAACTTATGAATTTTGTTTAGATTTTGGTCACGTTTACACTTTTTTTCAGGGATCAAACACTTCACTAGATTTTCACTTTTTCTTTTCCCTGAGATTTTCATCTGTAGTCCTGAACTAGATGGTTGACAACTGATAGACTCTTTTTGATGCCTATTCAGATTTCTTTTATGTTGAAAACTTTTATCACAACTATTACATTTAGACATGGTTAAATCTCTATAACTTCATCAATTGAAGAATAGAATTAGAATAATATCAAATGTTAATAAGCAGACGTTTTATTGTTTCTTGTCAACCACTTTCCTGAGTACCTCCCCTCCCCCAATCCCCCCCACCATCATCACGTAGCAAATTCAGTATTTATACGCTTACGGCCTTACGTCTCGTCAGTTACAATCAACCTTCGATATTCAGTTACAATCAACCTTCGATATGGCTGATCAAATCTCAATCCAAGATGATGTTAGTACGTTATTGGAAGATTTGTTAAAATCACCAATAATGTATGAAGATGTGTCACCCTACACATCACCTTTGAAAGGTAAGCAACATCTCAATGATCAAGGAGAAGAGTCTCTTCATGATCAACCTATTCAACAGAACCTCTCCAAGACAATACGGAACACCCCCAACCCAACCCTCTCCAAGATTTAGAATGTCTCAACCAAGAACTCGACGAAGATTTTGAGCCGGGACAGGTGTTTGCTCTGGAAGAGCAAACACAAGAAGAGACAACAGTACTAAAAGAAATAAAAAAAAATAAATATAAGGTTAGGAGTCAGGTTAGTAGATTAGAATTTGAACTAAATAGATGTAAGGAGCTTTTAAATGTTTTAGAGTTAAGAGAAAAATATATTATTAGAGAAAATAGTTTAAAAAGAAAGCAAGATAATCTACTTAGTTCTATTTTTAAGGAAGATGAGTTGGGGTTTAGAAAAGTAAATAAATTTTTTTAAAAAATAGTTTTTTTCTTTAGATGAATTCACCAGAGTATTTAAAGAAAACAGGTATCTTTAACAGGTATAAAATGATTGTACATGCTTCACGAAAGCATATTTCATGTAAACACTTCAACAAGACAGGTCGAGGTTTGATAAACAGTTTTATCAATAGACTACCTGTTGAGCTTCATATCCCAGGTTATCAATTTTGCGGTCCTGGTACAAATTTGGAAGAAAGATTGAATAGGGGGGATTCTGGTATCAATCTATTAGATGCAGCGTGTAAAGAACATGATATAACATATGCGAAAACTGACAATCTACCTCAACGACACGAAGCAGATGAAGTTTTAGCAAATAAAGCTTGGAAGAGAGTTAAAGCTAAAGACTCATCGTTGGGAGAAAAATTTGCAGCTCTTGCAGTAACAGGAATCATGAAGGGTAAACGTAAACTTGGAATGGGTATCAAGAAAACTAAGAAAAAGATGAAAAGACGAGTAATAAAACCACCTGAAAAGATTGGTGGTTTTCTTCCATTACTTCTTCCAATCTTGGGTGCACTTGGGGCTTTAGGCGGTGGTGCAGCTGGAATAGCTAAGGCTGTTAATGATATAAAAGTATCAAAGGAGCAACTTGAGGAATTACATCGACACAATAAAGAAATGGAAAATCTTTCCAAAGGGGGTGGTCTTTACATTAAACCATATAAAGGAGGTGCTATCAAAAGAAAATCTTTAAAAAAAAAAAAGTCAAATAATATTTCCACAGAGAGCTCTTTCAAATATTGATATACTAAAATATGTAAACATTTTAAAAATTCCACATTTTAGAGGTGTTTTTATGCGTGATAATCTCCCTAAAAAATGTAAAGTGAATGAGTGTGGTGTTTTGAATCTAGATAGTGAAAAAAATCATGGATCTCATTGGACTGCGTACATAAAAAAACAAAATAAAGTGTTATATTTTGATAGTTATGGAAATCTGAAACCACCAACTGAACTAATCAAATATTTAAATTCTTGTGGCAAAGTTGAAATATGGTATTCCTATGAAGCTTTTCAAAAATTTGATACAGTTATTTGTGGACAATTAACATTAAAATTTCTATATAATAATATGATATAAGAAAAAATTGCTAGTAAAGTTGAGAAAGTCATGACTACAACTATTGCCATATCAGGAAATACTTCTGTATTATCAGCAGAATTCAATCCACCTATATTTTTGGATGATGATAGAGAATATTGTTTGGGGTTAGCAGATTTTGAAACGTTTATGAGTATACCAAAAATACAAGCAGGCAACAATAAACTACATGTAGCAGATAAAGTAATAATATTTCCGGAAGGAACTTATGATTTGGAAGATATTGAAAAATATATAAATAGTGTGATTGATGAGATTTTTGGGGAATCAGTTGAATTTATATTGAAAGCTAATCCTAATACTTTAAAATGTCATCTTTATTGCTCAAAAGAAGTTGATTTTACACCAGAAGATTCAATTGGTAAACTATTGGGTTTTAAGAAACAAAAAATTTCATCAAAAATATCAACGGAATCAAATGAAGTTGTGAATATTAGCAAAGTGAATGCAATATGCATTGATTGCAATATTTGTGTAGGATCATATAGTAATGGTCAACCTGTTCATATAATCCATCAATTTTTTCCTACCGTTCCTCCTGGGTATAAAATAGTGGAGTCAACATTGCCTATACTGTATTTCCCCATTAGCGTCAAAACAATCAACAATATCACTGTTAAAATAGTGGATAAAGACGGAGATTCAATAAATTTTCGTAACGAAACAATAACAGTTCGGTTACATTTGAAATATTAAAAAAGATGGTTATCAGATACAATTACTACCCCAAATCATCACCTTATAAAGAGAAAAAATCACTGAAAAAAACCAGTTCAAAACGAGACTCTAACAAGTTAACATTGAAAAATCGTCAATTTCTTTTATCTCTTGGATTGAAATTATTAAAATGATTAATGTTCTTAGTGTTGACGAAAAACTATATGTAGACAATTCAATCATTAGCTCTGAGCTTCATTCCTATCAACCATTCGTTTCTTCAAAATTTGAATACAATGATGAGATTCGTATTCCCATACAAGAACTTGATGTCTACACTCTACCTTCAGAGAGTCAACTTTATATTGAAGGACAATTAACTACTGAAAAGGGAACATATTCAAAGAGATTACGATTTATCAACAATGGATTAGCTTTTTTGTTTCGAGAAATTCGTTATGAACTTAATGGAGTTACTATAGATTCCGTCAGAAATGTAGGAATATCTTCAACATTAAAAGGATACCTTTCATATAACACAAATGAAAGTTTAAAACTTGAAAATGCTGGTTGGTTTCCAAGGAGAGATGAAAAGGATAGAATTTTGGTGGATGATAATGGAAAATTTAATGTATCCATACCCCTAAAAATGTTAATGGGTTTTTTTGAAGACTATAAAAAAATCATTTTAAATATGAAGCAAGAATTAGTTCTGATCAGAGCAAGTAATGATATAGATGCTGTTCAGTTTATTGATGATGTTACTGCCCCTGTTTCCGAAGTGGAAAATCCAAAAGTAACGTTTGAAAAGATTTATTGGAAAATACCACGTATTCAAGTAGATATATCACAACAACTAGATTTGACTAAAATTCTTGAATCTAATAAAGATTTGTTAATTGGATTTCGTAGTTGGGAAGTTGTAGAATATTCCTCACTACCTGAAACATCTCGTCATACATGGCCTGTGAAAACGAGTAGCAAACTTGAAGCACCTCGACATATAATAATTGGTTTCCAAGAGAATAGAAAAGGATTGGTTACAAAAGATATGAGTCAATTTGATAATGTGGATTTAACAAATATTAGAGTATTTTTAAATTCAGAAAGATATCCATATCACGATCTATACTTGAATTTCAAAGATAACAAATTTTCTGCTCTGTATGAAATGTTTGCAAACTTCAAAGATTCATATTATAATATGCAAAATGAACCAATTTTCAACCCACTAGAATTTAAAAAAAGATGTCCTATCGCACACATTGATTGTTCTCATCAAAAAGAAACGCTTCAAATGGGAACTGTTGTTATGAGAGTGGAATTTGAAACCAACATCAACACAAAGAAAGACACTTCGGTCTATTGTCTCATTTTACATGATAAAATATTCAGTTATAATCCTTTAACCAAAATAGTCAAGCAGATGTAAAGCGCAGGTCTTCAAAGTAATATAAAAAGTAATTACTTCTTGAAACTATATTCATAATGAATTCAGAGTTGAAGCTTCGCTTGTCTAATTATTTAGCAAAGTTGAAAAAATTAAAAAAACAAATTCAATATTATAGTAATAAAAAACAGATGATGAAAAAATTTTCACAAATGAAAATATGAAGTTGCTCACTTTAGATGTCCAAGGATTTATGATTGAAAATAACAAATTTATTCCTAAATAATTGGCTGCATATGATGGAGATAAAATATGTCATTATGTATTTAGATCTCCTTTTGCTATAGAATATTTGTCTCCAGAGCTATATAAACAAGCAAATTGGTTAATGAAAAATCATCACTGTATTTCGTGGAATGAAGGATTCACCCAATTACATAGGTTTAGTGAAATTGTGAAAAATGTAACGAACGGTGTTGATTATGTATACGTGAAAGGAGCAGAAAAAGCAAAGTACATCAGGAAATATTCAACGAAGCCTGTTATAGAACTTGATGATAAACCAGCTTTACCATTAGAAAAACCTCATTGTTTTTATCACTCTCATTCACCCTCAAAATGTGCACTTACAAATGTTTATTATTTATATAAAAATTGTCTAATGGTTGAATAAAACACAATTTTATTCTATCTTTTTATTTCATTTCAAACACCTTTTTATAAATATTAACAGGAATAAATTTCTCGAGATCCGTGATATAACGCACAAGCTCCATTTCTTTTAAAGTCTCCAGAAAGAATTCAAGATCTGATGTATAAACATATAAATCACAAGCGTCAGCAGCTTTTCGGTATAGTTCAGACTTCTTTTCGCACTCTTCTTCAGTATAAAATTTTTCCATTCCATACACTGATTCATGGTCTGCATCGTACTGTCTTTCTCTAAACTCATAAGAGAGCTTTTCTACTGCGGAAATCAAATCATGTTTGAAAGATGACATCTTGATTTGAAATGTTGGAGCTAATATGATTCGATGAGTTTAAATATCAATTATTTGATAGAGGGGGAATTATTTGAAATCAGCTTGATAATTTTAAGAGAAAGAAAAAGATAATAAATGAGAGATGCTCTCTCTGTCTCTGTATGTCTGTTTGTCTGTCTCTGTCTATCTTTACCTCTATCTCTCTTTTCAAATTTTTAATCATCATCATACAAAAAACAATATTTCACAATACAAAACATTTATTTATCAATACAACTGTTGACAATCTCATTACATGCATATTCCTTCACATCCTCTCTAACAAAATCCGAATGAAAATTTAATAATTCCAACACACAGCAAACATTAAAACTATTTGGATTGTCTAATGGCGAAATAATATCATACACTGATCTGATAACGTCTCCTGGTATCAGTGGCACTCCTCTTATTATAATGTGGTAGTATCTTGAAAATTCTTGATTCTTCAGAAAATCATAACGATATTTCAATAAAGTCACTAAACCATTCAGTTCCTTTATGGATTCACTTGCTAAATATATCTTGTTTTCGTCTTGAATGATCTTGATAACTTTCACATCATTTATAATTTCGAAATAAACTTCAAATCTATTTCCTCGCATTGGTGGCCATCCAGGTTTCTCACTAGACAAATAACTCAACACAACTGCTTGTCCGTTCAAAAATGATAACCATTGCACTTCATTGAATAGCACACAATTTTTGTTCGTCGATTCACCAATCTTGATAACTGGCTCATATCCTTTTTCCGCAGAAAAACCGACACTTATCCATTTGCTTTTTGATTTATTCAAAAAATATTTAGTTTCACTTATCAAGACACCCACTCCATTTGCAAACTGATTATTTAAACAATTATTGTTTTTAATATTCATCATGATAATTTCAACTTGAACACAACTGTCCACACAACAACGTATGAAAAGTGAATGCTCTTAAATACAAAATATGGTAAACAGGGTGGGATGAAAAAAGTGATGGGGGATCAAATCAGAGATCAAATAAAAAAAAAGAGTGGGGGGAGCAAAAGGAGTGGGGGGAGCATTTTTGTGGGCCAGAACCGATATATATAAAAAAAGTGGAGGGGGGAGCAAAAAGGAGTGGGGGGAGCGTTTTTGTGGGCCAGAACCGGTATATATTCCCTACTGACGTTGATAAGGCTGTGGTTGGTGTGATAAGAAACCCACATCTTGTTTACTGTTGATAAGAAAACCGCATTCAACCTAGATTTAGAACTGTTGTGGTTTTGTCCATCGTCTCGCACACAACTGATTCGCATGCCCCACTTTGGTGGTGCTCAAGATCTCTGGATGTATCATTGGATTTTTATCGCAGATAAATTCACCCATGTTTGATTTTGTAGAGTGGCAGTAACGTTTTACAATCCATCGCAAATTACCATTGATACGAACTGCATTAATGGTTATTTCAACATGACTTTTAGATGGTATGTGTGAAACACATTTGCAGCAACAATAACTCTGTATGACTCACATTCGGAGCAGGCTAAGCCATCAAATTGTAAACTTGGGGTGATAAGACATTTTTTCTCACAACAAAAATGTGACATCTTAGATGACGAACTATAGTCAACTCCTCCACCGCAACCTACTGAGGACCCCCACTCCCCACTCCCCGCTCCCCACTCAAGACACCCACTCAAGACTTGAATTGGATCCTATTTTTCCAAAGGTTATGGTTCAGTGACCACCTTCACATTTATTTGTCACCGTCTACGACTAACGTAATTTCCACAATCAAAATGTTCCTTTTAAATTCTACATATACTGGGGGACTGCCATCCTCATTCCCATCTGCACAGTCATCATCGAAGCACCACACGTACACAATCACAATAACAGTACGCCTCATGTCTATCACCATCTTCGCAAATATTTCTTAAAGCTCCAATAGAGTATTGGTTAGCGTATAGGACTTACATCCAGAAGGCTCGGGTTCGAAACCCAACGGAGGCTAAAAAAAGGTGAGTCATAGTACACACATTCACATTCACCCACCTGAGGGACTTCCGCAGATGGCGACTTTCAATCAGATGGGGACTTCCAATCAAATGGGGGCCTCCAATCAGGTGGGGACTTCCAATCAGGTGGTCTACCTGGAGAACGTTGTGACGCAACCACCTATGCGATGACCTTCAACGGGCCTAAAAAGGGTAGGATGGACCTGCGATTTCCTTATGGAGATTTACATGTAAAAATGGTCGAAATTGCCGTTGAACCGGCCTTGCTTATCTCCTAGTGTCATGCCCTCATTGTCCGTCTTGTGGCTGATTATTCTCCAGTCCTCGGTCTTCAGCCCCATGTTCTGGGTTTTGAGGACCTGGGAGCTTGTGCCGGTTCCTTGATTCCCGCGGATTTTGTAGGTATTCAGGTGTCCTTGGAGGATGCCAATCTTCTCTTCAACATGATGTTGGCCACAAAATTTGCACAGGTCTCATCCTTATCGCCAGAAATAAAAAATCCTTTTTCATGCTTAAAATGTCGAACATACCAAGCTTTCTGGATCTTCATCACAGTACCGCAGAACATTTTGCAGCCGCGTCTTAAGCCGATGCCATCCTTCTTTCTCAAGGTCGCCTCGCAGCTCAATCACTGACGGCTGGTCCAGATTGGCGCCATGATAGTTACAATCGCGTGTTAATATTGTCATCAATTGTAACGATATTCCAATAACACAAATATAAGTACCAACATGAAAAATGAACTAACCAGTGGTGGCTCGAGGTTAATTCAATAGAGGGTTGAAAATGATGCGATGGAACAAAGCAAACATTCAAAGACGAAAAAAATGTCAAGAGCTCTCAACGTCTAACATTTAACGCGATATCTCATGTTTAAATATGAAAATCTTGAAGGAATCAAATACATAATTGTGATAAATCGTACTGAGCGCAAGTATAAAGACTCGGCTATTTTTAAAAACTCATCTATTCATAAAATAGAGTCTAGCCATTTCTCAAACAGTCAAGTTAACTTGAAATCGAGGCGTTTCTGAAATGTCGAACCATCACAGTCTTTTACATTCAAAATTTCACTCACAACACAACGATCTGACATTTTCAAAACAAAATTCCCGACCGATTACCTATGTTATGTAAACGATCCGGCGGCAAAATAAAATCAATAGAAATCTATCAGCATCAGCTGACTTGACATTACTGGACAACCCCTCAAAATGTAGCATTTTGGAAATAATGCTACTGTTTTGTTTTGTCTTTTGCAACTTTTTGCTCTGCTTACCTTAGTTCAATCCAGTGAAATTAAATACAGCTCATTTATCATAAACCCTTCTTTAATCATATTAACTTTAAATACAATAATTGCCATGTAGTCACTAGTCACTAATCACTTTTCACATTGATCATAGGCTCTCAATTAACTTATTTCTTTCTGTTTTTCGGCACTGGCTGCAAAGAAACCATACATTTAATCCTTTTGCTAAGTCGATACTGAATCACATCACATAAATAATTATCCAATCTAGAATACCTACCTCATAGTTACGGCCGAGCATGGAACGAATGTCTCTTGATGTCTTCTGTGAATTTGAAGGTCTAATTGACTAATTAACAGAACTTTTGTGCTCGTTCATTGCTATGTTGTTTTGGTTTCTAAAGTGAGGTTAGTGATTCAACTTGGCTGATCTCTACGTCTACATGTTGCAATATTTCCCTGGAGTTGTTCGGAGTAACAAGGTTGCAGAGCGAAAGGCATATTCTTCTGTTTGTTCAGCATAAATATTTCCTGTTCTTAAGTTGGTACTTGGTCTCTTGGTTGACATTTGATTCCCATTTCTAAGAGGGGATATTAGTACGATCTGGTACGATCCTTCCGATTCTTTCTTTTACGAATCCGACCTCTGACTGGTAACCAGCTGGGGACTATTTGCACCTGTTGTCGATCAGGCCGTTATTATGGCGGCGATGCATTATCAAATTTATTGTTTCATTTATTATGATTAGGCCTTAAGGGCTATGGAGACCTTGTTGGGGGAGTCTTGGTGAGTTGGATTTCTTTGTAACCTTGGGATTTGTGCTGAACCATTGTTCTCCATTTCAGATACCTTTTTTTTGTGTGTTTTTTTTACTTAAAGTCACGTTGTTGGATTAAAATAAGACCGACGCTATGTGGTCTCTATTTTCAACTATCTAATTTTAAGGAACTCTCTATGGCTCATAGAGGTAAGGTATTTAAAAATTGATTTGATTGAGTCTGAAAGTGTCATTTCACTTAAGTTTTTCCGGGAGATATTATTCTCACGTTTCGTTGGATCTGTCACCATCATTCATCTGTGGCACCCTTGGAAATAAGCTTCATCAAGCACAGCTGGAATTTTGCCCACTTGATAGCTGAGTATGACTGACACCCCTACCTGTTGTTTCATTGCTTGATGAGTACCAGTACAAGAGGTCTAACGATGCAGTGAGTTTATCCAACTTTAATTTTCATACATATTCGATTGATTTAATATTCTCAAAATTAATTATATTCTCGATTTATTTTAAACTACTGATTTATCGTTATGTACAACTGTAGGGCAAAGGCCTAACGATTAATTCTCGTTTACCCAACTTGGGTGTTTGCGGCTGAAGATTCATGAATTTTCCCCGGCGCTTTCAATTATTATTAATATTTTGAGGTATGCGTTTATTGCCTTACACTACAGTTTTTTCAACGTTTTAAATTGAGTATTTTGTATTCCTAAGGGTACTGTTTTAGCTTGATAATTCTTTCGTCAACTCATTAAGCTGATTTCTTCTTTCATACTTTTCAACTTTTCTAATTTTTATTTTTGAAGTGTAACTTAATTCTCGACTTTAGATCAATATCTGGTCTATAAATATCATTAGTTCATAAGATAATCCAACGACACACTCATTTTTTTTGTAAACATTCAAGCCATCCTCCAAAACTTGGTTTCCAAATAAACATTTTTGTTTAACATAAGTATTTTTATTGGTTGATTTCCCCAAGCACAGTTTGAGAGTCTTTACAACATTTTGCATTTTCTTCATTAAGTCACAGTTAATGAAGTGGCGCCCTGATTTGTTTGGAATGCACGAAAGAACCCATGAACCCAGCTCTCCATTAATTGACTGCCGTAAGTATTAGTGGCCTTTGACAAAAAGGTGGCTATACAAATTTGGCGCCCAACGTGGGGCGAGAAAAATCTTCTGTGCATCTAAATAAATTGCTTCTGGATAAATTAAATTGCTTGGGTGGATCAATCAATGATACTAGATTTTCAAAAGAAAAATTATCACTCAGTCTAAGTCTTTTAAATTTATGAAATCTTGCCATTTTTATCAATCTTTTTCACTTTTTATATTTTCTACTTTCAAATAATTAAAAATGGCAGAAACTTTCAGACCAAATCACCTTTTGGATTATGAAAAAGAATATGAGTTGAAAATCAGGTCCTATGTCACTACTAGGTCCGTTGCGGATAAGAGAAAAATGCTCAGCACTTTATTGTCTAAAGAGTCCAGCTCCCAAGTCTCTCATATTAGTAGGTCGATAGTTGATCAATTGAATTTTGATTTGGAAAAGGTTGAAATTGATAAAACTGTCAAATCTATTTCTGACATTATTTCGGAATTTGAGGGTACTCCTCAAGACTCAACATTTATGAGAATGAAATCCCGACTATGTCACGTTTCCAATAGAATTCGTAGGTTGTCAGGAATTGAGGACGAAGCACTGTTATATCAACAGGAAGCTATGGCTAGTTGTTAAGCGTTAGAGGGTGATTTATTTGAAAAAGCCTCATCTAAAGAAGCTGATGCAGCTAATATGTCATGTTCCACTTCATTCCAGCAACCTATTATTCATGTCGCAGCACCAGTTGTAAATTGTTCTGGGAATATTCCCGCTATAGGTGATTGGCAGGTGAAATTTAATGGGGATGGTAGAAACTTATATAACTTTCTAGAAAGAATCTCTGAATTGGCACAATCCAGAAAAGTAAAAGAGGAGGATTAATTTTTGTCTGCAGCTGAACTTTTTGTAGGGGACGCATTCATTTGGTACAAAAGTGTTAAGGGGTCTTTAGAAGACTGGCAATCTCTTGTTTCTCTCTTAAAGAAAGATTTTCTCCACTCGGATATAGAGGATGATTTGTGGGAGCAAATTAAGCACCGTAAGCAAAAGCGCTCGGAGTCTGTAGCTGTCTTCATTGCTCACATGCAAAATCTTTTTTCACGTTTATCTAGTAGGCCTGCAGAATTCACCAAAGTCAAAAATATTAAGAGAAATCTTCTTCCTGAGTATATTACCCAGCTTGCTTTAGCCGATATCAACTCTGTAGAGGAGTTATCAAAACTTTGTCGAAAGCTTGAGGAGGCGTCATATTTACGTAATAAAGGTAATGTTACCAACATCACTGAACTTTGTGACTTAGAGATACGATCTGCAGAAAATCCAAATTCCCGTGAGCCATTCAATAATAATCCCTCTACCAGTCAAAATTCACAATCCCGTCCGAACGTCTTCTGAATATTGGAATATAGAACAAATCATGAAATAAATGAACCAAAACCAGATATTTATCATTTATCGAATCAGCTGTTCATTTTATAAAATGTCATTATTTTCAATATTGAATATTGGAATATAGAACAAATCATGAAATAAATGAACCAAAACCAGATATTTATCATTTATCGAATCAGCTGTTCATTTTATAAAATGTCATTATTGTCAATATTGTCATTTCATACTGTTTCATATTCTCACCTGCCTGCTTTAGCCAATAAAAACGTTCCTCCAATTGCGCACGCAACTTTCCCTGCTCAGGTGTAAATGAATAGGCCTATTATATTTTTCTTAGCATGTTCATATATTCGAGTTGCAGGTGGTTTTCTGTGTCAACTATTTGCATATTATAATTTCACGCCATGGGTTCTGGTAGCAGGAGAGAGGATTTCCGCTGCCGGTTTATCAGTTTTCGTTGTGCTGTACGTGGATCTCTGGTTTTGGATTGATTCTAGACTGGTTCTTGACTAAGTGTAGAGGCGATCTGTAATCGGCTTTTGAAGAAGGCATCTCTTGAGGATTTTATCGATTGACCTCACTTTTGTGAATCCGGAGTGTTTAGTTGGTGTTATTGCTGTATTTACGGATTTACGTACCAAATTTGGGATTTGTTGCACTTGTTGAGGTGAGTCTGTTTTTTTTTACCAAATGAGCACGCGGAAGTTTTAAACGGTCATTTCTCCAATGTAGTTCGAACTTTGAATCGCCTGCCTACAAAGAGACAATCACTTTCTACGACAGAAGACAATTTCAGCAGAAAAGGAAACCCTCGCATGAGCGTAAAGTTATTTTTCACCCCCTTTATTCGTTTCCGTGCCTTACGTCGGCCTCTTGTCAGGGTTTTTCTTCATGGTATTTTCTTTAGTACCTATATATTTGTTTGGTTGACATTTTCCCGGCTGACTCACACACACTGGACCTTGAACTGCCAAACCACCCCCCTACCCTCTACAGTGGTGAATCCGCAAACAGCTAGTTTGTGAGCCCATGTCGCAACGTACCCGTATCCCCCCGGTCCAGGTTAACAATATATAATGCAGCACACGTGAGTCGTTGATGGGAAAACACTGTATAAATAATTTTCATTACGTAGCACACAAGTCGTATTTATCTCATTATTTGACGCCGTAATGTGCACACGGGTTTCTTAGTAATTCGTCGTATTTTTATCAGCACTTTATTCAATATCAATTTATGAATAGTAACTTCCAATTAATCGCTATAAAGTCAAGTTTTTTTTTGAAAAGCAAGAACCAATTACCCAACA
Organism: Orchestes rusci; assembly: GCA_958502075.1. Lineage (NCBI taxonomy): Eukaryota > Metazoa > Arthropoda > Insecta > Coleoptera > Curculionidae > Orchestes > Orchestes rusci. The sequence continues at coordinate 91,577,460 of OY293304.1, read as the reverse complement.
TGTACATTTGATGTAGAGTTTAATTATTTACTGGTTTATTTTTACTGTGAACTTTTTGCGTGGCCACGATTGAAGTAACCCATTTTCTGTGCATTTATTGAAGTAATTGATTATTTTTATATAATTATTTTGGTTATTCTTCATCTATTGTTTTGATGAATTTATGAAACGTGAAGGAGTAGTTGATAGCCGTACCCTCGAAAAAGGGTAGCATTTTTTTTTTTTTTTTGATTGACTTAGCATTTTAAACGTTCAATAGATTATTTTGTTTTGGGAACTAGATACCTTTTTTTTCTCTTGCCTGTTCGAATCGAGAGAACCTCGAGGGTTGTGATCGGCCCGCTGCATCACTGGCGCCCCTTTTAAACCCGCGCCAGCTCCGGAACCCTGGGCTAGGGTATTGCTTGCCTAATCTAGCTTCCAACAGGGGGGTTTCAACGCTTAGCAAAATCAAATTTGTCACACACCGTTGAGTGTGATAGTATTAGTAGAGCTTGAAGGGGAAAAAGGAAAAATATATTTTGTGGGAGAGGTGACCGAAATTGATATTTCAAGACAGTGGTCAAAGTGATATTTGAAATCTAAATTCCTTTAGATGGTATTTTGAGTGCAACGGATGGATACTTAGTCTGCTAATGTGTTTTGTAATGATGACTCAGACACCTTGTTCTGCTAATAAGGATGAGTGTTCTCACAGAATTACCTTACTTAATTCAATTTCGCGTTTTCAAGTTAATTAAGAGAAATGTTATTGTGTTTTCTATTTTGCGGTGTCTTCCAGCAAATTAAGGTGTGAAATATCATACCGGTGGTGGAAGAGTTTGATTCTTGAACTATCAAGAATTAGGTTGAAATCTTGCCACGGTTCCTTTCTCCAGCGATTACGGTTTGAAATGTCTTACCAAAGGTATAAGAGTTTGACGCTTGTCAAATGGTCTACCAGCTCTCCTTGTTTCCCAGCAAATGAAGTTATAGAAAGACTATGACGGTGGTCAAGGGGTTTGAGGAATTAAGTGATCTCGAGTTATGGGTAGTTAAATATCATTCATAAAGCTTAAATGACTTGCCACGGCTGATTAATGGAGTTATAGAATGACTGTAACGGTGAGTTTTAGGCATGTGGCTTGTTACATTAAGCGGTGAGTTGATTAAAAACTTAATAAAGAGGAAATATATTTGTGTCGGGTTATATGACTAGCCTACGTGGGGGACGCCCGATCTTTGTTATTTTGTTTAAAGTGTAGAATGCTACACTGGTGTTTTGTGGTGATCAACCATTGATCCAATTTTTTGTATGACTATAGACTTGCATTGTGTTCGGGGTTGATTGTCGTATTTACACGTTTAAGGTACGAACTTTCGTACCCGGTAAAATGAATTTAGCAATTACAGAGTTTCTCTTATTTAACCTTTTAAATCTTGAACATCCCAAGAACCTTAACTTGTAAAATATCACATTGTATGTTAACATCAATAAGGAAGGTGACTCAGCTTTATTTTCATTCCAGGTGCGTTTAGTCTGGCCAATAGTGAAGCTGAGCTCGGTGAACAATGACAAATAAATAATGGACTGGTTATTTATTTGTCATTGTTACAAATAGATCCTGACAATTGTTGGAAGTGATTATTATTCCACACAGTAGAGCATTGTAAAAGCGGGACATGATTAGGGTAATCAAGTGTCCCCACATGAGGGATAAAGTATCTCTCAATTAAGGTGGGAGACTTGATCCCTATTGCAAGGGGTCAAAGCCTTTGGCTGGAATAAATATTTTTTTGCTTTTGAGTTTGGATCACTCAGTATTTGCTCCATGAATAGGAGATCCCATTGGTACCAACAGAAATTCGACTACTTTTCCTTCCTATCTCCCCTACTGAAGACGATGATCACTTAGTAATGAAGGTGAACGATCAATCGAAAACATAGCATATATGGCCTCGCAAATCGACAGTAGACAAAGAAGAAATACAGGATTTGATGAAATGTGACCACGAAGAAAAAGGGTATCAGATTATGGATGACGATTATCTTAATAACCAGACCTTTGTCGAAAGTTCTCACAAATGTAGTGATGACGATGAAAATAATTGCTTCATCAAAACAAGTCATCGGAAAGCAGGGGTTGCAGAAAATGTACTTATCCAATATCTTGAAGCACAGGCCGAAGCTGATGATTTATCAGTACCTGCAGTTCCGCTTTATTTTTTCAAAATTGTGGAGGAAAGTTTATTTGAATTAAATTGTAGATAATGGACAATTTGCATTTTTTTTTGGAAATATGAAAAATATAAGGATTAGTGAGTACTGATGCCATTGATGTTTGAAAAATCAACCTACGACCTCTATTAATGTAGTTATCACCGATTTAAGAGCGCCAATCAACATCCACTACGTCACAGAATACATTATCTATCTCCGTCTAGCGTATTGACTCTTTTTTTCTCTCTCTCACTCTCTGGGGAAGGTGATATATTTATTTATTTATTTATTTATTACAACAATTACACTACAGAATCAAAATTCCAAATGGTAATACAAAAAAAAGAAATTTAGATAACAAGTACACAGTACACAGTATGATATGTATATGTCACAGTAAAACCTGGTAATCAGTAAAAGCTAACTGTTACTAGGAAAAGTAAGCTTTTCCTGATTTGGAAACATTTAGCTAGTGAAAGTTGAATTCGATCGACTTCATCATACTTTTACTAGTAATTGTTAGCATTCACGTAACTTTTCTAGTGAAAGCTGCTACACTGAAAATTATTATCGTAATTATAAATATCCTTTTTTGTCCGAGTTGGAATTCGCCGACAGATTAGACGCTCTGGAAAATACGAGACTTATGAATCGCAGGTGTACAATGTGAACATTGTTCAGATACCGTATTATAGAAAATACTTAAGTATTCTCAGTAGGGGTTAGTCTGGGTTAGTTTGGGTTCGTTTGGGTTAGTTTGGGTTAGTTTGGGTTTGGCAAAAATTTTGATGTCGCGTGAGCGACATCATTTAGTGCCCCGTACACCTTGGGATAGTTGAATGGCGGAAATAAGTTTTAAAAAGAACTTTTCCTAACTGCTTTCAGTAAAAGTTGATTTGATAAAGTTTCTCCAACATTCACTAGTGAAAGTGTACAATATTCTTCAAAATTTAACATTTCCTAACGGATCAAGTAATTGCTAGCATCAACTAGTAAAAGCTAGCTTTCACTGAATTCCTAACATTTACTGTAACATATACACATTACATGCCGTCGCAATTGACAGCTACTTGAGCTGCAGCCTGAGGCTATTTTTTAAGGACAAAGTACTACATGAGAAAAGAGCACAGTCGGAGTAGTTACTGTTATAATTCGATAGAGGAAAAGTGCGTGAAACCATAGTTCGTCCGGTGGGGGGCTTCGAAGAAGAGGCGTGTGTGTCTGGTGCGCTTCGAAGGCACTGATAGGATTACCGAGGTAACCAGTGCATCACAGTTTATGAAGCCAGTAATCAGCTTATGAAGAAATATCAACATTGCTTCCCTCCTTCTACGTTCCAGGCTTTTCAATCCACATAACAACATTCTTGACTCGTAATCCAAGTCGGAACAAGGTAAGTGGTGCTTGAACAGGAGGTATTTGGAGAATTTGTTTTGTACCCTCTCCATTTTGCTGATGTTGACCTTGTATGATGGTGACCACACTAATGGAGCAGTATTCAAGATGACTCCTGACAAGAGAGTTGTACAGGCATGTTATTGCATTAGTATCAACAAAGTGTCTGGTATTCCTCTTGATAAAGCCGAGCATCCTAAAAGCCTTCAACGTGATACTTTCAATGTGTAAATTGAAGGATAAAGTACTGTCAAATATGACACCCAGATCACTGAATGAAGATACGCGCTCTAGTGATGAACTTTCAATGAAATAGTTGAATTTGACCAGGTTACTGCGTCTAGAGAAACACATCGTCTTGCACTTGGAGATGTTCAGCTTCAGTCTATTTCTGTCACACCATGCCACCAAATTGTTCAAGTCAGACTGAAGAGATGAACTGTAGTCCACTCTGGAAAAGAATTTCAGGTCGTCGGCGTATAGAAGGTACTGAGAGTTCTTGAAACAGGTAGCGATGTCGTTGATGAAAAGCACAAACAGGATTGGACCGATATAGGACCCTTGGGGAACACCAGATGTTACTAGTACCTCTTTTGAAACTTTGTCATGAATTCTCACTCTTTGGCGACGATTGGAGAGATCCTATCCAGTTCAGGTAGGCACCTCCTATGCCAACGCCTTCTAGCTTCATCATCAACACACGGTGACAGACACTGTCAAAAGCTTTGGACAGGTCAGTGTATATCACATCAATCTGGTGACCCTGCTCCATGGATGACACCAGGTAGTTCTGGTAGACTCCAAGATTGGTGGTAGTGGAGCGACCTTCATAGAACCCATGCTGTTCACCGATGATGTGGTGCTTGAAAGTGTAGAAGATTTCGTCCGTTATGATAGATTCAAAAACTTTTGGGATTGTTGATATAATGGAAATGCCGCGATAGTTTTTGATGTTGTCCCTGCCTCCTGACTTAAAGACAGGAACCAGCAGTGAGTCTTTCCAGAGGGAAGGAAAGGTTCCATTGTCAAAGGAAAGCTGGAAGATGCCACGGATTGGACGTACCAAAGACAGGCAATTCTTCGGGAGTATTGGATGTATACCGTCAGGACCAGCAGACTTCGAGGTATCCAACCCCGACAGCTTCTCCATGACTTCAATTTCGGTGAAACGGTGACTAGTTAGGCAGGCTACGGACGTACTAGGAGCGATCGAGCTGATCTTATCGGCAGGGTAATCCGAGTAGCACGACTGAAAGTGTGTGGCGAAGGCGTTAGCTATATCCTAAGCACCATCAAATAGGTCATCGTTGTAGGACATAATGCGCGGTAAACCAGTATCTCTCCTTAGGTTGTTGATATAGGACCAAAAATGCTTAATGTTTCCAGGAACGAGGTGTTCAGTATTGGTAGCGTATAGAAGGTAGCACAGATTGATCCGGTACTTCACATTCCTTCTCAGGTTAGAATAAGCAGTATAATCGTTGGATGACCCAGATTTCTTGAAACGTTTATAGAGAGAGTTTTTATCAGCAATCATCCTCCTTAAATGATGGTCAAACCATTTGGGATATTTGTCGCCATGAACAACTTTCTTTGGCAAGAATCTATCGATACCCTCGAAGAGCCTCTCATAGAAAAGGTCGATGATGATATCCAGCGGATGATCAGAGGCAATGAAAGACCAATCACATGGCTCAAAAAAAGTATCGAGTGCGTTGTAATCACCTTTGGGAAAAGAGAAGAAAGGAGAAAAGGAGAAGAAACATTTTCTTTTCTGCAAAGAAGAAAACAGTATGGCAACTTATTTAAGGCTTCCAAATTTTTAATTGAAATTTGTCAACTTGCAGAAAAAACATTGAGGCAATGTCAAGATAATTTCAATATTTTTAGAAATAAGAAAAAGACCGATCTTATTTTAATCAATAATTGCCTTCGCATCTTACCAAGAACTATTTATGACCATTTTGGTGATCATCTATATGATGAAGACATAATAACAGACCATTTTATGGACTTGATAAAGCTTATTTTGAAAAAATATTTCACTGTAAGAATATATCATGATACTGTAAAAAGAAATTACGTAAATATTTCACATAGAGTTAGGACCATGCTTACAAAAACAATATTATTTAAAAACCAATGATGTTTTTATATTTGTAAAGGTTGTAGTAGATAAACTATGTACTAAAATTTTGAACTGTTATTTCATTTATTTCAGTGTTTTTTATCTCATCATTGTCTGCTTTGAGTCGAAAAAATAGTTTTTTCATCAACCCCAAATATCCTAGCATCAAACTTGAAAACTTAATAAATAAATAACGACTTCCGCCATTGGATTCTTCTTATTGAGAAATTGTAATTACAGGGTGCACATGTTTATGACACAAAGTTCCAAAATATGCTTTATTTTTTCTAAAGAATTAGTTAATTATAATCAGGTACACCTACCTCAAATACCGCTAGGATCTAAATCTAAGGAAAATTTCATCAATAAAAAAGGGAATATTTTTTTGAAATTTTTATACTTTACTAGCAGATCCGTTACTACCGAGATTGTTCAAAGGTACACACATTTTAAATCAACATGATTTTTCGTACCCCCACCCCGTTCACCCCCTTAGGGGTAAAATTTTGCAAAATTCTTTCTTAGCACACATCAACGACTTTGGGTTTTAAGTCGTTGGCACACACAGAAAAGTTTTGCATCAGCATAAAATGCTTTAAAACTTGAATCCTGATGCATCAGTTATCAAAGAAGTGATGGTGCATTTCAACGACTTCAAATGGGTTCGAAGTCGTTGGTGCATTTGCTTTTTTCTTTACATTATTGAAAGGCGATTTTCCATTGATGTAGTTTTTTTGGACCCCCCCCGAAATCAAATCCTGGATACGTGCCTGGGTGCTAGCCATTTTTATCAAAAACTACACAGAAAAAAGTTTCGAAAAGTGTCCAATTTTGATCGCGAAAAAAGGACACTAAACAATTTTTTGGAAAAAATCGCAAGACACGTAAACTGACAAATGGATTGAAGTTTGCAAATGCACCATTAATTCTTTGATAACTGAACTGGTATTTGGCAGAACATCTCTTCAAAATTTCATGGCTCTATCTTTAATAGTTTCGACAGGGCGTTGATGAGTCAGTCAATCAGGACAAGCTCTTTTATAAGTATTAGATTTAAAATATCAGAAAGTAGAACATAATAGTTTAAAAACGGATTTTTTCACCTCAAAACCCTATCTAAAAGGCATAATATGTACACATGTTGTAGATTCCTCCCCAACTCGCCCTTTCCACCATCGCACTTTTTTTTCTAATCATAACGTAAAATATTCACAATACATAATTCGCACCCACAAAACCCGTTAAAATGAGAATAAAGGTAATCATCCAATTTAACAAAATGAAACGCTGCTTTTTAGTCATTTAAATAACCCTTATTAATTCTCGTTTAGAGATTTTTCAGTATTTACAGTCAACCTTTTTTATTCTTTAAAATAAATGTTTTCATATTATCACGATCGCAAAAATAAAACTCGCATAATTGAATATCTCAATTAATAGATAAAAATACAAATATAAATAAACGCACGCCCCTGGTCTTTGTCTATGTTTGGAACCTCCCGCATCACCGCGCCTATCATCAATCGTTGTTTATCTGCCAGACAAACAAACCAATGCAATACGTATGGGAATGCGGGGTCTATTGGGTTTGAAGTCGTTGTCCAGGACACTGAATGACTCGGAAAAGAACTATTCGACCACCGAAAAAGAATTATTGGCTATAGTATGTGCCACAAAATATTTCCGCCCATACATTTTTGGAAGAAAAATTAACCTCATCACAGACCACAAACCTCTGCAGTGGCTCTTCAACCTTAAAGATCCGAGTTCCAAGCTTACAAGATGGAAAATAAAATTGGAAGAATTCGACTACAACATCATATACAAGAAAGGAAAATTAAACACCAACGCAGATGCACTTTCAAGAATAGAACTACATACTAGAGAAACAGTACCTGACGAACCGAATCAGCCACAGGTCCAATGCATCAATGACTTCAGTGAAGAACTAGAAAATCAAACAAATCTAGATCAACTGTTCACCGTACCTCAGGTTGACATCACAGAACCTGATAGAGATTTAGCAAGTCAGCACCCCGCTGATGACGAAGACAACATGACGATTCATACAAACGCAAGCGAAAACCAAATGTAGGCGTGCCAATTGCAGACTTACCAGTAAACTACGGTGCGAATCAACTGATCATAACATCTATTTTACACTCACCAATGAAAACCAAGACGATAATATTATTTGAAAAAAAAGACGACACATCATTCAACTCTCTAGAGACAATTTCGAACAGGAAATAATCAATTTCGTCAAACAGCTTATTATCTCGGATAAACAATATCATATATATTTCGAAAACCCAGAAATATATGAACCATTTTGTAAAGCAATCCGGCCTGTGGCCTTCAATAAAATTAAAACGATGTTTAACCAAATTGATTGATGTGACTGACAAAAGAGATATACCAGAAATTATTCAAAATTATCACGAATCATCGTGGTATAGATGAAACCCTCGAACGAATAAAAAGCAAATATTATTGGCCAAATTTAAAAAATGCAGTTCAGTCATTTATAAATAAATGTGAAATTTGCCAACGTAGCAAATACGAAAGACACCCCGTAACGATACAGATGAATGTATCACAAACACCATCAAAACCTTTTGAAATCATACACCTCGACAACTACACCTTAGATAAAACAAAATTTTTGACTATCATAGATAGTGTTTACAAATACGCACAAGCGTACCCGCTTTGTTCATTGGCAGCAACTGAAATCGTCGACAAACATTTGATATTTTTCTCACATCATAGTGTTTCAAAACAAATAGTCGCAGATAACGGAACAGAATTCAAAAATACTGTTTTAACAAAAATGCTTAGTTTGCATAAAGTAAGTCTCCACTTTTGTTCACCTAACCACCCACAGTCAAACGGAAATATAGAACAACTTCACTCCACTTTGTCAGAACACATACGACTATTGAACAATCAAGATTATAGTTGTGTACCAATCAGTCAAAAAATAATCTACGCTATTCTAGCCTACAATCACTCAATCCATTCCACAACAAATATGAAACCAATTGATGTAACTGACCCAAACTAACCCAAACGATCCTTTCAAAATAAAATTGGACCAACTAATATTGAGCGACTATGTGGACAACCATAAAGAAAAATTAAAGTTGATGTATTCAGAATTGAATAAGAGATTAATGGACAAAAAACAAAAATTAACTTCCAAAATTAACGAAAACAGAGACATCCCCGAAATATTTAAACCAGACCAACAGGTATACCCCAAACAGTTCATTCGCCAAAAACTATCAGACAAATTCCAAAAACCCACAAAAATCATTTCATCCAATCCCAACAGAAAAACAGTTACTACCGAATCCCTTAATAAAATCCATATGGGTAATTTAAAACGAACACTACGCAAAACATACAGTTTTGACTAAGACGAATATTATTTTCAGGCTTGCAGGTGCCGTAATCGTAATCGGAGACGAAATAACACTCAGGAAAATTGATGACAATCCCGGAATTGTACCGATAAAATTGGGAAATGCAAGACTAACAGAATACACCTACACACTTATACATTACTATGACTTGAGCTCTATCATTGACGAAGTAAATAAACTGCACAAACGATCTTTAAATGTGACGGATTCCCTCATGAAACATAATGAATATTATGCTGAACTAGTAGATTCCATTACGCTAATGACAATGACCCAAAAAAAAAGTGGAAAGCAAAATTAAAGGCTTATTACCTCACCCACAAAGATTCAGAAGAGGTTTGATCAATGCCATTGGATCAATCGATCAGCGGAAATTTGGACGCAGCTGATGGCGAACGTTATGACAAGATTATAAATAATCTTGAGAAAAACCAAGATAATTTGGCAAAATCCATCCAAAAACAAAACTCAATATCAGTAAGCGTGATCGACAAATTCAATCGAACCATTCAGCAAATAAACCAAAATGAAAAAGTTATTGGAACCAAACTCAAACACATAAGTTTATTTGTTCAGAATAGAACAATCAGAGACAATATGTACTTCATCAGAGATGTCTTGATCCGAATTATCAATACGTATGAAATCACTGGTTCTATCCTACAGGATGTTGAAAATTCAATCACCTTTTCCAAATTGAAAGTTTTACATCCTAGCATAATAAAAAACAGTGATCTTTTCAGGGAACTTTCAAAATTAGAGCAAATCATAGGAAAAAATCGTCTGCCTTTAGCAATAAATCTGGAAAATACGCTTCTACTCGAAAAAGTAATAAAAGTTTATTGCTACGTATCAAAAAATAGAATAGTTTACCTTTTGAGAATACCCATCACCTATATCAATATCTTTGATTATTATCGACTATACTCATTTCCTATCAAAGATCAGAGTCTGTTTAAGGTGGTTATTCGAAAAAACAAATACATGGTCAAAAATCAATTACACTATGCAATGGGACCACACTGTCAAGAAGTCTTCCACAATCTATACCTGTGCGAGAAGGAAGAAGAGCTGGAAGAAATTCAACCAGAATGTCCTTGCGAAGTACAGCTACTAGAAAACACAAAAAGCCTTTCCACCTGTCAACAAATCGAAGTTTCCATTGCCAAGTCTATTATCAACCAATTGGATGACTCTAACCAATACATCCTAGTCTCCCCACAAGAAGACGTCATTGAACTCCGATGCAACCAGCAGAGGGAAACACAGAGAATCCTTGGGAGCTACCTACTACACCTTCCCAAAGGATGCCAGTTTAAAACCAATACCGGGTACCTTGCTGTCAATATGCTGATCAAGAAGTGGACGAAGGGAAAGGACAACCAGTCAGCCCTTCAACCAGAAGAAGTCAGCCACCCTCTTCAACTACCCCTTAACAGGATGGGTTGAATCTAAGGAGGGAAGAGTTAGCCGCCGTCCAAGCCAGGATTATGCTGACCGAGCATACCTATCCAATTCCACTTAATAATTAATGCTTATGCTTTTATCGCTTGAATAAGTCATTCAGTTGATAGACAATGTAGAGCTTTCATGCCATTTTCAATTTATTGTAATTCAGAAGTTAATAAAATTGTGTTAAAAACAAACTTCGAGAAACGTGTTACATAATTCACGACAATCATTGATTCTGTGTTTTCAAGGGATGACTAATAACTGATAAGTTTGTAAGAAAAACAGTTAACGGTTGAGCCTGGGCAGTATTGAAATTATCATGGCGAACGACGTATATATAAATTAATTTTGGGGAAATAAAGGTGTAATTTGGCGTGGTGATAGTTATTTAAACAAGCCGTGAGTTATGTCTTACCCTCAAATGGATATCGCTTACTACAGCATTATTATCGGAACCTGCTTACATTGCTCAATTCATTCGCATAAAAACAATTGTGAAGGTAGTTTGCGGTTCAATCCGATCGAATCAGGTGCTGCTGCACGCTATCTCGCTTTCGCTTTCGTCATTTTACTGGCGCAGTCGGAAGGATATAGACAGATATTGATTTGTGCATCGCATCTGTGCGGATCAGTGTTCGGAAGTTCGAAAATCGCAGCAAAAAGACCTTTGTTTCGTTGAGGTGTCAGAGTGTTCAGAGTGGCTTGTTACAATTCATTTTCCTACCTTCATTTGCTTGTGAGACAGCTGATTTGTTGCAATATCGTCTCTTGTCGTCAATGTCAGTCAGGATTGATGTTGAGGTTCAGTGGCGTCGTGCTATTATTTTTGCATATTGTTATATTCCGTTTCTGGTGCGTTGTGCATGAAAACAGAGGATTTTCCCGGTTCTGTGTCGAAACTGCGTAGCAGAATTTTTTGTGGGGCTTTGGTGGTAATACGTCTTAGAGAAGATAGGTCTGACCCTTTCAACGAAAGGTAAGCGGTTTGTTAACCCTGGCATTTTTGGTCTAAATAAGGTATCTTTCTTAGGGTTCTTTCGTTTTCCCCGTCATATAAGGGAAAAAAAACGTAGAAACGTTTTTTTGTATTGGATGCCTGGTGCATGCGCAACAGCAATTACGTTGTTGTTTCATCAGCTGAGGTGCTGAGGCGCTGTTGTCGAGAGAACTACCCTACATTTTGACTGAACGAGATTGCGGTGTTGCAGCGGCAGTGACGAACACAGAGTGACGAGTTTAAGCAGAATTTTTTGTGGGGCTTTGGTGGTAATACGTCTTAGAGAAGATAGGTCTGACCCTTTCAACGAAAGGTAAGCGGTTTGTTAACCCTGGCATTTTTGGTCTAAATAAGGTATCTTTCTTAGGGTTCTTTCGTTTTCCCCGTCATATAAGGGAAAAAAAACGTAGAAACGTTTTTTTGTATTGGATGCCTGGTGCATGCGCAACAGCAATTACGTTGTTGTTTCATCAGCTGAGGTGCTGAGGCGCTGTTGTCGAGAGAACTACCCTACATTTTGACTGAACGAGATTGCGGTGTTGCAGCGGCAGTGACGAACACAGAGTGACGAGTTTAATGGGCAGAGGAAATCTGGCAGGTGCGAATTGAAGTTGTTGACAGATTGGCGAAGGTAGTGAGTGATAACAAGGTCAGATTGAAAGTGATTTTTATTTTGGAGCTAGTCGTACCCACTTACTTTTATATTACTTCTTGACTTTCGGAAGTCTAAAATACAACTTTAATTGTTTAATAATTACATAATACTCAAATCAAGTCATCAAATACTACAACTTACACTCACTCGGAGGTGTTCACCCATTTTCAATTCAACTTATTATGAACCCTTTCACCAGGTAACGTGGTTTTAGCGTTACAGGCTTATCGAAATTAAGAAAACCCAATCCATCGAGGAACTGTTCACCGGCCCAATACAATTCGATAGTCTCGGAAAAGGAAGCGCATCGTCCTTTTCGCAAGGAGTTTTTGGAGATCAAGAAGATCGCTGGATATTTGAAGGCTTCTTATAATTGGAGATGACCAGGAGCATCCCGTTGCTTTGCTTGTAGGGTACTTTTGATTGATTTTATGTACTGTACAATTGCACATGTCGGTCGACGATTTAACTAATATTTCGGAAATTTGAATATTGATACTTGCACTGAATCTGACCCAAATAACCCACCATTAACATTGTCACAAACTTGCAATAATTTTATCAAAACCAATAAAGTGGGAAATATTTTTGAAGAAGGAGAAATAATGGCTGACCCTCCTCGAGCAAACGTAAACCAATTTAAATCCGAGTAACTATCTTGTGTTCCAACATTTCACGGTAACGCAACGGAGCTAAATCGCTATTTAGCAATTTGTGAAACTATGATCACTCAATTTTACGATACGGCTAATCCAGCCAACTTTCAAAATATTTACTTATTGAATTTCTTGATCGGAAAACTAACCGGAAATGCTAGATAAGTAGTTGATATTCAGAAGGTGAAAACGTGGGCTGAACTAAAAGATGCACTCTATAGAAATTTCGCTAATAGACGCGATGAAAGTTGCCTCACCAGAGATTTGGTGATGTTGAAACAATTTGCCAATAAATCTGCCCAATGTTTTTATGATAAATGTCTCGGACTTTTACATCTATTGTGCAGTTAAATAGACGCGCACGAAGAAGGGGCTAATGCAACCGTGAAACGTAATCTTTACCAAAATTTGGCTTTGAAAACGTTTTTATCAGAGTTACGTGAACCCTTAGGAACGACAGTTCGCTGCATGAAGCCAAATAATTTGACAGAAGCTTTGCAAATGGTTATACAAGAACAAAATGATAACTATTACCAAAACTCCGCATCGAGCCAGATAACGAACAAAAACAAATCATCGAAATTCCAAGACCATTCGCAGAAACCACCAAATCACTAGCCGAATGGACATTTTACAAACAATCAAACCTTTCCGAGACCTCAATCGTTCCAACCGAGACCAAATTTCAGTAATTACAATCAAAATAGAAATTTCCCTAGTCAACCAATACCGTATAGGCCAAACCCTCATTTTAAACAACCGCGTTTCTTCTCAAACGCACAAGTTTTCGCTCAGTCAAGACCCCAACAAAATGTGTTCAAACCGGACCCAACTAAGCCATTACCAAAACCAACTCCGATGAGCACCAGAACTAGCAACACGTTTGGACCAAATACTTCATTTTTCCAACAACAACCGAATCCGAACCCTCCATGTCCCCCCCTATGTTTAGTTTTCTATATTCAGATCGATCTTTATACTAGGGTATGAGCACTGAAAATTCTTTACACCGAGTAATTATCCATTAACGTTAAACAGCTCTCACCATGAATAATAACCATGTACATATAATAATTTGTACCTCTACATGTTCTCTTTTTGCAGGGAATACTAGTCTTCTAAAAGAAGTTACCACTAGAACAAAGGAACTAACTCCAAAAGCAAAATATTTCTTTGAAAAAGCACTATTCTACAAAAAGAAATCTTTGAAAATTGCTAAATCCAGAAAATCTTTTAAGAAAAGATGTATTCATATGAAAAACTTTGGGGCAGAAGAATGTTTCACCAAAAAAACATCCAGCATGGACAGGATAAAAAAGCGATTTTTTTAAAGTCAAATCGAAAATGAACTGAGGAAGCCAGCCGGTCGTCGTTATACCTTAGATGATAAACTTTTGGCATTGGCGCTTCATAAACATAGTGGGTCAAACTACAGATTTATGTCGAAAATCTTCAAATTGCCCTCACGAAAAACTTTGTCACAGTTATTGAACAATGTGCCTGTGAAACCTGGACTGAATAATGAAGTTTTTGAAGTGCTCAAATCAGAGGTGGACAACATAAAAAACGATAATGAAAAACCATGTTTATTGTTATTTGATGAGATGAGTATTCAGCCAGGACTGGGTGTAAATCTGAGGGATGGCAGCATAGTAGGGTTTGAAGATTATGGCTTCAAAACAACCGACAAAATTGCAAATCATGTGCAAGTAAGTTTATTGATAAAATTGTATCTCTATATCATTATCCATATTTAAGAGAACTATATGATGGGTTTCATATTTTTTTTAAAGTTGAGTCAATGATATGCGATTCATTTAATTCATTTCATATGAAAATATTTGCTTGGCTGTATTATACTGAAATTTCATAACATAAACGACGATACTGATACATAAATATTTATGGAATTTGTTAGTTTCCAAACTATGAATAACATCAGGAAATAAGCTGAAAATATGTTCATCCTGTTAATTTTCGAATAATTATTCTTGGAGGCAGTAAAAAATAGTTGATACTTTTTCAGGTATATATGCTGAGAGGCATTATCAAAAAATGGAAGCAGCCAATATATTATAACTTTTGTCATGGTGCTACTAAGTCTCCTGATATTGCTCATATCATCAAACTGATAACGAACAAATGCAGTGAAGTTGGTTTGAAAATTGTTTCCACCATATGTGACCAAGGGTCGAATAATGTCGCAGCGATAAATCTTCTAGTGAGGAAAACTAAAGAAAAGTACTTAAGGATCGGCAAGGAACCAAAACACCTGCATCTTTTTGAAATTGCTGACACTTCTATCATTCCTTTGTATGATATAATAATAATAATAATAATAATAATAATAATAATAATTCCTTTATTGTCATAAGTTTCATTGAAACATAACAATCGTCAAGTATTACAAATTGTGAAAAAATAAAAGAAAAATTTGGAACAATGAAATTTCAGTAAAAAAATACACTACAGTAGCTTAAACAATTAGTTATACAAAATGAAAAGTAACAAAGTTTGAAACAAAAGAAAAAAGAGTCAAAAAAAAATAAACAAATAAAAGGTTATTACATAGAAAGAGTGAAAGCATAAAATTCTTCCAGATTGTAAAACGCCTGGCTAATTAAAATTGACTTAAGTGTTCTCCCAAAGGTGCCAAAGTTTTTCATTTCCTTCAATTTCAATGGCAGTTTGTTGTATACTTTGATACAGTTGTAAGTTGTTCCTTTTTAAAATAATCTTGTTCTGTGTGAATGAATACAGAGCTCCCCATGGCCTCTAGTCTTCATCAGAGAATAATTATCCGAATTTTTCGTGAATTCGTTCATGTTCTTCTTCACATAAACAGCTATGTTGAGGATATACAGGGATGGCATCGTCAAGATTCCTAACTTTACGAAATGTTTTCTGCATGAATCTTGAGGTGAAAGCTTCAACATGCATCTAATAAATCGCTTTTGAGCAATGAAAACTCGTCCGGATTCAGCGGCATGATACCAAAACATAACACTGTACTGCAAAAACGACTGAACGTATGCGAAGTAATATGATCTTATAGACTCAATAAACAGCTCACTTCTCAACCGGCGTACGACATAACAAGCCGTGTGAATCTTTGACACCAAACCATCAATTTGATTTGACCATGAGAGAGACTCATCGAAGTGAACTCCCAAGAACTCCGTCCGAGGAATACTCTTTCCATTCAGTGGGACGTATAGCGAAGCAGAAGATACCTTGTTGTTGTGGTATGAAACTACTGCTGTTTTTGTTACATTAAGCTGGAGCTGATTTTGTTGACACCATAGATGCATCTTTGAAACTGCTTCACTGGATGCGCGAGACAAAATCTCCACTGAAGGAGCAGATAGTTCAGTCGATGTATCATCCGCAAACTGGACCACTCTCATGGAACCCATAGCATTATAAAGGTCATTCACATAGACTAAAAAAAGTAGTGGTCCTAGAATGGATCCCTGTGGAACACCCATTGTAGAATAAAAAAATTCCGAATGACTGGTCTTCTCAATCCCATCAATTCTGTTCCTAACAGTCACTGACTGACTTCTGTTTTCAAGATATGATCTTATTAGGTTATTTGCAGTTCCTCTTACTCCACACTGGTGCAGTTTGTGCAGCAAAATATCGAAACTGATCATATCAAATGCCTTGGAAAGGTCAAAATATATTCCATTAACCTTTTGACCCTTGTCTAGTTCCATGATTATCTCGCTCAACGAAATGCAAATGGCGTCAACAGTTGACCTCTTTGGCAGATAACTATATTGACTATCCGAAAAAAAGCATTCATCATGTAAAAAATCAAACAATCTTCTAAAGATAGCTCGTTCCACTATCTTGGAAAATCCTGAAGATAAGGCTATCGGTCGAAAGTTGTCAGCATTCGTCAAGTCACCTTTCTTGGGTATCGGTATCACTTTAGAGACTTTCAGGTCATCAGGATAAACTCCACTCTCAAACATAGAATTTATAATATCCGTGAGGGGAGAACTAATGATTTCGGCACATCTCTTCAACACGAAAGTATGTATATCATCAAGTCCTGTCGAAAATTTGGAAGACAGATTCCTTATGATTTCAACCACATCCACTTCAGTAAAAGGAAAAAGAAACATTGTTTTACTTTTGAGATCTGACATTGATTCAACAGCACAAACAATATTCTCGTTTGAAGAAACCCCACGAGGAACACATTGAAACTTGTTTCTGAAAATCTCTACCAACTGATCCGGATCCTGAATCAAAACACCGTCCTGCTTCAAAACTATATTTCCACACTTTGAGTTGTTCTTCCTGTTTAGTATGCTCCACATGGTCTTGGCCTTGTTCTTGTAATTCAGTATCATGTTGTCATTTCTGGCTTTCTTGAAATTACTGACATACTTGTTAAATTGTCTTTTCTCAGTTTTATATCTCTGCATGATGAATTCAGAATTTGTCTGCTTCGCCAGGTAATACCAATCCCTGATGGATTCAGACCATACTCTAATATCAGGACTGATCCACGTAATTGCAGGTTTTGGTTTTTTAACAACTTTTTTACTTGGAAAACTCAAATCAAAGTAATACTTAAAAGTCTTTAACAATTGTTTGAATTTATTGTTGACCTCTTCCTCGCAAGACACTTCTACCCAGCTCTCACCACTGAGATAATGAATAAAATTGGTTATATTCTCCTCGCCGAAATTTCTTTGGTAGGTGATCACCGCATCAGTGTGGGCTTTGATGCCACTTACCCTTAAGAATATGGCACAATGGTCTGACATATCAACATCTACCACTCTGCATACAATATTACTAGGGTCAAAGTTTGAACACATCTGATCAATCTGGGTTTCTGAGTATTTGCTTATTCTAGTAGACTCATATACATGAGAAAAGACCCCATATGAAGCTAGAATATCCTTGACAGGAGTCGTGGCGACTTCCAATCTATATTCCAGTCCCCACATATTAAGAAATGCAGAAACTTTCCGGAAAGTTCAAATAATGTCCCATTTAGTTTATCATAGAACCTTTGTAGATTTGTGTTTGGTGCCCAATATACATTCACTACGCATATCAAGCGACCATGAAATTTGTGTGCTGCACAAGTAATTTCAAACGACGATTCCTCCGGTTGAACAGTTACTGTCAATTTAGAAGCTACAAACTTTGTCTTCACAAATAAAGCTGTTCCACCACCCTTCAGAGTTTCTCTACAAAAGTAACTGACCATATTATAATTATCCAGGCAATAAATTTCAGCTTCATGTTGGCTTATCCAGGTTTCACATAAACATACAATATCCGGGTCCCATTTGTCCAATAAAATATTTAAGTCATCAACTTTGTTTTTTATACTGCGAATATTTAAGCTAATACATGTAATTTTATTTGGATGAGCGGATTCTGGAGCGAAAAAACCTATTCCTGGTGGTATTAATAGGATTAGTATTAATAGGATTATCATTATTGATGTCCAAACCAGCATCCGTAACAGCATCCTCAGATATAAGTGGCAAATAGTCAGAAGATATACTCATAATGCTATGATTGTTCACCTGAACATCAATCACCTGATTTCCATCAGCGGGCCTGTCCACACATTCTATGAACGTTAAATTCTTAACAATTGTATTTCCATTAAGTACTACATTTAGCAAAAATTTATGGTTTTGAATATTGTCTTCCCTTGAGTTGTAGTTGGATTCGCAGTAGTATGCATTTCCAGGAATATAACGATCTATTCTTTCGATAAATTCTTTAAGCTTGTTATTGAATTTATTTATGCGATTATTCACCGATCTATTATGACCTATAGAAGGAATTGACCTAAAGATGAAATTTGAATTTGAACAACCATTTATCAGTCTCAGAATGTTCTTGAATTTTGGATAAACATTGTGTCGTATGTCGTTGTATCCCGCCATAATCAGAATGTAATCCATTTTAGAAAAGCCAGTCATATCATGATCATGATCTAGACCCTTTACCACCCTTCAAATTGGGCATATGGTTTTATAAAGGATTGAATTTGAAATTGATTAAAATTTTCATCACTTTGGACCAACTTGTTAAACCTCCTACCCGTTTCGTCACAGAATATGAAGATTTTTCCTTCCTTCTCACAAATAGTGCGAAAGGTATCGGATGAAGACATGATGTGAAACTTTCCCGGCTGCGAGTCATGCTTATTTTTGGAACTCCTTAATTGTTCCTCAAAAGATATCACATTTTTCTCCAACTTCTTGTTCAAAATTTTCAGTTCCTTGAGTGATTGTTGATTTTCCTCCAGTTTTAGCTTGAAATTTTCAATTTATTTTTTGAGAAAGTCACATTCCCCACAAGTAGATCTACTTTCAGCAGACTTCTTATGCTTCTCTAGTTCAAACTTGAAAATACGAATCAATTCTCGATGTTCAGTGATTTCTTTGTTGTAGTTGACTTCAACACATGTGCCACATCTTTTCAAAGGAATAAGGAACAATTTCTTTACCCACGATATATTGTTTATAAGGGATGGTGAAGAAAAAGTGGCAAAATGGGAACATTTGGTCACTTTATATCAAATGGATACTTTTCTTGGCGAATTTCAAATGTGCCCTAAATTGACAGACCAGCATATAAATGTGCAAAAAATGAATAAAATGAAAGTTTCGTTATGCTCGCAAGTGTTCAGTCACTCAGTTGCTGTAGCTATCAATGTGCTAGCACAATCAGGTAATATTTTCAATATTATACAGGGTTAGGAAAAATTACCAGAACGGTCGAATTATTCAAGAGATAGGAGTTAGAAAAAAACTGTCTTTCATAAAAGTTGTTGTGCCTTTAAAGATCTAAATATCTGTTATAAATTGGAATATACAGGCTCGAGCATAAAGTTGTGGCAGACCTGAATTGCATTTTTTTAATGGAAGCCCCTGTATATTAATGAATATTATTTTAATTCTATCTCCAATTTTGAGCAAAAATACACATAATGTTCCTAAATTCAACCGTTGCGTTGTCAAGATATCTCGATTTAAAAATGACATTTTTGCACTTTTGACATGTTATGAAACTCAAACGGTACAAGATAGAGAAAGATGGTCAGCACTTTCTTATCTCTACTTTTCAAAAGCTATTCTGTCATTTGAATAGAAGGTACTGTTAACTGTCAATTCTTTCAACATATTTTCACATTTTTTGACAAGAATTAATTTAATGTGATTGGGGATAGCTCTTGAAAAGTTAAGACTAGAAAGTGCACACCGTTTTTCTCTATCTTAAACCGTTTGGGTTTTATACTTAGCATGTCAAAGATGTAAAAATGTCATTTATAAAACGCCATAAATCGAACACGGGTGAATTTAGGACCATATTTTTCAATAGAATACATAATTATACCTTCTGGAAGTTGCTTGACTTGAGTAGATTTTTGATGAACCGTTATTTGAAGTGAATTAGTTCAATATGCTTTATTTTGTCATAGCTTTTGTCAAGCATTTATGAGCACGAACGCGAATGAGGCAGCCCGAGGAACAATTAGTTGGACTACCAATGGGAGGAGCCTGTTCCCCAATATTAGCGGAGATTGTCATGAATAAGTTACTATACTATGTAACAGAAAAAAACCAGTTTCAATATCCCATTGCTATTCCAATATGTAGATGACCTCTTAATATCTTTACCTAGTGCAGAAATTAACAACACCCTCAACCTTTTTAATTCCTTCAACGCCTCCTTACAGTTCACAGTAGAAGAGGAAAGTGAACGTTCAGTTCCCTTTTTAGACACGAGAGTCATTAGATCGGGACAAAACTTGGTCATGTTGGACTGGTATAGAAAAAAGTCCAGCTCAGGTAGATATATCCCTTTCCAATCATACCACTTTATGAAACAAAATTCAACACCATCCTCGGTCTAAAAAATAGAATCTCAGAAATTTGTCACCCCTCTCTTATACAAAAAAACTTAACCCTTTTGGAAGACATTTTGATTAATAATAATTATCCAAGACCATTAATAAGAAAATTGCATAGACAAGAAACCCAACCCCCTGTAGTAGCTCGAGTGAATGCTGATCCTGACGTTGAGATAAAATATGGAAAGTTACAATACATCCAAGGACTTTCTAACTCTTCAATTTCTCTTTTCAAAAACAGTAATATTAAAACTGCACAATATAATTTAAAAAAACTGGGACAGTTCTACACAAATCTTATAGACAAGACAGACCCAAAAAACAAATCTGATATTATTTATGGTATCCAATGCGAATGCAATCAGATTTATATTGGCCAGACATCCCAGAAACTCTCGAAAAGAATAACACAACACAGGAGTGATTGTAGACTGAAACCTACTGCTACCAGTCTCAGTACACATGTTAATCAACAAAATCATGTGGTACAATAACCTGATGCTGTCGTTCTAGCTACAGAACATGACAGTTTCAAAAGAAAATTCCTCGAGATGTGCTTTATCAACAACTGCGATAACTGTCTAAACTTTAAGGAAGATGTGGAAGGACTCAGTTCAATTTATACTTTTTTGCTTTCTCAAAATTTCTCTAAAAAAATCAGTGTTCCTGAAACCTACCATAATAAATTATTTCCTGTCGCATTCACTGTTGCTGATCGTTTGTTGGGCTCAGTAGTCTCATTAATTTCTCACCTGTACCTGAGAAGTAGGTCATTCTAATACGTCACACACCTGTTGGTAGCTAGTGCCTAGAAATTATGTCAAGGACAAATGTCCATCAATCTATGTAGGCCATGTGGCCATTAACCTTAGTTTCTTCCTGCGAAAATTGCAGTCTCATCATCAGCATGGGGACACTTTGTTCTATTTAGACATGATCTATGTTAATTAATCGATGTTCAGTGTAACTATGTCCACTCTACTATTTTAATCATGTACTTTGCGTTCCAATCTCCTCAGAGGAGGATATTGTAAATGATCTGTAAGTTTCCTATCTAGTGTTTCTGGTCTTTTGTAATGTGATTTCATTTTTTTGGTTTGGATTCCTGAAGAAGCTCAAAATTATGTGAGCGAAAGCTTGAAGTTAAGATTAAATATACACTTTCTAGAGCAGTTCTACCCCTTTATTGCTCCCTTTGTTGAGTGCGTGGGGTGATCCCAGTTTTGAAAAATACATTAATTTTTTTTCAGGAATGACAGTGGATGTTGCAGAGCAGAAATTCCATCTTCCTCCACAGAGCAAGGACACAGCTCTTTTGATAGAATTTTTTGACAA
Organism: Orchestes rusci; assembly: GCA_958502075.1. Classification (NCBI taxonomy): domain Eukaryota; kingdom Metazoa; phylum Arthropoda; class Insecta; order Coleoptera; family Curculionidae; genus Orchestes; species Orchestes rusci. Next base: position 91,555,311 of record OY293304.1, on the reverse strand, counting down.
ACTTTTCGATAGTCTAAACGGAAGTACTTTCCAACCATCAAAAGGAAAAAAGATGAGAGTAGCGGTAACAAGAGGATCTCCTCACCACAAGTTCTGGGATGATGCTCCTCTTGAATTACAATCGATGAGATTCAAGAAGGAGAACAAAGTCTCAATAACACCTAGGTTGATAAATTTAATCTTAACAATAAAAAATTTCAAAATACTTTTTGAGCGGTTGGAAGATGTGGGAGTTAAATACATGATGCCGAGAACTTTCGATCAAGACCCCTTAAAAAACTACTTTGGTCAAGTAAGGCAGAGAGGCGTTAGATCAACCAACCCAACGGCAGAACAATTCACTCCATTATACAAATCACTTTTGATAAAGAACTTTACGTCAAGCCATTCATACGGAGCGAATTGTGAAGAGGATGACTCCAATATATTTTTGTCTCTACAAAGGCTGGTTACACAGGTACAATTTACTTCTTATCTACACATTATCCACTTTTGTCAGCATACAAATCTACATAGTATAATAAATTGGGGTTAATCCTTGATCCTTGAATAAAACACTATAAAAAATAATTATGATCATTTCAATGTCAAAATCGAGTATAAATGAGTAAATAATTTTCCATTATGCAGAATCGCCTTATCGACTCATTGGCCAATATCTCTATAAAATATCCGGTATATTTTTATTTTTGTTAAAATTAATTAGATCCTCTAATAACTCATCAAAGGCTGTGCTCAAAATATTGGTCTAATTTTGGATTTATTTTAGAATATTTTTTCTTCTTTTCCAAAATGTCGAATAATGACTTATATTATTTTATCACAGCAAAACGAAATAACTGATGAAGAATCAGAAGAATACACCAGAGTGCCTGACAATCTGCCTGTGAAGACATCACCGCTACAGAGAAAAATATTAAAATATGTTTGCGGCTTTTTGATGAAAAAAAACAACAGAAAGAAAATAAAAGGCTGTTACTGCAGCAAAATATTTTTATTGAGGGAAAACGAAATGGACAAGGAAGACGACGAATTTACCCGCGAAAAAGAATATGTAAAAACTAATAATAGTCTATATTATGTAAATAGAGAATTTCTTTTCAAAATACAAAAAGCCTTGTCTATAATGAAATATATCATGAGAGCAGATCTTCACAAAAAACGCACTCTATTTAATGTGATGGATGTTTTGAAAAAAAATGTGAAACTTGTGAATTGGAAACATTCTACATTAATAAGTGATACCATGTTTAACTACTTAATAAGAATTTATTCCTTTCATATAGTTAAACAGGTGAACAATATTATCAAAGGCAAGAACCTGAGGCCTGTCCTTCCAAATGCCTCAACCTATTTTAAAAATGCAAAAGACATCTATGTGAAGCATTTCAATTTTAAAAAACTAAATAAACGTTAAGAAACTGAATTCCTCCTTTTGTGTTCTCTATCCAGATTCTTCCAACTTTTCAGACTTCTAAAATATTTTGAACAAGTGAAGAATACATGTTTTTGATACCACAAGCTTTATTTGCAAATGATCTGGTTATGTTCAGTAACAAGAGGTAATTGTGCAGGGTCTTTCGTTATATTTCCCATTCCTATCGCCGTTACTACATAAGTTATAAAAAAGTGTTTTATGGTTTTTTGGATAAAATTTATGATCCTGTGTTAAAAAAAACAAATATTGGAAACATCATAAATTTGAAAAGATATTTTTTAAAGGGAGAAAAATATTCTTGTCCAATACGAAAAATCAAAAATACGGAAAATACTATATAAGTTCATGTTTGGTTCAGCCATTTTGCGCTATTCCAGTTTGGAGTTTCATTTTCTATCATTCAAAATATCTATTTTCTTAGACAAAAATACTAGACATTCGACTTGATCAAAAAATATGTTTTCAAAATTTTGACATTTCCAATATTCTTTTTATTTTTTTGACACCGAATTATAAAAATTTGACTCAAAACATACAATTTTTGTATCAGTCACTTTTTTAAAACTCTTGAACTAACGACTATAGGGGAGGGAAGTAATTATACCTTATGACCCTATACATGTAGTCAAGATCAAATCCAAATATGTAATACCGTATCATGAGAAACAGAAAAATATAACGTTAACGTAAATAAAAAGAACGGAAACGATATATCCCTTGATGCAAAGACTTTTTCTACTTAGCACCTGACCGCATAGAGGGCGCAAATTTGGTTCCAAAAAAACCCGAGAGCTCCCAATCTACTGGGTATATAATATTAGTCTATGGTTACAACTTGACAAGAATACCAAGAGACGTGAGAAATGTGTAATAAGAGACGCCCACCGATGCGCGGTGGACAGCGAACAAATTTGCCATTCACAATACGCTTTCCGTACTGAACTAATCGAACTGTTACACTTTGGGTAAAATCAATTATCGTGAAATAGTCGGAGGGATTTTGTGTTTGATGAGATTGCGCGCCCTACAATTATATTTTTCAAAATTTCAAATGATTTTAGTTAAAACGTATAATGATAGATTCAAAAAGATATTAATAATATTGTATGGTCTCAAACTCAAAATCCGAGTTAAGCTGGCTTCCCACGACCCGTGATATTACAGGCCGTGCCGCGCCAACGCGCCGTGGGAAGATCTTTGCCCGTGGTAGTCCGAGCATATCTGTGGTGGCCCGTTCTATCCGCCGCGAGTCGGTAACTTCAAAGGCCCGATACGGCGCGACGCGAACATGCCTCTGGCGGCCCGTGGTAAAACGGTTATTGTCCACAAGAAAAGATGTATTGTATGTATTGTCTTGTCTACCGAGATGTCGACATTTGTTGTTTGATATTCGTTGTGGTCGGATCGTGTCTACGTGAATATAGATTGGACGAATGATGCAATTGAGGAATTTTTGAGTTTGTATAAAAGTGAGCCTGATTTTTGGAACACTGCTCTTATCAATAGACGATGACCACCAGCGTTTTTTTTTTGTTGCTCTGTTCAGTAAATAATGTCCACTGAATAGACAACTGCTGCAGCAACAGTCATTTAATCTTGCGATATTTTTACACCAACGGATTAACTGAACCTCGCTCACCGACTGCAGAATACGCCGCGCAGCCTGCAATATAACGGGCCATGAGAATGGAACCGCCCGAAGTCTCTTGAATTGATCCGGGCTTGCTCAAGCCCGCGCGGCACGGCCCGTTCTGTAACAACACGGACCGTGGGAAGCCAGCTTTAAATACCAGCTACAAGTAACTAAGTAAAATATATTTTTTTGAAATCGTTAAGAAATTCCTTGTCCAAACAATACAAACATAAACAATATAAAAAATTCGTGCTGCATACCACAGGAGAGTAGAAAAATATATGCAGTTTAGTTTATCGAACTTGTGCAAATACAAACGAGATTTAAAAATGGAATTCAAGTCAAAGTTGGAAAGCAAAGTTGTATCGGGCCAAGCAAGAGAAGTAATCGCCAACGTTATTGTCTTATGCAGCGTGAAGCCATGGCAAATAAGCCCATTAGAGATTATAAAAAAGTGCAGGAACGTGCTGCATTCCGTTTTCCACGCCGCACAAGAAAAAAGTGATGAAGTCTCCAAAGTTTAATTTAGACAACCTGGACAGAGATCTGCTTCGTCGATTTATCTTGAATTTTTATATTACAGAAGAGCGAGTTCGAACTCTAAAGCATATAACACGGAAGCTTACCGAAGAATTCAATTATAATGGCTCCCGAGAGACTGTGAGAAAAGTAATGAAGAAAATGGGATTTCGTTGGAGAAAAACCAAAGATAATAGGAAAATTCTTATGGAAAAACCTGATATTCAGATGATGAGAAGAAATTTTCTCCGATGTATTGAAAAATAAAGAGAAGAAAAGCGGTCCATAATATATATGGATAAAACTTATATTCATTCCTCACACACATAATAGAAGCTGGAGTGATGACAGCAATAAATGTTTACATAAGCCAGTGTCTAAGGGGCAAAGAATGATTATAGTTCACGCAGGCGGTGACATGGGTTTCATAAAAATGCATGTTTGAAATTAATATCTGGCATCAAGTCAGGGGATTATTACAGTGAAATGAATTATAATAATTATAAAAAATGGCTGCAAGAGAAACTTATTCCAAATATACCAGCAAACAGTGTATTCGTGATAGATAAAGCGCCTTATCATAATATTCAAGTGAACAAATGTCCTACTATGGCAACCAGGAAAAATGACATGAAAGAGTGGTTGAGACAGCGCAATATTGTCTTTTCAGAAGAAATGTTAAAAGCCGAATTATAGGGTTCAATGAAAATACATAAACCCAGATGCAAAGCATATGAAATAGACAAAATTATGACTGAAGCATGCATGTCATTCCGTTTTAAGACTTCCACCTTTTCACCCCGACTTTAATCCAATTGAGTTGGTATGGGCATCTTTGAAGCAATATGTGGCAGAAAAAAAACGTGGATTTTAATTTTAAACGTGTAGAAGAATATTGTGATATTTTTTTTTGCACATTTTCACAAGAACAGTAGAAAAAAAGGTGTGAACATGCGATTTCCTACGAAAAAGAGCCATTTCTGGATGTCGTTGTGGAGGATCTAATAATAAACTTGCAGGAAAACAGTGAAAGTGATGATGCAGATTTTCTAGATAGTCCAAGTTCAGATTCGAAAAGTGAACTTTCAGACTGTATATAGATATTTTACCGCCTAATTACTTATTTGTCATCAACATATGTTAGCAAACAGGGGCGTGATTGTACACTAGGTATTCGAAAGCTCAGGAAATATACAAGTTTTGATGTCTCCTGGAAAATTTTGATCGAAACAAAATTTATCGTTTGATTTTCTTTTTTCAACTTCACAAGGGCGTATCTCGGAAACCAGTCAAATTTATTAGGTTTCATTTGACACAATTCGAAAGCTTAGTCTCTTCCTATACTTGTTCAGTTGTAACCACAGGTGAAGTATATTACAAGAGACAACTGTGGACATATAACTTTACTGTAAGAGACTGTTGCGCAGAAAGTACGACGTGTTTTATGTGGCACGAGGCTATATCAGATCGTGCAGCTGACCAGATAGCTTCTTGTTTAGAAAAGTTTCTTGAAGATTTACCCAATACTGTAAGCAGGGTAGTATTTTACTCGGACTCATGCCCCGGCCAAAATAAAAATAATATTGTTGCTGCTGCTATGTCATGGTTCTTGCATCAATCTGAAAACCTACAAGTTATAGATCAAATCACACTCAAGACTTGAATGTGATGCCGACCATGCAAGAATTGAACGAGCCAAGAAGAAATTATCTGAAGTTGAGATATAAATTCCTCATGACTGGTACCAATTTGTACGAACGGTTCGAGGCCAAAAAAAAAGTTGTAGAGATGCAAAAAGAAGACTTTTTATCGTACTCATCTCTTTTGAAAACCGTTTTTGTTAAACGCGATAGTAATGAATTTTGTCAAAGTATTCGTTGGCATGACATGAAAGTATTGTGTTTTTCCAAAGAACTTGAGCTTGGCATATTTGAAGCAAAATATTCGCATGACGAAAATGAGAAATTTTGCCGTTTTAATATAAAAAGAAGGGAAAACATTATTCCTGTGCTAAAACCTGTTTATGATGGTCCAAAACCTATAAACCCTAATAAAAAAGAGAATCTTTTATCTCTTTTAAAATATATTGTTAGCGCTTATCATTCATTTTATCAGAATTTGAACGTGAATGCAAGTGCTGCTGAAGATGTTGTGTAAACCCGTTACTTGCCTATTATTGTAATGTTCTTATTTTGTTAAATTTTTGAATAAATATTAAATAAATAAACTAGTTTTGTGTTGATATGTCAAAATCCTATTTTGGCAAAACATGATGTCATTCAAATTTCACTTTTCATCAATTATTTATCATCCCATATAATATTCCTTTTAATAATACTCATTGTTACATTAGAATAACATATAGTTTTTACTAAAGCTACTATTATAAAAAAGCAATAATCAAGAAACTGATTTGTCAATGACACAAAAACTTCAAGAGTCGTATTCTCCGTTAAGCTAAGCTTGGGTAAGCCCACTTAAACCCTAAGCTTGGCTTAAATTTTGACGGTATGTACGGTTCAATAGTAAACTCAGCTTAGTTCAGTGGTACAAAAGCTTGGCAGTATAACGTGAAAGTGTGTAATTCGATCAAAATTAGTGAAAAAACAAGAAACCCAAACTTTACCGCTACAGAAAAGCTGCATCTTTGCTGAATTGTAGCAGATAATATGCATTCAACAACTGAGACAAAAAAAACCGATAGGACTTCCATTAAGAAGAAAGAAACTGCCTGGCACTGTATTGCCGAAGACTTCAATAGTAGCTCATCAACTGGAATCACAAGAAATATGATTTCTTTGAAAAAATGTTACGAAAACCAGAAAAAAAAGCTTCGGAAGAGCTTAGCTAATGAGAAAAGAGAAGCTAACCTAACAGGAATAGGTGGGGGTCCGCTTCCTAAAAAAATCAAAACGGATGATACAGATGAAATTTTAATGTCCATAATCAACAGGAAAATATTGGTGGGCTTTAAGAATAAATTTGATGATGATGCAGATACGAAGGTATATCGAAAGCGTGAGTAGGTACACGTTCTTCTTACAAATCGTTTTCGAATTCTTAAGCTTCTTCTATGAGCTCCAGTACATATAATGTTGTACGCTTCGTCAGTCTAAATCTCGGTCTAGATCTTCCATAAAAGGACATATCATCCATTATCCTCAAAATAGTTTGGTCATCTAGAAATCCTTCGTGGATATCCAAAATCAATTACATACAAGATGTCATTATCATATTGCAGCATAATTTCATCTTCTATTTTTATCATTATTATGATTATTGGTTTGAAGCGGTCAGAAGCTTTTCACTTCTTGAAAAATCAGCAGACTTGAATATTTATAAAACAAAAAAAAAAATGGGTTATGATATTCTTGAGCCTGGCTTTACGTATTAAGCCGCTGAATTTCTTCAGGCGGGCTTGAAAGAGTTTCAGGTTACGGAGCATACGAGATCGCAGGGTTAAGCTAGCTCAAGCCTTAAGCTTCGCTTATCGGTATACGGGGAATACGGCCATAAATCGCTTTCCTAGAAAATGATAAAAAATGACATATCAGCTTTTGTCAAATAACCAAGGATTTAAGTGCTGATGCTTTAAATGATTTCCATTTGTAAAAAAACAACAAACACTTCCTCCAGAAACGTTTCTCTAAACAAATCATGAATGTACAGACTTTCAGGGGATTGGCCGAGAAACATCATCCAGAACTGGCTAAGTTAGCCATGAAGTTAAACTCAGTACCAGCCTCTTCGGCACAGCTCGAGAGACTTTTCTCAAATTGGTCCTTTATTCACTCTAGGCTGAGAAATACTCATCAGTTCAGAAAATTCAAAAAAACTTACTTACATCTATTACCACTTGAAAATAAGGGATGAAAACAGAAGTGATGAATACTAGTTTCTTTTTATAAGATCGTTTGAATGCCTCTTTTTGGAATCGTGTGAAAGTGTGAATTTTCAGTTTATAGTTCAGTATAGTTAAAAGTAGTAGTCTAGAGTCCTGTTATTTTGTTAAACACATGACAGCTTATGTTTTTATTTTCGATTTGTATTTTTGTTTTTGAACAATGAATTAATACACATTTCTTTATAGCTATAGTATTTATCTTCAAATTCCGAATTAAAAATAAACAAATATATTTTCGAAAGTCGAATATGTCGAAAGTTAATGGTGTCGAAAAATAATTTTCGACGCGTCGAAAATACCGTCGAATATACAACCCTGGTCGTGGTCAGATTAAAGCACATAGGCCCAAAATGTGATGAAACTTTAATTCTGCATCTGTGATCAAGGAATGGTGCATTTGAGAATTTTAATCCATTTGTCGGTTTAAGTTTCCTGGCGATTTTTTCAAAAATTAGTTTCCACTTGAAAAAAAATGTTAAAAATAAAGCAAATGAGTGTATATAGATCTCACTCACGTTTGCCAATTCCTCAGATGTAACCAGGAAATACCAGGTAGTCAGGTAGTTATGAAATAATTGCTTTTTGAGGTGTATAAAGTGCGAACTTAAAATAATAATGTTTTCAACTTGGAAAGTCCAGAGATGCCATTATTTCTACACGATCTATCGACGCCATGTGATGTCCAGTGTTCGAAGTAGTTATACGTATCTGTGAAAAAAATTGTCTATTCTAATTTGGTCTTCCAAGAGTTATCATCAAAAAACGCTTAGTTTTCGAGTTATATCTGACAAAAAGTGCCGAATATTTGAGGTTTTCTGAAGTTTTTGTTGTGAAGCTGACGCCTGTCGAGATGGATAGCCTCAGAATCGGGTTCAGCATATTAAGAAACCGATAGAACCAGTGAGAAAAAAACAATTTTCAAAAATGTTCTTATTGATCATTAGGCCAATAATGGGCTACAGGGGCTAGATCCGCCACTGGATATGTAAAATATATTCTACAACATATTTAATGCACTATAATTGTTGTAAACAATACTGTTTTACAATAACAACAGTAATATTGAGGAGATTCTTTTAATTAGTTAAGTAGTAGTTCAAGAGCCAGAGACATTTTTCAGTGATCATATAGTTGAGGCCTATTTTTTAAGAGAATGTTGTACCGAGTCAAATTGAATGCCATCCAAGAAGGTTCGCCCTGATCGCGGTTCCTAAGGAGTGGCGGAACGCCCCAAACATGTAAAAATTAGCGATAAATGATGATATTTATCTGCTTCATCTTAGAAAAATGAAGAAAATCATCAAGCAAAACGAACAAAAAAAACTGATTTTTACCATTTATTTTTTTACATACATACCAGACCATTATTATTATGTACTCATGCATACAAACATACAATATTGTACAGGCGGTTCGAAAAAAGAGTGGTGTTGCTAAATCTAATCTAAATCAAATCAAAATCAAATCATGTTGAGCAGTGTATTATACCGGTAGTTATGAAAAACAATGACAATATTATATTGTCATCACCTTGTAACGAAGTTACAAAATTTCCGGATTTTTTCTACCGTAATTTCCAAGTTTTCTAATCAATTTCCCGTCTCTGTTCATTTAATTCGTATTTTCATATATCTCCGTCAGTTATCTATCAATGGATCCCGTTTTTTTTTTCAAAATAATGTTGACCGTGAGCTAATTATTAATCTATTAATTAAAATCTGTCCGTGAATTTCCTTCTTAGTTCTTCACGTGTCAAAACAATTAATTATTTAACCACAAGCCAACCGACAACGACATATTTCGCGCATAAATTCAACCAAGCAGTCCCCACCTTTTGGGTCTGAATTGAGAACGTGAAAAGCGCCGAAATGAGTGTCAGTACCGGTACGAAAGGTATCGAGAGCAGTTGAACCACGTGGAAGCCCGCTTCAAGGACCCGACCCGGCCCGATACGAAATACGACGAATTATTGGCTATTTTTTGAATTTCCTCTGTTCCGATTACCACGAGGTGAGACTTTCTGTGATGTGAATTCAGGGGAATGTTTTGTTGGGTGGGATTTCAGGGGAATTTTCTGGGAATAGGCCTTAGCTTCATTCGACCTGTTGGCTTGTGAAGCGGGTCTGTTTTCGAAGAAAATTCATATTCTTGTTTGCTTAAATAATGGGGTTTCAGGGGAGTGAATTTTGCCGGGTGGGATTTCAGGGGAGTTTTATTGGGATGGGGCCTTAGCTTCATTCGACCTGTTGGCTTGTGAAGCGGGTCTTATTTCTGATAAGAACTCATGGTTTTTTTTTGTATTTCTGTGTTTCTTTTAAATTTATAAAATAATTGCGTTCGGGGGATGAAATTTTGCCAAAGGGAATATCACAGTAAATCTACGGAGAGACTCCTGGAGTTGTCGCGCGAACGTGCTCAGCATTTTGTTCTTCGTGTTTAGACCCGTTTTCATTCTCGTGAAAATCACCCGTTCGCGTCGAGTTTCCCGCTCGTTTGTTTTTCTCTACGTCGTTGGAAAAGTCTAAATTCTTCAAAACCACTGCTAGTTTTTGTTTATTATTTCGCCGTGAAAACCCGATCCGACGTTTTAAATTATCTGCGTTACACACTTCTCATCACGTTTTATTTTGCCGATTTGAGGCTGCCATTAAGTTGCAAATTATTTGGCTGTAGTTTTGATTCTTCGCCGGGAGAGATCAGTTTTCTATAATTCATCTCTTATGTGATATTTTTGATTTTCCTTTGCTGATCAAAGATCAAATTATTGTTGATTTGATTTTGTTTTCTTTTATTTTTGGCTGGTTGAGAACCAGTCCAATTGTAACAATTAGTGGGACAAATAGACTGATTGATTTATTTTCATTAACACCGAGTTTTTATTTCAAGAAAGTTCAGTAATCCATTTCAGAGCGGAAGTTTGCGGAATTTTGGAAATAACGAACGCCTGGACTTTCTTCACTGTCTAAAAGCTACCCAATAGGCACTGTGGGCCCTCTACCACATAAATACAGGGGGTGGCGCTCGAGCATTTTATTTAACATCAACGAATCCCCTCATCCCCGTCGGGATTCAAACCCGGAAAATCTCGGGGCACGTCACAACCTTGATACTTTTAAATAATTTATTCAAAAAATGGCTCCTCACATGAATACCAAGACTAGAGCGAGAATTGTGGCTAAATTAGAAGATGGCTGGTCCTATGCTGCGGTTGCGGCTCATTTTAATGTTTCCAAAACAACTATTGTCTCTATAAAGCATCGGTGGGTTCACGAAAGAACATTCAAAAGAAAAGTCGGGTCGGGGAGACCGAAAATCAGCACCCCTGAGGAAGATCAAGCTCTCTTGGATCACCTTCACGAGCATCCTTTCAGCAACGCGAGAGAAGCCAGAGTTTTGACCAACTTTCCAGGACGAAAAACCACTACCTGGAAAAAAATCCGAAACTCTCATCTTAGCTGCAGGGATGCGGCAAATAGAACTGCTTTGACAGAGCAACAAAAACAATCCAGGCTTTTGTTTGCTTTGAACAATATAAACGGAAATCAAGACTTTTGGGACAGAGTAATATTTTCAGATGACAAATTTTTTCAATCCTCAAGAAAAAAGAAAATTTTAGTATACAGGCCGGATAATGAAAGGTTCAATCCCACCTACGTGAATCACCATAGAGCAGCAGGGCATGGGAATAATGAATTGATGCTCGGACTTATGTGAACATTCTGGACAATGTGATGATGCCTAGTGTAGAACAGGTGTACCAAAACGGAGAATTTATTTTTCAGCATGACAACTACTGCCCCGTGCATACTGCCAACATTGTCACAGAGTGGACGCGAGCGAACAACGTGGAGACGCTACCATGGGCCAGCTATAGGCCGGATGTGAATCCTATTGAAAATATTTGGGGACTCATTGTAAAAATTTTATATACAGAACTTTATGCCCCTCTATCCTGATCACCAACGGGAAGGCATTTTAGACGCATGGGAACACACTGCAGAGCAATTGGAATTCATAACTCCATCTATTAACTCCATGAATCGAAGACTAGCTTCTGTAATCGAAGCTAATGGAAATATGACAAAATATTGAATTGGTCGATCATGTGTACCTATCAGTTACCTAATAATTTTTGAATCTACCTGATTCAACCCAATGTTGTGTTTTCTCTTATCATAACATACCCAGCTTTTCACTTGAATGAAATGTCACGGTAGTCAAAACAAATGTTACACTGCTCAATTTCTGAGTGATATCAGATTTTTTTCGAACTATCTGTACAATGTGAACATTCTGGTTTTATTTGAAAACGATGGCAGGCGGAAGCGGGAAAGCACAAACAGCTTGTGGAAAATGTAAGAAAAAAATTACAAAAACGCAATATTCCAAGCAGTGTGACAAATGTAACCGTTCGTTCCATCTGGTATCTTGCACTGACCTGACCGAAGTTGAAGCTGAAGTCATTAAAAAATTGCAAAATAAATGGTTTTGTGAGAACTGCATAACTCGTACGGAAACTGAAGTGAGAAAATCCTTAAACAGCAGCCATAGTCAACTTGGCACCCCGACAGGGGTAGATTCCGAGGAAAGCAGTTTGTCAATGTTCGAAATTCTTCAGCAGTTCAAAAATCTTAAACAAGAGATTCGTGATTTGAAACACGATGTTAAATTTTATTCCGAAAAGTATGATGAGCAAGTGATCGTCAATAGAACCTTAACTGGAGAAATTGAGAACTTGAAGACAGCTAACAAAACTATCAACTTGATAGTCGAAAAACTAAAGGAACAAACCGAGCTAAAGGAGAAAGAAAATAGGAAAAATAATGTGGTCATCCTGGGATTGAAAAGCACGGTCGCTGATACTAAAAACAAAGCGAAGGATCTCATAGATAAGGCAAGGAAAGTAATAAGATACATAGAACCAACCATTGTATTGGATAACCTAAAAATGAAGATACCCAACATCACCAAGGAAGACTCTCCAATAATTGTTTCTCTCGAGTCTCCTGAACAAAAACAGAAGCTTTTGGAAAAAAGAAGAGAGAAAGGAAGAATAACAAGTGATAAGTGTAAGCTGGATGGAAATGACCCCATTTTCATCAATGAAGATATGGACAAGGATCAAAGAGAACTATTTAGAGAGGCAAGAGCACTTAGACAAAAGGGTTTCAAGTTTGTTTGGGTTAGAGGCGGAAATGTGTACGTGAGAAAAAATGAAGACAGCGAAAGAATAAAAATAGTCAGCAAGAACGACCTGAAGGAGATTATCAAGGTAGTTGCTTGAGCTTTTTATTCATGGATATTTTTATAGAAAAAAAAAACATATTTATGACTAATTTTATTGTAAACAATTACCTAAATTCGACTAGTAACATAAATCATAATGATCTTTTTGATGACTACCAAGAGATTGAAAGTGAGCATTGCAGTAAAATGAGCGAGATGGAATTTCTGTCCGGATTGAACTGTCTGAATTTAATTCACTTCAATATTTCAAGCATAAATGCCCACTTTGATGATCTTGTAGCTTACCTTGAGTCAAGTAATACTAGTTTCGAAGTTATAATACTCTCAGAAACAAATCACATAAATCACATTGATAATTTTAAAATAGATCAGTATGAAGTATTTTATAATGAAAGTCATATTAACAAGTGTGATGGAACCGTAGTTTATGTCAAAACGTCTTTATTACCGAAAGCTGAAATTATAACAGTCAACTTCTCAAAATTCCTGAGGGTCTCTTTGATCAAAAATAATGTTAAAATAGGGTTGATTGCCATATATAAATCACCTAGCTTGAATGTATTGGACTTTGTTGAAAATATTGAACATTTGTTTCAGTCAAGTTTTCAAAAGTATCCAGTTGAAATTTTTTGCGGAGACATAAATATTCACATTTTGGAAAATAAAGTAACAAAACACTCTACTGAATATTTGAACTGTCTGAGTCGCGTGGGATATATCAGCCAGATTAATGACTTCACTCGGATAGCTGGAGATTCAAAAAGCTGCATTGACCACTTTTTCTTGAAAAATTTCGACAAAGATATAATTGCTAGGCCATACATCATCACTAGTGGTCTTACGGACCATTTTCCTATAGTGCTGAGCCTTCAGTTTCAGAACAAAACTAATGTCTTGAAAAACTCTAAAACTTTTACTAAGAAAAAAATTAACTATCAGGAAATATCAAAATCTCTCAGCAGCTTTGACTGGAGTTGTGTGTTGAAATGTGATGATCCAAACAGTAGCTTGAGTACTTTCATGAATGATTTGACAACCATAATTGAGAGTGCTACTACCAATGTAGAGTACAGAGTGAATCGCAAAAAAAAGGAATGGATTACCTTTGGAATTATTAATTCGATCAAAAGTCGCGATAAACTAAGAAAAGAGGTACTCAGAGATCCTCTAAACGTTCAATTACAGGAACGTTTCAAACAATATAGGAATCTACTCACAAAGATAGTCAAATGCGCAAAATTTTCATTTTATAAAAACAAACTCGACAAAAATCTGGGTAACGTGAAAAAGTTATGGGAAACTGTCAGAGAGGCGACAAATGAAATTTCTAATAAGGGTTTGGACATAAATTCTATCATCCATAATGATACAGAAATATCTGATAGGGAAGAAATATCTAAGAAGTTTCTTGACTACTATGGTAATATTAGCAAGAGTATTGGTGGCCAAATAAACAAGAATAATTATATCTTTGAAAAGCCCATCAAATGTGCTCCGTTTAGTTTCTCAGAGGTAACTATGGGTGAGCTAATCCTGCAAATAAACTCTCTTAAAAACAAAGCCTCAAGTACAAATGATGGTATTTCAGCTACTATCCTTAAAGACAACCATCTCATTCTAATGGAGCCCTTATTACACATTGTAAACCTTGTACTTAGAACAGGAGTCTACCCTTCCATTCTCAAAAATGCAGTGATAACGCCTGTATTCAAAGCTGGTGATAGACAGAGGGTTGAAAACTACCGTCCAATTGCTATAACTAGCACAATAAATAAATTAATAGAAAAATGTATTAAACTGAAAATAGAAAAACACCTGGAAAATAATAAACTATTATCAGATAACCAATTTGGTTTTCGAAGCAAAATGTGTACAGATGATGCTATTCAAAAATTAACAGAAAAAATAATATACAACTTTGATGAAGGTTACAAAACCATGGGTATTTTTATTGACCTGGCAAGGGCTTTCGATACGGTGGCACATCATATTCTACTGCAAAAATTAAGTGATATGGGTATCAGAGGAACTGAATTGGCACTCTTCCACTCTTATCTAAGTGATCGTACACAACAGGTGAAAATAAATAATTATATTGGTGAAAAAGGAAACGTGGATTGTGGAGTGCCGCAGGGTACGGTCCTTGGACCTTTACTATTCTCAATCTATATCAACAACCTCACAACAATTTTACCATCTGCAAACAGCTCTGTTATTTGTTATGCTGACGATTCAGTGATTCTAGTAAAAGCCAAATCATGGACAGAGGTACGCATACTAGCAGAAAAATACATTACATTAGTTAAGTTGTGGTTGGATCAAAATCTTCTGGCTCTCAATAGCACTAAAACTCATTTTATGAATTTTTCAATGTATAATCTAAATCATGATGAACCCTCAGATCTAATAATACATGATTATACCTGCTTTACCAAGCAAATGGAGGATTGTGACTGTAATACTAAAATAGCATCTGTCGATAGTATAAAATATCTTGGAGTCTATATAGATAAGAATCTAAAATACAAAGTGCATGTTGAATACATAAGTAAGAAAATTAGAAAGACAATTTATAAATTTTATCAACTTCGAATTTATGTCCCTTGAATTATTGAAAATGTTGTATAAAGCTCTAGTAGAATGTAACTTAAATTATGGTATAAGAATCTGGGGAAGTGCTTGCAGCACAACTTTGTCGAACTTAGTGATAACTCAAAAGTACATACTAAAGATAATATATAAAAAAGCAAAGAGATATCCTTCAGTCAACCTGTTTAATGAAAGTGGTACTCTTTCAATAAGAGAGCTCTATCTGAAAAACGTTCTCAACTATATGAAAAAAAAGGACACTTACAAAATTTTACCTGTTCGTCCTAATATCACACGATCAGTGGCGCAAGAACACTTATCCTTAAACAGGGTGAATTTTTCAGCGTGTCAACGACATATCTGTTTTGTTGGACCAAGAATCTACAACCTTTTGCCAGTTTGTTATAAGAATTTGTATACTTATAAGAATTTCAACGTTGGGATAGTTGAATGGATCAAAAATAGTAACGAACAAATTTTGCTGAGGCTACCTTTACTGAATACATAGTTAATTTAATTATAATAATAGTTCTTCATTGTGAAGTATACTATAGGTATGTTAATATAGGTTAGTTATAGCGTTGTTTAAATAGATAGTATTTCCAATGACTAAGTCCCGACAAGTCACTTGTGACTTAGGGTACTGGGTTATATAGATATTTTTGTAAAACTATTCATTTTTTCTTGGAAATATATTTGATTTGATTTGATTTGATTTGAATAAATATGGAAGCAATAATTTTCTGTAGCATTTTGAATTCTTTTCGTTTGCCATGTGAAACATCAAAATGTTTTATCATACCCCCTTTTCAGCAAAAGAACCTAAGGAGAGGTTGATATTGAGCATTCAGGATATACATTCTTTCACGTATTGACCTCATTTCAAACGAAAAGATTATCGTTCCTTAAATTAAACATATTACTATACCCAGACTCAAAGAATCTTACATGGCAACTTAAAACAGGCATGATTGCAGTTATCAACACATACGATATATAGGAAATTCATAGGGGTTGAGCAAAGGATCAACAATATTAATTCACTTGAACGTCTTTTAGGGTGTCCATCGATCCTTACTTTAAAAAAATATTCAAATTATCATGAACCATTCAAGGTCACTGTGCTGCATTGGGACGATATTTTATTTGTTGGCAAAAACAAACAGGACTGCTATGATAATGTCAAAGTCCATTGGGGAACGGGAATATACCAGTGCTGTTGCTGTTTCTTGATTAAATAATTGACCAATACAATTCCCGAATATTTGGAAGTTTTTCACCTGATCCTCATGTTGAAGTTTTTTGATGCGAACCTCATATTCTATCATATCTATCTATCTCATATTATTGGATTCACTCATATTCTGGGCATCATCTCGTTTGGAAATTGCATCATCCAAATCGGGGTTGATTACCCGATCTAGACTACACGCAAAAACCAAAGTAAGAGTCTTACCAGATCAAGAGTTTCTAAAAATATCCGCGATAATTATTTATCGTCAAATCTTTGAGACCGTAAAATTGTCTCGTATAGCTCATTCATTGAATAACCATTATAGGTAGAAAATTACTTGTTGCTTCGAAGAAAATTTAAATGAAACGACATCATTTCTTGCGATCTATTCAACACATTTCTACAAGATATTCCATAAACATTTATCGATTTCCTTCTTGTGTTTCAGGCTCACTTCCACAGACGATAAGTCGTAAATAATGGCTGAAAATCCCAGAATCATGTAAGGAGCTCAAGATATTACGATCTATTTATACGGGGTGACAATGCAATAGACAAAATCATTTATCTTCCCAACGATGGAAAGTCCGTGGAGACATGAGAAGTAAAAAAAAACTGAATCAAGTTCGACGCCTCGTGAAAACATAAATTAAAATAAAAAATAAATTGAAATTTGCAATTTATTATTATACAGGAACGGTCCAAGATTTAAAATTCAAGCAATAAGCAAGCCAGATAAAGAAAAATGTATAAGTACTCAATTTTTTTTATCTCCTCTGTATGTTCTATCATTCATAACCACTAGTTTCAGAACATCCTCTATAAATAGATCGTTATATTTTGAGCTCCTGAAATGAATATTTCAACTATTACTTACGACTCATCATAGGATCCTTTGATCAGGCTGCTGAAAAATAGTTTTGCTAAAATTAATGTTTTTATGAAATTTCACAATTTACCATCTTTCGGGGATTAGGCAATGTTGCGAATTATCCTCATTAGGTTGTACAGTAACTTTCAAGAATCTTGAAGGTGTTCTCGCACTGCTACTCCATTATGATTAGTGGTCCATCATGCACAAACCACAATTCACGCTTATTCAAGTGTTTGAAGTTGACTACATTTCAATTATCTACTCCTTTTAGTTGGAATAATTGGTAACAGAATAGTCACTCTGTAGGTTTCTTGGTTCGTAATACATCGGCAAATTTGTATTCGATTCATTCCTGAAAGAGATTATAAAATATATTATTATGAAGAATCAACAAAATACTCATAACAGTAGAAAAAAAGTAATTTATATGATCGGGTATATTATTTGGCTAGTTTATGAGCAAGCTAGTAATGTAGATACAAACTTTCACAATGTCTGAGCATTAATGGAAAATCATTGTTTCAGTGAAAAATAGCTTCGATTGTGTGATTTTTATACTACAGTGCAACCTCGGTAATCCGAACCCACGCTAATCCGAATTACGCTAATCCGAACACAAATTCGTGATGCTATAGTCCGAATGACATCTCGATAATCCGAACGTTACCGGAAAAATCCTGAAAAAACCGGCAGCGCGAGCGCGAAACCGTGTCGTCTGCGTCGCTTAATAACATTGGGTACATGTTTTTTAAGTTAATTAGGTACATTTACATATGAATTGTGTAAAATTTAATATACATACATGTTAAAAAAACTTATACAGATGTGGTGATGTGTTTTATTGTATATTCGCTAATCCGAACAATTCGATAATTCGAATTGGGTCTGACAATTAGGTGTTCGGATTACCGAGGTTGCACTGTATACAGCTGGTTTACGAACGATAAAAGATTTTGTGTTTTCATTTTTATTTGTTACAGTTTTAAAATGCTGTGATTTTTTTTTCAGTCAAAAGGTGAAAAAAGAAGTGATGTTTTCCGTAAGGTTCCACCAACTAATCGGAAAAGCAGATTGATCGGCCAATTTTGTAGTCGTCCGACTAATCGGCATAATTCACCAACTCGCCAAAAAAACAAATCTTGCTGATTCCAGTAACGAGTGATTTAAAAATGCCTTTTTTGTTGAATTTTTGCAGAAAAACTCATATTTTGGTTGATTTTTTGATGTACTTATTTCCAAAATATCTTCAGAAGCAAGTGGGTCAAGGCAAAACAGGTAAGGAATTAGAATACCTATACGTTATAGAAACTTTTTCATCAGAAAGGACCATGGGCTTGGAATGAACAACCTATACCGTAAGCATAAAATATTGTAACAAAACATGGAAACATTATCTTCTACATATTACGAAATAGTCACTGCGTACTAATATTTGTTACTGATAACAAACGAGTTTATAATATTTTAAATACCGAAGCAACATCAAAAATCAAACTTAGAAACCAACTCGCTCAGGAACTTTGTTGTTACTATTATTCTTTTTGAATATTATTTTAATCTCAACAAAGTATGTGAGTAGAGATCAAATATACCTTTATTCGTTGATATGTTGTAAAAAATATTGGGAGAAAATAGAAAAAATATATTTCAGTACATGGCATGTATTATGTGTGCAAGTACAAGTACATGAAACACCCTTTATTTTTTGCTAGCATTTAGAAATAGTCGGCTTGGTCGAGTATTCGGCCAACTAATCGGTGTTCCGAAAAGCCGATTAGTCGACTGTTGACTAGATTCTTTTCATTTAAAATTAAAGACATTTTTTTTAAGGAAAATGGCTTCATTCCAAGTCTCGCGAAATACATTGAAGGTCCAAAAATCTCACAGATTCCAAATAAATTATTTTTTATTTACTCAAACGACATGTTTCGGGGTCAATATCTCACACCCCATCTTCAGGTTCGTAGATACATAGGGCTGTGGAAGACAACTTACATCAAAAATTTGTTGATTACAAAAAAAAGGTCAACTTACAATATCAGGTTACAAGGCACATTGAGATCGTCACACAATCAGACATTGAACATCAAACGTGACAGAAGATACTAACAGTTTATGAAAGGGGGGACAGTGGTACACGTTGGACGAAAATTGCAATTTTTTTACACAGCACATCCATACCCTAGCAGTAGTTTCAGAGAACTGCTGAATCATGAAACGGGATTAGTGACATATCATAACCTCAACTCTAGCGAGCAACCTAACCTTACATTAAACCTAAACTACTAACAGTGTGGAGTGTCAACCTTCTGTGAAACTAGATGTCGTGATATGGACTATGAAAAAGTGTTTAAAGAGCGTCAGTTTTATCAAATAATGAGAAATAATTAATAGGAAAGGGTTAAACTATTGAGGTAAAAATAGGTGAATAATTCAAGTTAATTTGAGCATTTAAAGTAAGCGTTTTGTGTATTTCCAGAAGTTCCAAGTTATTAAGCAAGTTACCTTTATTTGCAGAGTGTAATATTCTAAAATCGTCTTTGAAATTGAAATTATGGTTACTGTCTAGGAGGTGAGATGAAAAATGAGAAAAACCTGTAGAGCCAATCTTTGAACATCTTAAATGTTCTTTCAGTCTGATTCCAAAACTTCTATATGTTCTGCCTATGTATTCGGCTTCACAATCTTTACATTGTAATTGGTAAACACCACAACGTTCCATAGGATCAATTTTGTCTTTGTTGTTCAACAAGTAATTACTAAGTGAATTAGACGATTTAAAATAAATATTTGTAATGGGTTTCAGAATATTTGCGACTTTATTAGAAAAATTATTGAAAAAGGTTAAAGATCTGTAAGATTTCGGACCATCGTGGTCTATTAATTGTGACGGAAAAACTAGATTCTGTGTAAGTTTATTTTATTTTTTAATCAATAGTTTATTTATGAGATTCTTAGAATAACCATTAAGTTCAGCAATCTGGAAAATTGTGTTCAATTCTTTATCACTATGCCCGTATGGGTAGGTTTTCTAAAAATACCAAATTCTATGTTATTGTTAAGTTTCGTCAAAGTCAAATATAAGAAATTAAGTTGGTTGTCGTCATTCTGTTTTTCAAGTGTAAATTTTATAGAAGGGTGTTGTGCATTGGTAAAGTCAAGAAATTGATCCAAGTTTTTTTCCTTGTTATTCCATACAATCAAAATATCATCCACATATCTAGCAAGAAAATTAAATTTTGTCGGCAAATTCATTATTGTTCAAAATCTTGTTAAATTCAAAATTATACATAAATAGATCTGCTAATATTGGCGATAAAGGTGATCCCATAGCCAAACCCTCTTTCTGGCAATATAAGGTATTTTCAAACACAAAGAAATTTTGGTCTAGACTGATCTTTAAAAAATTTAATAAATCCGTGATCTCCGATCCAGAAAACTCTAAACTATCCAAAAGGTCTCTCTCCACCAATTTCATAACTTTAATTTTGGGAATATTGGTACATTTTTTTAATATGATAAATGATCAAAAAAACGGGTCCAAACATCTCACAGATTCCAAATAAATTCTTTTTTATTTACTCAAACGACATGTTTCGTGGTCAACATCTTCCACCCCACCTTCAGGTTCGTAGATACATAGGGCTGTGCAAGACAACTGGTGTATTTTTTGTATCATTTATTATGATGAACTCACATCTGTTATCAACTCATTCACATTGAAGGTATTTTTGCCAATATTGAACATGGAATCCACAGTTCCCCACTATTTAGTATGCCGGTTTTGATAATGTACAAACTTTGGCAGTGTTCGATGACTAAGATGATGTATTGAAGATGGGAAGATTCGCTAGAGAAGACTAGCCACATCTATTGGGCGAAAAAAAAAAGGTTTTATGAAATCTATTTCAAAAATCCTGACATTTTCAAAAAGCCATTTGAAGAAATTAGGCAGACGAAATGTTTCGAGAAAAGAAAGCCATCATCTGAGGGATCTTCCAATCAGCAAGTTTGACTACAAGACCAGAAACCTCTCAGGATTAAAAAAAAGGACATCAACATATCGATAGCTCACTTAACTAACAACATACTAAGGCACTTGAAATTGTCTTTTGAGAAGTATGATGACGGTGACTGCAGAAAAAAAAAACAAAAAATTTGAGAATGTAAAAGCAAACCTCAAAGGTGTCTATGTTGTGATTACTTGTACAGAATAACACAACAATACATACTCGATTATCTGCCTGAATCCAGAGATATTCGAGTACTGGGGGCCAAATCATACTTTGGAACCTTAAGACAGGACGCCTTGAATAACTGCGAAGGAAAGTCAAAACTCAAAATCGATTCGGAGATGAATTTAAAGAACTGCCTTGACTTATTTTTGACTTCAGGAAGAATGGCTTATGAGACTCTGATAGCGAAGTTGTCCAATTCGATGCCGATGATATCACATTATAATAGAACGTTTGGAACTATAACAACGACATTAAAAGGAGAAGTTGAAATGGAAGTGTTGAAATGTTTAGTGAAACTATATCCTGGAAGTTTTTGTATCTGTCATCAAACTTCAGATGCTAAATTCTCAAATCAAGATGTGATTAAACGTTGGAATTTTCTGGCTAAGAAAGACAAGAAAAACGGAATAACTATAGAAGAATTTTCATCTGATGGGGATACGAGATGTATAAAGGTCATGAAAATGAACCAAAACATGACATTGTGGACACTCCCTTCTGGCAGGAAACCCTCGATATTATATTCAGCAAAAATTCATTGCATTTTGTGCAATTAAAAATATTCCGTATTCTCTCTCCAAAATTCAAAGTGGTCGAAAGTGAAATGTCTCAAACTCTTTGAAATGTCTCCGCAACCATTCAATTGGTAAAACTCTCGGTGAAACTCGAAGTCAAAGTGCACGTTCGGCTTTATCCAAAAGTGGCTTCCAACTCGGTTTCCAAGTAAGTTCCCAAGCCAAGTCACAAGTCTAACCATCTTATGCTAATTCGGAGGCAGATCTTGAAAAATTTCGTGATCTGATGACAAGCCTGTATAACAAATCATTGCGGATATAGGTAGCTAATGAAAAAAATCTTTTTCTTCATTAATTTTTTTGTTTGTGTGAATTAAGGCACGGAGTTTACTTTTCCCAGGAAAGAAATATGCATCTCGAGAGCAGTGCCCGATAAATTGCCCTCGGAGGAAGAAATAAAACTAATTCTGGAAAATGCTACACAGAGGTAGGAAGAAACAGAGAAATCATTCTCTGAAATTAGGTTTATGAGGATCCAGTGGAGAGCTTCAGATATGATGCTAATATTTCAGATAAAAATGGTTGAGAAATAATTGCCAGTGTTACAAGAACAACATTCTAAGACGTTGAATTTTAAAGACAATACAGGCTCAAAATGTGTTGAACCTACTTTACACTTTTGTAAGTTACAGGAACTACGAAGAGAAATTCTCATCTATATATTTATAAAGGTATTTTCCTTCAAAAAGATATAGATGAATATGAATGACCTCGAAAAGATGATGTTCAAGACGTTTGTAAAACGTTCATCTTTTATGGCTAAACTTGCTCAACCGATTTCCATGACCTACTTAAACGGTAGCTAAAACATTCGTGATTAGCAATATGAAGAAAAAGTGTACATAGTTATTACTTCAATATAGTTTGTCTTTTTTCTGTCCCATGCATGAACTTGAAACATATTGTTTTGTTGACTTCAGTGTTACTGGTAATGCTTTAAAACAAAAACTACTCAAGGGGATTCATCCGGTCTGAAATTTCACTCAATGCAAACATTTTTTCTGGAATGCGCCAACTTTTTATTACATCACCTTTCAGAACAAATCAAGTTTTATTGGGTAGGTAAGATATCAAACTGGGCAACCCAATATCTATTTTGAAAAAAAAACTGTAACAAGAACGGTATCTCAATGGTCAAAAAATACAAAAAATAAGTAGATTTTTTGTATTTTTTTCCGCCCTCTCGTGAAAGACGTATAATCCGTTGAATCAAAAAAAATCGATGTTGTATTAAATAAGTTGAACCTTTCTGAGATCATTTCTGACAATCTCCGTTTGATATACAGTGTGTCTAGAATAAAATGATGTACATGGGAATATTGGAAACGGTAAGAGATACGGCGTCGCTTGAATGGAAGAAAAGTTGCGTATTTGTATGCCCAAAAATAATCTACTTTTGTTTTATTTTGAATCGATACCGTGATGTAGATACAGGGTGAAAAAGAAAATGTCCATATTCGAAAAACTACAAAATTTTGCTTATTATAAAAGCCAATATTTTCAAATTTACAGGATATGGGTAAGAGGAAATGACGATTCTAAAAACGGCATCAAAAAATGTTGTAGGCCCACGATGTTGCGTCCGGCCGAGGCCAACTTTGGTTTTTCTTATGGAGGCCATATTGAACTTCTCCATTTTCATGGTCCGTATTGAAAATAATTTCCAAAAATATGACTTCCATAAAAAAAACAGACTTGACTTTGTCTGGACGCAACATAGTAGGTCTAGAATTTTTTTGACGCCGTTTTAGAATCGTCGTATCCTCTTACCTATATCCTGGAAATTTGAAAGTGTTGGGTTTTATAACAAGCAAAATATTGTGTTTTTTTCAAAATGAACCTTTTCTTTTTTCACCCTGTATGAACATAACGATATCGATTCAAAATGAAACAAAGGTAGAATATTTTTGAGCATACAAATACGCAACTTTTCTTCCATTTAAGCAACGTCGTATCTTTTACCGTTTCCAATATCCTCGTATAGTCCCATGTACATCATTTTATTCTGGACACACTGTATTTAAACAGAAGTTGGTAATACCTTCCACAAAATCTCATGTAATTCACAATAAATTGTCAACGTTTTTGAACAAAATCTTTACCCATCTTTTTTGAGGCGTAGAGTTTAGCAGTTTTGCCGTTGCTACAACTTCAACTACAACTACATTCATAATTTTTCTGCTAACCTACTACTATCCACTACAAATCTACTACTGATTGATATCGTCCCACTCATGCATCGTATGCAATCAATCCGTCGTACAGAAAATTTTGACTGCTGCCAAATCATACGATTCGGTTGGAGGGAAGGCACTAGACGTGTCGCTTTAGAGTCTACCGAAACTGACGAACAGTGACTTTATCCACAGCCAATTTGATAGCAATGACAATGACGGATGACAGAAGACAGGACAGCTTATATTGTATTGATGTTTTAATTTTGTCGATAATATTGTTATAATCGTCGATTCATTGATTGTTGAAGGCTAGCTTACTGATATCAATATTGATTCAGTGTTCCGTTTTTTTTAACAAATAATAAGAATGTAAGTATTTTCACCATTAGTTGTAATATCTACTTAGTTCTAACATTATAGGTACCAAATACTATATCACTGATTAGCTCTTCAATTACTATTGTCGAAAAATTTGGTGAAAACAATTTAACAGCTCTTGCCTTCCAATATTTTAGTTTCTAGATTTGCTGGGATGGTGATGGGTTAGATTTTGATTAAATGGTGTTGGCTTGGGCGTTGGGTAATTCAATTTATTCAAGAATAACTTGCATAAGTATGTGAAAATTATGTTGAGTGACATAAATTAATTAAATAAATTGCAGACTTATCAAGAGGTTCCCTAAAAAAGTTGATTAATCTAAACCGCAACCAAGACCAGGCCCGCGTCTGGCATAACTTTACCTTTTTCCAAGAGGCAATGTACAGTATTAGAGGATGAAAGTGATGATACTGATCCAAATCAGTCAAATCCCAAAGTCCAAAGAATTCAATTGGGTTGAAGAACTTGACGGAGAGCCTGATAGATATTTCAGTACACAGCAGCTAAGATTGAATAAACAAGAGTGGAGAACTTAAAATGTTAATGTTTCTATCACCATTTGTACTAATGGACCACCTGCCACATTCACCTACTCATCAGAATCATTGAAATCATGGAATCTGCTACAGTATGGTTTTATTTTACATTTTATAAGGTTAGCATTGTGAAATGAAGTGAATTTTTGTCATTGAGACAGAACGAAATTTAACCACATAGGTATACAGGGTGCCACAGATTCGAGTGCATGCATGGGGATCTCAGTTATTATAAGAGATACAGGGTCGGTTAAATGGTTGCAGAGTTGGGCATTTTTATGCTTAACAAAATGCCGTTAGAAATTGGAAAAAGTCCGACTACTTCCGAAGATTTTCGGAAAAAACCGAAATTTCGCAAAAACGTTATTATTATTTCCTGAGTTTATTTGAGAAGATATTGTAAAATGAATTACACTTTCTCATTGCCACTTTTTCTCCTCTACAAGATGGCGGTATCAAATTGAAAATGTGACGTTTCGTCTTTGAGCGGCCATCATCAAGTTCATTTTTTTAAATACGGACCTGGATTTTGTATTTTATTTTTAGTTATCTTTTGACGTCCTTGAGGCATTGAGGTAATTAGATGAGGGTGTAGAGCAATGGGTTGCCTTAGCAACGTCAATATTTTCAATTATTTTTCACCTTTTATTGTTATTTTCAATATTTGATCGAAATGGCAATATTCTTGACCACTTGCAAAAATTGATTCAGTTTTTTATATAATTTTCCATGTCATTTGTGGATTCGGTTCAATTTCATTAAATGTATCGTTATTGGATGTTATTTCGATTTTGGTTCGGTCAATTAGGCTTGATTAGTTGTGAAGGTTCTCTCATAGGAATAACGTGTCGAATAAAGATGGATTTATCAACGAAACTATGAGTTGGGGAGAAAAAAGTTGCCTAACTAATTTTCTCTGGTATTATTTTCTAAATGAGTATTTTTTTCGACGGTTGCCATACCTCAATACATTAAGGATGTCAAAAGATAATTAACAATAAAATAAAAAATCCAGGTCCGTGTTTAAAAAAATGAACTTGATGATGGCCGCTCAAACAAGAAACGTCTGATTTTCAATTTGATACCGCCATCTTGTAGAAGAGAAAAAGTGGCAATGAGAAAGTGCAATTCATTTTACAATATCTTCCCAAATAAACTCAGAAAATAATAATAACGTCTTTGCGAAATTTCGGTTTTTTTCGAATATCTTCGGAAGTAGTCGGAATTTTTTAAATTTAAAAACGGCATTTTGTTGAGCATAAAAATGCGCAACTTTGCAACCATTTAACCGACCCTGTATCTCTTATAATAACTGAGATCCCCATCCATGCACTCGAATCTGTGGCACCCTGTATAGACCTGTCGCTACTGGTTGTTTATTATTATATGTCTGTGCCACGTCAGCCCGGAGCTGACGTGATGAAAACTATGTGGAAACTAGCAGTGTCAAACGTTCTATTTTCTGAATTACACATGCTTTGATAAAAATATATCTAGAGTTATTTGAAAATAACATGGAAATACGATGAGAAGACGTAAGAATACTTGGCAATACTTTGACAAAACCAGGGAATCATTAGAACTACCTGGAAATAATTTAGAAATGTCCCGGAATACTGGCCATCATTTAAAACCAACCAAAGTATTCCCAAGTATGGGTATCCCTGGATGTTTTCTTTTTGGATGCTTGACCCCATCCAATTTTTCTATGGAGAAGATTTATTGGAAAAGTTGAAACAGACTCAAGTCCAAACCTTGCATGTCAAGTACTTATGCATTGATAATTTTAACTTTCGTAAGTAAATCAATCAAATGAAGCAAGTAATGCAGTTCCATTAACTACTTTTAATACACCTTGGTTCATTCGAAACCTGTACTATACAGGGTGTCACAAAATTAGGTTGAAATATTTTAAAAGTATTTTCTACACTGAAAAAAAATATAGTTTACTAAATAAATATGTTGGCGAAAACGCTTTGTTTTCGAGATACAGGATGTCAAATGTAACGCAACGCATTGCGAAGGAGCGATTGGTTGGGCGAAGGAGTCAGAGTCAGCCGAGGGGTCAGCGCTTATCAATGCGGGCAAAAACTGAGATATCGACAGTTAGTCAGCAATCTCGATTCCAACGGGGAAGTTGGCGGTTTAAGGTAGCGTGACCGAATATTGTCGGTTAATAATAGGATCAAGTTAATTATTAACGGTTAAATTGGTGTGTTATTGGTGCTTAGGCCTAGTTTTACGGGGCGCAGCATTAGTTAGACGTAGACATGGGACGAAATAGACGCAAGCGAAGTTCCAGTTCTTCAAGTTCCAGTAGTGATTGTGCTGGTAGATACAAACGAGATGAAAAGAGACAAAGAAGGAATGTGAGTGCTGTTTTGGCAGAAGTATATGAACATCCCGGAGATAAAAGCTTCAGATATACACAAGCAACTACTCGGAATGTCCGTGGAAGTCGTGAAAAGCATGATGTAGTTGAAAATGAAGGTAGGCGGCCAACGGGCGCTATTGAGTGTGAGTCATCACGCCACTCTATTGAGTGTGACGTTGCGCACACCCCTCCTTTGAGTAGAAGTTCTTGTCAGATAACTACAGTCCAAGGAAGGGTCTCGCTGCAGCGGTCCAGATATCGATTCAAGGCAGCAGGCGTTTGTAACGCAGGAAGTTGTAATTCCGCGCTGATTTGAAAACGTCATTTTTCTTAGTTTTTTAAGTTAAAGTTGAGCAAGTTAATATTTTTTTGAAGAAAAAGGTGATAGTTTATAACTGGTAATTTCGATTGTTGCAGATTTTGTAGCTGAAGAAAAATTTTAGTCTATTTTTTGTTGTTCAGGAAGAACCTACATAATTTGTGTCCCTCTTTCCAATGGTGTTACCCATTGGTAGAAATTACACAGAAAAAAGTATTTTTAAACGTGACAAATGGAATTGAAGTTCTGAATGCACCTTCCTACATTTTCCATAACTGACGTAAGATCAAAGTTTTATGAAATTTTAGGCTGTCGATATAAGTTTGTCCATTATTTTGGATAACTACCTGTGAAATTTTCAATACAAACAATACGTATAGTATTGTGACGTGCCCCGAGATTTTTCGAGTTCGATTTCTGACGGGGATGAGGGAATTCGTTGATGTTAAAAAAAAAATGCTCGAGCGCCACCCCCTGTATTTATGTGGTAGAGGGCCCACAGTGCCTATCGGGTAGCTTTTAGACAGTGAAGAAAGTCCAGGCGTTCGTTATTTCCAAAACTCCGCAAATTTCCGCTCTGAAATGGATAACTGAACTTTTTTGAATCAATCAGTCTATTTGTCCCACTTATTGTTACAATTGGACTGGTTCCCAACCAGTCAATAAAAATAATAACAAAATCAAATCAACAATAGTGTAATCTTTGATCAGCAAAAGAATAATCAAAAATATATCACATAAGAAATAATTTTCAGAGAAAATCAGTCTAATCTCTCCCGGCGGAGCATCAAAATTACAGCTAAATAATTTGCAGCCTAATGGCAGCCTTATATCGGCAAAAGTAGAACGTGAACCGGCAGTGTGTAACGACTGTAACGAAATAACTTTAAAGCGACGGGTCGGTTTTTCACGGCGAAGATAGTTAAATATAAAAAAAACAGTGATTTAAAGAATAGGATTTTTCCGACGACGCAGAGACCATGAATCGGGCAAACTGTCGCGAACGGGTTATTTCCACGAGAATAAAAAACGGGGCTAAACACAGAAAAATAATTGTACTCGCTCGCAAGGTAACTCCAGGAGCCCCTCTGTATTTTATCTGTGATATCCTATTTGGCAAAGTTTGTTCCCCTGAAAGCGTTATTTAAGTAATCTAAAAGCAACACAAACCCCATGAGTTTTCTCAGAAGCAGACCCGCTATCATAGGCTAATTTAAGTCAGTGAAGCTAAAGCCAGTTCCAAGAAAACTCCCCTGATATCACACCCGACAAAATTCATTCCCCTGAAATCCTATTATTTAAGAAAATAAATTAAAAAAAAAAACATGAGTTTCCCCAGAAACAGGCCCGCTTCATTGGCTAATCTAAGTCACCCGACAAAAAAACGTTCCCATGAATTCACATCACAGAAAGTCTCACCTCGTGGTAATAGAAGAAAATCAAACAGAAAAAAAGCGTAAGTTTAGCAGTTCTCGCAACGGGCCGGGTCGGGCACTTGATGCGGGTTCCCACTTGGTACTTGTACTTTCGCTACTCTCAGTACCCGTACTCGTACTGACTATCTTTTCTGGCGCTTCAAGGCTCCGTATTCAGACCAAAAGTGGGGACTGTTTGCTTGAATTATGCGCGAAATGTGTCGTTGTCGGTTGGCTTGTGAGTTAAATGATTAATTGTTTTGACGCGTGAAAAACTAAGAAGGAATATTACGGACACAATTTAATTAATAGATTATTAATTATCTCACGGTCAATATTATTATAAAAAAAAACGGCATCCTTTGACAGATAAATAAAAGAGTTACGGAAAAATATGAATTGACTAAAAAGAGACGGGAAATGAATTTGAAAACTTGTGAATTACGACAGAAAAAATCCGGAAATTTTGTAACTTCGTTACAGTATGTTGCTCGGTGATGTTACTTAGGTACCCCAAGTTTCTGATTAACGAGATATCTATTCGTTAATTCTAATGATTCAATACACAACCAAAATCAATGATATTATGTCAAGTTATCGGATCATGAGTTGACATTGCAGTCGATTGATGTTGAGGAACTGGGCATTAGGAACCCAAATAAAAATGAGTAAAGGTGATTTGAAAAAAAAAAATTATAACAGAGAAACAAAAATATTGACAATTAAATACACTCTTATAAGGTAACATCATTTTTCTATTTCAGGGTTTCAATTTAACTTAACATAACTTGGACTGCTTTTGAAGTAGATATCCATACAAATCCTGTTACAAAAAAGTACAGTGCTTTGAATTTAATTTGTCACACAAAGGGCTGTGGAATATTTATTTTTTGAGCTAAGAGATCGAACGAAAAAAGAATTGTAGGGTTTTTCGTAAAGTTTGGTGCTATTGAGTCCAATATTTTCTAAACTCTCAAATATCAAAATTATTGGCTTAACTTACTTTTTTTTAAATGGCACACCCTATACATCATTACATATTCAAAAAGACGTTTTCATTTTGACCAAGAAAATATAGCACACACATAATACAGGATGGATCAAAAGTTCCTGGGTGATTTTAAAAATTCGTATTCATTTTCATGATAACTACTTTCGATTTTTTTCAAGATTCTGAAAGTACATGTATGGGAGTTTTAAAATGCTTAATGCTCCAATTTAAACGAATTAACAAAGATCGTGCAATTTTGTTTTGAAAATATTCATTCGATTATTCAAACTCGCATGCAGAGACCATCGCCGATATTTCCATGAGAGGAACGGCCCATCGGAAATGACTATACGCAACATAATTGGCCGTTAAAACATGTTTAGGAATAAATCTAACCCAAATAACTAACCCTACAGAGTTTGAAGGAGCCTCAGTAACCCGACACTGATGAGTAATGCAGCATTCTATAGAAAAATCAGCTTTGTGTGAAAATTAAAATGGAAGACATCTGCGTGATATTATTTTTCACACGTAGTTTAAAAAACAGTCCATCAGCTGACCTACATTCTCCTAAAAAAAAACAAACAAAAAATGTTAATTAAAAAAGATATTTTAATTTTGAATCACACATAGGAACTTTTGACCCACCCTGTGTGAATGAAAATAAGAATAATTCTCAATAAAATGAGTTGGCAAATGCTAGTCATGCATTTTCTCGAAAAAATTCTCCAACTAATTTTTAAACGGATAAAGATAACAGATTCAAAATTGGTATACTAGCGTTTTGGAAAATCAAAGAGCCGCATTCGGTATTCGTTTGAATCTAATTCCTAGACGTCGTTTTCTAGACATTCATACTTGAAAAGAGTCAATCGTTCTACGCAAAAAATGTACTCTTGATGAATATCGATGTCTCAATTCGTTTGCGAGATATTCGACTTTGAACGTGAAAATACCGGGAAAATATAAAAATACGGTTATCAAAACGAGAACTCAATTTACTTAAACTATCCACAAACATTTTATGTTCACTTTAATAGATGTTGAAAGTGTCCCATTTACTTCAATACATCTTTATCCGTTTAAAAATAAATTGAAATTTTTCGAAATAAAAGTTTCACTTTCAACACCCTGTATCTTTTTAACGAATAGCAGCAATAAATGTTCTTATTGTCATTAATAATATCACCTGCTGCTCTTTGCCGGTTATGGAACACTCTTTATAGAAAAACCTTGAAATGATAAGTCTCTTACAAGAGAAGACGACACCTGTGAGTTCTGCCAAATCAGCGATATACCTACAGTTTTATTTATTATATTTTGATACCCACCTACAGTGATAAATAAAAAAAATATTATTAATTTTACAGTTTATTAAAATGATATTGATAATAATCGAATTGTGTGTTTTGTAATTTTATTATTTCACTAGTGAATAGAATATTACTTTAGAGACGCTTCATAAAAGTGGATAACATTTCTATTATTGAATCACAAGAGAAATCAAGAATAAAACAAGTACAAGTAAGTATCAAAACAAGACAATGTGTCCCTGATAGTGATACATGTACACAATACGTCACGAAGTCACGACGCAACGATCGAATATCGATACTTCGATACATATAAAAGGCGTACAGTAAAATCTAATAGGGACGTCGCCCGTGATTGGACAGATTGGTTGACATAGATGGCAACATGGTGATCGCCGAAGTAACAATATTATTAAATTTGTGTTTAATGTTGAATTAGACATGAGTTTAGGTTAGTTTGAGTTAGTTTGGGTTTGGTAGACAAATGAATGTCATCCTTATTGTTTGATAATAGACAGACATGACACGTACCCTGTTGGTTTTCACTGTAGACTGTATATCCGCTGCCTTGAATCGATATCTGGACCGCTGCAGCGAGACGCTTGTCAGTTCCAACGGTAGTATCTCAACAACGAATGGACAATTTGCACATTTTTTGAAAATATGAAAAATATAAGGATCAGTAAGTACTGATGCCATTGATATTTAAAAAATCAAGCTACGACCTCTAATAATGTAGTAATCACCGATTAAAGAGCGCCAATCAGCATCCACTACGTCACAGAATACACTATCTATCGCCGTCTGACGTATTAACTGAGATGACTCTCTCTCTCTCGGAAGGGTAATATGGCCCCACCTCTTTTGCGATCATGCAGTGAAATTCGCGTTTTCTTTTTCATTTATTTAGTATATTTTTGGGTATTTCGGAGAAATTTTTTCGCTAGTGACTTTCAAATAATGTCTAGAAAACGTATATAAAATTTCAACTCATTTAAAAATGTATGCAAATTGTCCATTGAGCAATTGGAAGATATGGTTAACCAACTTTCGGAGAATAATAGTGAAAAAAATTACACGAAATTGACTGTCAATCCAAACTGCATCTCTGAATTTAATCCCGCCAATGAGAGTGAAAGTTGTTAACGGTGGTTAGAGAAAATTGACCAGCTTGCGCATTCAAATCAGTGGAACGAAACAGTGGTTATTTATCATAGGCAAAGCAGATGCGCGGGATAAGCAAAAGCCTGGTACGATAATTTGGATGAATACAGACATTCTTGGGACGAGGGAAAGCGGTTGCTCATCCAAGCTTTTCCAGACCACCAAGATTTTCCGACGAACATTAAAAATCTCATTCGTAGAAATAAAATGCCGGAGGAAACCTGGACAGAATATTATTTTGCAAAACACCAGATGTTACGACAGTGCCAAATCAATGAAAAGAACGCGTGGCTATGTTAATTGATGGTATTCCCGATAAGACTATCCAGTCTGGAGCAAAAGTTGGGAGGTATGTTTCTCCAGAGGACCTCAATCGAGAATATTTGTCAACTCTGGACAATACAAGATACCAACGAGTAAATCCGTATCCTAAACCAAGTTTTTCACAAAGACAGGAAAAGAATGTCGTGAAAGATGACCAGCCCAAACAAGTAGCCAAACGAAACTTGAGAGGAAAATGTTACAATTGTGGTGAATTTGGACACATGCAAATAATTCGTTGTCCTAAACCCAGGTTAGAATGTTCATTATGCAAGAAACTATAGGACATTCTGTTGGGAGATGTTTCAGGAACAAGAACAATCGTTTCAAATCGAACGAACATAAAACATTGATGTGTGACACTAAGGAGAAAAACAAGATGGCCGGCTATTACGTGAACTGTTCCATAAATGAACATTTATTCAAAGGTTTTACGATTCTGGATGTGAAGTGGTTACGATCAGAGAAACCGATGCCAAAATCACAGGAATAACCTGGACTGATAGCGACGTATGCTTGAATGGCTATGGTGGAGGTACATCAAAAGTCCTTGGTATCTCCAAAGTTAACCTGAAGGTGGATCTTTTTGACTCACACGTTCCGATTTACATTGTGTCGGATAGTCTTCAGAGCATGCCGATTTTGATTGGGAGGTCAATCTTAAGCAATCCGGAGGCTATAACTGTGGTCAAGAATGGCAGTGCACGGATGTTTGCCACAGAACATATTTAGAAAGGCATTTTTTTCTGATCACAAAAATATAGCACACATGCCCTTTCTATCAGTTATAGTTTAGAGGAAATTAGTTATATTTTGTTTTCAATAATTGTTATAGTTTTTTTTCTGGATATCTACTAACAAATAGAAAATTTTCTGGTTTGTGAATATGTACAGCATTTTAATGAATCACTCGAATCAAGAAGTAGCACATTTATTCATTTTTGCCGACTTACTGTAAAGGAACAATATTTGAGTATAACATTTAACAATTCGAGTGCAACCATGACAATTATTGAAATCAAATGAATAAACTCGTGTATCTTCATGCTAAAAAATTACAATTTGAATCATATTTATAATAATTTGCGATAAACTATTAAATAAAAAGGGCACGTGTGCTATATTTTCGTTATCAGAAAAAAAATCTTTTTTGAATATCCAATGATATTTTGTGGCATTTGAAAAAAGTAGGTTATGTCAATAATTGTGACATTTGACAGTTTAGAAAATATTTGACTTCACAGCACAAAACTTCACGAGAAACTCTACAATCCCATTGTTTGTTCGACCTTTAACCTATTTTACAGCTTTTTGAAAGTGTGACAAATTAAATTGAAAGCACTGTACAGGGTGTCTATTTAAAAATGGCAAGGTGCCAGATCACAGAAACTAGGCATCCCAGAGACTTGCGGATAAAAATTACTGGGCAATATGGATTACAGAAAATGCTGGAAATATATCAGAAGATCCCAAGATATCCACAAGATGGCGTAACGGTGCTATCAAAACTCAAAATTGCTCCTGCCTGGGTACGCTCTTGGCCATATTTGCTATTTAACTTATTATACCGGGCTAAACGTATTTCATTTGTAAAACTCATCTTGAAACAATTAATTTATTGAAACTTGTTACTTTAACGTTTATAAATTTAGTCGAGGAAAATACGCATAACTCCGTTATTTTCCATTTCAGAAAAAAAAAAGAAACGAGTGACTAATCAATTTTGATGAAAATAAACACGATGTCTCATTTGAAAAAAATAAATCGAGAATCTGCAGAAAAAATACCACTAGTTCTCTCATTTGAACGACCTCGTATCTTCAATAATAAAGAAATAAGCTATACTGCCGACTTGATCGAAGGACAGATTTGATATATCGACGGCGATCTGACAATACCTGCTATGTCCGTAAATACTCCTTTACAGAAGGAAGAAAAAACAGTTTGTGGAAATAGCTGCATTCAGGTAACGGATTTGTAGAATGCATTTTGTCGGCGCAATGCAATAGCTGCTATCCATAACCTCCCTAAATAGGTGCTTTTTTAACTAATGAGTAATCATACTTGGATAAAAAAAACTTGAATCATAAGTTCAGTTATTAGTTACACTACACATAAAAATGGTTTTTTGGCTTCAAGAATTGATGATAACACAGAACTTGAGGCACCCCTTTTCATAAACCTAACCTTAAATTCATGATAAACTGGCACATAGCAGGTATTGACTTTTGTTTGCAAGCACAGTCAAGATAACAGATTATGTTTTATCTCTGTATTACACCGAATTTTTTAAAAGTAAGCAAGCTCGTGTTATAATGTGCGCAACTGAATTATAAAGCCAACTGCAGTAAAATCTCACTTTTCGACAAAATGTACAGTTAGAAGGTATTGTCAGATCACCGTCGATATCATGTCCTATACCTACACCATTGCTCAAGAGGAGCAAAGATTATGTACTTCCTGCAAATTTCAGAATAATTGAGTGAGGGATAGTCTACTTATAAAGTCTTGAAAATCATGAAAAATGGGTCATTTCAAACTCAAACTTAGACTCAAAGTCAAATATGCTTTATTGTCGGAAGAACATGATCTTATTGACAAAGCTTCTGGCTAGAGTTAACAAAACGGTATTAAAACATTATGCATTGTTAACAATAATTACATGGTTAATAAAAAAGTTAAAACAAAAAAACAACAAATACACAACACAGATGAAATGTGACATAAGACATAACATATCAGTATAGCATGCATTAAGGAACAAATTTGTCTTCTAGGAACTCCCCAATACTATATTATGGCCTCGTGTTTCCACAAAAAAATACAATTAAAAAAAAATTATTTTTGGTAGTTTTCGCTTAATCTAATTTTTGTTTTTATTTTTGGGCCACCCTGTAATGATAGTTATCAGAATATGGTGAAAAATATTTGAAAGTCAGTCCCTTTTCACATGAAATTCAATACAAATAATCCTTTATTACAAGAGATAATCAAAGTAATTCAAAAATTTACACTTTTTGAGAGCGAGGCTGACCCCTCTACTAGTCAACCGTTTTTGTAAAAACTGTAACAATAAATATATGGAAAAGAATTATGGTACGTACCCCTTTTTCTTTTTCATATATTTATTGTTACAAGATACTTTGAGCCTGGAGAGTAACTCTGTCACCTACGGTTTCCTTTATGTATTAATCCTTTCAGGTGACTGGATTAACTACGTTGAATTAAAACGAAAATAAAAAAAAAACAAAAACCGCCCATAAAAACTTTATTTTTGAAAATATGAAATCATTAATCTATTTTAGAATCGTAATTAGATTCTCTATTGAATAAGGATTAAATTTAATATGATTTCGATTTTAAAAAAATCATAAGTTTATGTCATACCTAGGTATGTATGTCAAAAATGACGAGTGTGACGAAAAATGTTTTAATTTAATTTTATTGAAAGTAGAATTTCCTCGAGAGGGCAACATCATCTTGCAATTCTGTCACAAATGGTCAGCAATCGCTCACGATCCCTTTGATTACCATGAAAATCGCTGTTGCAGTTACACAATCCCGTTAACAATCATAGAATCACTTTGAACAATCTCACAATCTCATCGGCAATCCCACAATCAGTGTCGCAGTCGAACAATCATGTCGGTAATCGCGCATCCAGTCGTACCCCACCTCCTTTCAAGTCCAACTGCGCATGCGCAAGCATATTTATCCGTTATCCGTGAGCTCGAAGTTCGAAGCCAGCGAATAGTCGCAGTGTCACAATCGTGTTTACAATCATACGATCTCTTCAAACATACTCATCAGCAATCCCACAATCAATGTCGCTATTCAACAATCATGTCGAGGAGAGCCCTTGATGATTACGTTTGGCAAAAGGAGGATATAAGTAAAAAAAATTGCAAAAAACAGTACTTTTCACGGTCATCCTCCCATTATTCTGCAAGGATTTTGTCTTTCTTGAAAGGCGGAACAAAAACACTCAACATCGTTTTCAAGAATGTTATGTGTGTAGAGGGTGTTGGTTGCAATTGGGATTCCCCAATTGTCGGTTATTACTAAAGATAGAATCTTGCGGTTTGGACGAATTTTTGTGAAACGAAAGATGACATCTCATATGCCTCTTAGTTTCTGACGAGGTTTTTGAGCTACATGGTGACTAAACAACTGCATTTTTGGACAACCCCCATATCTCAGGTATCTGGTAACTTATCGAAAATATGAAAAAAAAAGTCTGATGAAACTTTTTACGTAGAATCCACTCACGTCATCAGTTTTACCCAAATATTACTGTTTTTGAAATATTGACAAATGTTAAGTTTTTATAAAAAAATGATTCGTCTTTTTACAGGCTCATCAAAAATACAGTGTGTCCAAGATAAGGATGTCTATCATGGGGATCTTGGAAACCGTAAGAGATACAATGTCGGTTAAATGGATGCAAAGTTGCGTGGGTATTTTGATGCTTAACAAAATTCCGTTTTAAAAGCCAAGAAATTCCGACTACGTCCGAAACTATCCGGAAAAAACCGAAACCAAAAAAATGGTTTCATTTTTTTCTGACCACATTTGAAGAGATATTTTAAAATGAATGGAACTTCTTCATCGCCACTTTTTGCTCTTTACAAGATCAAGATAGCGTTATTAAATTGAAGAACCGACGTTTCGTCTATGAGCAACCATCATCAACTTTGTTTTTTTAAATACGGTCCTGGAATTTTTATTACGGATTTTAAGAGCCTCTTATGTTCCTAAACCAACGATGTATCGCACTTATTAAAAAAGAGGTTTTTGTCTTTAATCCTATTAAAAATGTATTTTTTGTCTCTTTCTCTAACACATGAGTTGTTCTTATGAAAAAATCAATCAATTTAATTTTTTTGAATGATTGCGATACATTGTGGATAAGAGGCTCTTAAAATCCGTCATAAAAAATCCAGGGCCGATTTAAAAAAACAAAGTTGATCATGGTTTCTCCGAAACGAAACGTCGTACGGAAAATCTTTTAACGCTGTTTTGTAGAGCTTGAAAAGTGGCCATGAGAAAGGGTCTTTCATTTTACCATATCTCTCTAAATAACGGCATTTTTAGGCATATCTCCGAAACTACTCGGAATTTTAAAACTTTCTAAACGGCATATTGTTATGCTTGAGAATGCGCAACTTTTCTCTGATTTAACCATCTCCGTAGCTCTTACGGTTTCCAAGATCCCCATGATAGACATCCTTATCTTGGACACACTGTATAATATAGTGGTTCAGTTGATATGTATTGTCAGTATTCACGATAGTAGTTAAACAAGGGGGCTTCTGGCTCACTTCTCGACCATAACCTCAAAGCGCTCAAGTGGGCGAGGCATATTTTTGACTATTCCCTAGATTTTAGGGAATTTTTGATGAATCTGGCAACGTCGCTCGAAGACTGCTCATCTGGCAACGTCGCTCGATCTCGATCTTGACAGTTGACATAACGCTTCGATCTTGACAGCTTTGACAGATGACAGCTTTGACAGGGGATTTTTTTATAGCTTGGTTCCTGGGTTCGAGATGGGTGGATTGGGGGGTGCGGAGGTTAGATTAAGTCTGAAAAAAGATTTTCCGATAGCGAGATTGGAACCCGTATCCTTTGGATTTGTACGTGACAGTCTAAACCAATACGCTAACAAGGTGCCTAAAATAGAATGTAGATTTGTGGTTCAGTTGCTACCCCGATGATCCAAAGCCTGAAAAAAAAATCCGCGATAGCGAGAATTGAACTCACGTCCTTTGGATTTGTATGTGATAGTCTTAACCACCTACGCCACCTGAGTCATAGGAATTTATATAGATTTCAGATACCGTTTCGGTGGGTTTTGGTCTTGTCTTAAATTGTGTGTTTTTTCGGTGTGGGGGAATTCGAGCCCCCCCTGCTAGCAAGTTTGGGATGGGGGGACGGGGGTATCGAATCGCTGTGTATGACGTCATAGGGTTGCCTGTTGAATGATTCCCACGGTGTTTTGTAAGGGGGAATTCGAGCCCTCCTGCTCGTGGATTGGGATGGGGGGACAGGAATTGCGAATCGCTGTGTATGACGTCATAGGGTTGCCTGTTGAATGATTCCCACTGTGTTTTGTTAGGGGGAATTCGAGCCCCCCTGCGCTTCGTGGATAGTTTGGGATGGGGGGACGGGGTTATTCGGGCACCCCTACGTCAGGAATTGCGAATCGATGATGCTGTGTATGACGTCATAGGGTTGCCTGTTGAATGATTCCCTATAAACAGGTGTTTGGTGCGTACTATTTGATTCTTTAATCGTTTGCTATAAGAATGATTAGATGGCGTTGATGAGCTGCGTTTTTTTTTTATGGAACACCCTGTTAGAATGATTAGATGGCGTTGGTGAGCTGCGATGGAGATGTAGATTTCTTCATAGTTTTTTTGAGCTAATCGTTGATGACGTTGAATCAATAGTACTATTGAAAAAAGCATAATTTATTAACGAATGAGGAGATTTCAGATATATTCAAAATTGAAAAACAAACATAGTCACTATAATATTTGGAAAAATTTTAGATTCAAAAAGTTAGGGGGAATTCGAGCCCCTTTGCTCGTGGTTTGGGATGGGGGGACCAATATTGGGAATTCAGGTTTTAGGCTACTCTACTTTTGGTTTTCATATTTATTGAGAACGAGAATGAGTGAACTTGCAGAACGAATTAACAAGTTCTATAAACGTTTGGATTTAAGATGGGAGGACGGGGGTATTGGGAATTCAGGTTTTAGGCCTTTGTAGTTGTTGGGTTGAGATGGCTCAAGAGTGACATTGAATGGTATGAACGAAAGAAGTCTATGATTCAAACCTTTGAGAAATTGAATCTTACACAGAATTTTCAAAGACCACAAATGAATAATAATTTTCAAAGACAAAATTTTCGATTTAAGATGGGGGGACGGGGGTATTGGGCATTCAGGTTTTAGGCCTTTGTAGTTGTTGAGATGGCGCTTCGACTCTTTGATGGTTTGCTATTAGAATGATTAGATGACGTTGCTGAGCTGCGATTTTTAATGGCGTTTGAAGCAGGAATTGCGAATCGATGATGCTGAGTATGACGTCATAGGGTTGCCTGTTGAATGATTCCCACTAGACAGGTGTTTGGTGCGTACTATTTGATTCTTTAATCGTTTGCTATAAGAATTATTAGATGGCGTTGATGAGCTGCGTTTTTTTTTTTTTGATGGAACACCCTGTTAGAATGATTAGATGGCGTTGGTGAGCTGCGATGGAGATGTAGATTTCTTCATAGTTTTTTGAGCTAATCGTTGATGACGCGTACTATTGATTCAATATTTGAAAAAAGCATAATTTATTTACGAATGAGGAGATACAGACATACTCACCATATACCCATGAATTGAAAAACAGACATACTCACCATATTCCCATTGCATATCCAATCGAATAAATCAAACACATGAAGACACTTCAAAAAATCATATATTTTCAGGAATACAGATTCTATCCAAAGTACATAATCGCAGGTACTTGAGGAACATAGGGTACATAAAAAATTACTTTTACGATGATACAAGAACTAATAATTGATCTTTTCATATAAAGATTGATAGCTCCTTGACTTTGAACTCTTGTGCCAAATTGAAGCCCTGCATTGCGATGATCTTCATGATGGATAGGTTCTAGAAAAAATCAAACAAAAATAAGATAATTTTGAAAATGATAAATGATGTTCATTGAAAAATTATCAAAATTAAAAAAACTTAAATTTTAGATACACTAACCCGATTATGTCTTATTACGACGTTATGCTGTTGAGTCAATTGACTAATTTTGTTCGACCACATTTTCAAACTTTAGAGAATTCTTCAAAAATAAAATTATATTCGCAGTTTTTCAGCAAGTATATGGTTAAAAAAAATATAACTACCTTAAACTAGTTGCTGTCGGCTGCTGGGTGCTTAACGAGCTCAAACAGGGTCTGTGGATTAGGCTTTCTGACGTCCTTCAACCCCCGAAAGACAAGAGCATACTCCCCTCCAGCAAGATCTTCGAGGTTCTTTTCCAAAATTGATGTCACTCGTTTTGGGAGAAAGACAACGCTCTCTTCCAATTCCAGGAGTAAGCACTCCCCGAATACGCCATTGGTTTTTTTCCCAGCAACAATTTGTTGAGGGATGTTTAGCGGAAGGTTTTGAAGCTTCTTCACAGGCTTGTCGTTTTGGGCCAAGCACACCGCATTAACAGTAGAAAGGTCCATGCTATGATAACAAACAAATTCTATAAAATAATTATTTTTTTAAAAAGTATTTACCTACCTTTTATATAACGCTCTCAACACACCTCCTCACACACAATGATCACAGATGTTGTTCTTAAAACGACCAAGGCTTTGAATAGACTGAACTAATAGAAACACACATCCTTTGTCGTTCCGAACCAGATTGCAAACCATGCAATTTATTAATATAACAATGACCACATCGGTTACACGTGATTCAATAAACAATGGTGCCTTGTTTTCTGTAATTCCACTGCAAAATGCATCTATTAGCACCTCGAAACATCGAAAAACATACTCATTTTCGTAAATTTTATTCAAATCATCAATGATTTTATTGAGTTCATACGAGGGTTCATAGTACATAATTTCCTTCAAACATTGGGGTTCTATGCATGCAGATCTGCTATAAAGGGATTAAATAACCTTGACAATATTGATCTGTTCAATCTGATCTTCGAGTAATTCGTGAAGAATGTCAAGAACAGTTTCAAATCTTGTGATATAGCGCGTACGCTTCATCGTTTGCTATTGGAATTAGACGTTTGAAGCGCATATCCAATCGATGACGCTGTGTATGACGTCATAAGGTTGCTTGTTGTGGAAAATGATTCCCACTCAAAGTAGATAGGTGTTTGGTGCGTACTTTATTTATAAATGATTTAATTCTTTAAACGTTTGCTAGAAGAATGGTTAGATGGCGTTGGTGAGCTGCGATGGAGATGTAGATTTCTTCATAGTTGTTTGAGTTACGCGTACGCTTCGATTCTTTGATCTTTTGCTAATAGAATTAGATGGCGCTGTTTCATGGTGACTTCATATGGTTACCTGTTGTGGTAGATGATTGAGATGTAGATTTTTTCATAGTTTTTGAGCTAATCGTTGATATAGATTTCGCGTACTATTGATTCAATACTTGAAAAAGAAACATTTATATTGTTACGAATGAGGAGATTTTAGATTCAAAATTGCAAAAACATACTCACCAACGACTTAATACTCAACCGTCATAGGGTTGCCTGTTGAATGATTCCCACTGTGTTTTGTTAGCGGGAATTCGAGCCCCCCTGCTCGTGGTTTGGGATGGGGGGACGGGGGTATTGGGAATTCAGGTTTTAGGCCTGTTGTTGAGTTGAGATGGCGCTTCGATTCTTTAATCGTTTGCTATTAGAATGATTAGATGACGTTGCTGAGCTGCGATTTTTAATGGCGTTTGATGCTTCCCATTGCATATCCAATCGAATAAATTAAACACACAAAGACACTTCAAAATCATATATTTTCAGGAAGTACATTATTGTAGGTACTTGGGGGACATACAATTACTTCTACGATAATACTAATAATATAATCTTACAATAATTATTCATAATATTAACAGATTAATGTAATTTACCCAATAATAACTATTCCTGAAATTATATTTGAAAAACGCTATAAAGTTGAATAGTGCCCAAAGGGAAGTGTATCAAAGGTATTCTCTTGTACAAATGTTTTATCATCGTTTGCACTCAACGCAACTTTATTTTGC
Organism: Orchestes rusci; assembly: GCA_958502075.1. Lineage (NCBI taxonomy): Eukaryota > Metazoa > Arthropoda > Insecta > Coleoptera > Curculionidae > Orchestes > Orchestes rusci. Next base: position 91,512,265 of record OY293304.1, on the reverse strand, counting down.
TCAATGCTGTAAACATTGTGAGCATAGGAACGAATGCAACGCTGAGTGGCGCTGATAATTTTTGAATGTCGTAGAGAATTCCAGTAGTCATCAAACGTTAATTTATTTTTTACAACGTTGTACTTGACTCCTTTGGCCTTTTTCACAACTTTTTGCCCTTGCTGAATTTTTAAAGTGTACATTTTCGATCGAAGACCAATGAAATGGGTAATAATTGCTCCATTAACTTCATCCTTCATTAGTCCTAGAACTTTTTTGTTGACCAACGGGATTTTATAAGGGTTATTAGGGGAGTAGTCGGAGGTGTCAAATTTATGTAAATCAGCCTTGACAATCTCTTCATAAACATCATTACACTGAATTTCATAGATGAAGCTATCCGTATCAGTGTGCATAAGTTTACAGCGATCAATACCCAATTTCGGTAGCATATATGCGTAATGAAAATCAAACATGTATGTTTTGGAAATGTCCAGAATGGACATACCAATATACAGAGGTTTATTGAAAACTAATTCTTTCTTTTTCATTTCAATAGCTATAAGATCGTGTTCGGCGTCAAGAATAGTTCGATTGTGAACTCGATGACTTGCAATGAGATTCTTTGCCCCATATCGTCCATCCCATTTATTCACCAGTTTGATAACCCGATGATTTCTGATGTTCTCCATCGTTTTACCAAAAACAGCATTATTGTATAGTTTGAAAAGATTTTTTTCAAATGTTGTTGTCGCGTTAGTTCTTAATTTATTGTTATGTTCAATATACGATTTTAACCATGTCGACTGTCGAAATTTTAAAATTCTATTGATCTTACTCAATTCCAAACCATTCATCAATGCTTGTTTCAAGGTTCGATAGTGAACAACATAATTCTCTTTATCGAAAAGAGTACACATCAATTTCGATAGTTTCGTTCCGGGTGGAACTCGATGTTCAGGACAAAATGGAAAATCTCTATGCAAGTCGTGAGTGACGATGGGATATTTTACGTCAACTTCCAATATATATCCTATGGGTGAATTATCCGGGATTGACAAAACATCAAAGTTAGATACATCGCTAATCCACTCAAACTCTCCTGAAGGAAGAGGTTCAGTCATTGCTTTTCCATACAGATTATTTACATCTAGATAAAGCAAAAATTTCGATGGTTTCGATGCATCGTAATCATCGGTGTACTTGTTATTAGCTTCAGAATACCTATGAACACAAGTTGAAATACCTCCACGAATTCCCTGCTCAATGAACATGATTTGATCAATATCTTGAAGAAGTTCCAATTTACAACCTGTAAACTTCAACATACAATCCCATGTGAAGCCAGGCATCGTATAATACCATGCTGGATCTAATTTATGTGTCTGAATGCTACTTTGTCTAAAGTTCTCAAATAAATCAGCTAAACCCAAAATATCAGTCTTTAGATACAAATCTGAATGTTCACCTAAATTTTGGATTCCAAAGGCTTCCCACACAGTTTGAGCATGTTGATAATTTTCGACTGATAAATTGGAATCATTCAATTTATTGTAAAAATGTTCAATCGAAGGTAATCGGGTGTCGTTCATTTTATCCAAGCTATCAATATAGTTATAACAAAATACACCTTTCCGCGTCAGCAATTGAAATTTTGCCTCATCTAGATGTGCAAACTCTTCTCTCAATATTTTAAAATCGGTTTTTTTCATTGTCGATAGTGAATCATCGAGAGAAGCGCCTAAAAATCTGAATGAATCGATGTACCTAGATCTTAGATTGTTTTCGTCAACGAAATGGGTGAAAGATATATAAACCTCATTATTGGTTGGTAGAACACTCACGCGACTACGTTTGGCAAGATCTTTTATCAACAAATGTCCATCATAACCGGATAAATTTTGAAAAACAATCGGCACAACATAAAGCTTTTTGAAAATTAGATTACAATTTTGATGTGCAAAACCTCTGAATTCGCCAGTGAAATGATCATGATCGCGAACAATCTTATCATTTTTGTGAAAAGGTTTTTCACATATATGGCAATTTGTTGCACCGCAGATGCTTTTCTTTTCGATCATGGGAACAATATTTTTGATTTTTGAATGAATTACTTTTGATATTTCAACCATTTCGTTGATGAACCATTCCATACAATCTGCACCACGATAGCTCTTGAAAAATGAAAGAGAATTGTCATAGGAACATTTTAAATAGAACCCGGCACTGTAAACTATATGTTTTTGATATTTTCGCGTATTTATGGAAATGTGTTGATCGACTACTTGTAGTTGGCTTTCAAAGTCCGCATAGATGATGAAGGGACATTTTTGTTTGTAAATGAAATTTTTGAATTCGACATGTTTGTAACTTGGGAATGAGACTTTATATTCATTCAATTTTGTACACAGCTTTTCATGTTCTGTCAATTTTACCTCAGATGAGAAATAATTAAGACAACGATCACAAATATACTTGGCAATTTTTTGTTTACTCAACTGCCTTGAAACAAGACGGGATACATTTTTAATCCAACAATAATGGTATTTTATATCCTCATGATCGTTGTCATTAGTTGGCAGTGGCTCGTAATCATTTAATGATGGATGGTATTTGTTTTGAATTAACAGCAAATTAACATGTCTAACCAATTTTTCTTTGGTTAGCCTAGCTGGTACAATATTGAAATTATTTGGTTTACCATCATCCGTATCTGACTTTGAAATTAGTTCCAAAGCATACACATTTACAGAAATATCATTGTTTTTTCAAATTTCGAAATTTGATTCAACGGCATGGGAGATTCTAAGTTTTTGAGATTCAAAACTGATTTGTAATGAGGATAAGAGGTGATTCGGTTGTTATTTTTGTTAACAGGATGAAGCGCACTAACAATAGCCCAGTAAAAGCAGGCGGTATCATTATTTTGAACATTCACGCATGCATATTTCTTCTCAATTTCCTTCGGTAGTGCAATATAGGAAGAACCATTACCGATTTGAAATTTATTAACATTAATTTCCAAATAAATTATTCTAACAAGAGCAAATCCTGAATCACGTTCCTGGAATTCCGAAAGACTATTCAAAATTACATCACGCACGTTTTTAAAAAACCAGCTTTTTAAATCCGTTCCTACATCAATGATTACATTCTTGGTGTTGAAATATTTAAAATCTACAATTTCACGTTCAGATGATTTTTTGATAAACTCTCCGCAAAATGATGAGTTCACTTTAACCATGGTAAAAGATTTCAGTACTTCCTTTAATTCACGTTGAAACAAAATAAACGCATCATCCATAAATCTATTAACGTCTTTATGAGTCAAATTAGTTACTAAACCGGTTGATACTCTTCCTTTGAAGCAATTAACAATTTTTTCCCATTTAACCCTATTGCTTAATTTTGATTCTTCTACTAACCCCATCCCAACCCGCTTATTTTTCAAAATCAATAATTGTCTTCTGATAACTTTAAGATGTTGCAAATTGGTCTGAATCAATCGAAGAATGTTTCTAGGTGAATTACCATGTAGTACTAAATTATTATATAGTACGTATCCAATGGCTTGTCGTTCTCTCACAAGGCTTGTCGAACAGAAATCACTTAATTTTTTTCAAAAATGAAAGCATATTTTCTGCTTTTTTCAACAACACTTTGTATGAGGAAGACATATTGAAAAAATCAACTCACAACTATTGAACGCCGTTGATGTGGTGGTTTTAACTCAATTTGGGGGATGAACTCGTGTGATGTTCTGTGTGAAGCCCTCTGATTTCGAAGGTGTGAAATAGCTTAGCAAGTGATTGTCGGCTATAACCCTTCTAGACAGGAACAACACACCTCCAATTGTAGTAGAATAACCACCAAATCCGGTTTGTTGTTTTCTGAAAGACAGTAAGTTTCGTTCACTTTTGAAAAAACGTAAAGTTTATTTTTACCTGATTTAATTTCAAACGATGGATTTTTGTGTTGATTCTTCGAAAAGTTTCGCAATCAGCTCTTCGCGAGGAACTACACCAACTTTGTGGATTTCTGTAAAAACATGTTTTGTTTAATGCAATTACATAAAAAATTCACATTGTAAATTAACCAAGCACCCCACATCAATTCTATGATAAGAAAAATTTTCAATTATTTAAAAGAATATTTACCTTTTTGCCACACCCCAGACACACAAAATGATCACAAGTGCTCTGACGATGACGACGTCTGACAACGATGAAAGCTTCGTATGAACTGATTCACAAAACATGAACAACTGTATAGTTGACTATTCGAAACACTTCTAGAATGCCGAACTGCAAACTATGCAATTATAATTAAATTCAAAGAACAATGGTGCATTGTATTTGTGATTCCATTGCGATTAGCACGAGCAAGAAATAATAGAACATACACTACTTATTTTTGGTAAATTTTATTTAAATCATCACTTATTCTATTGGGTTCATAGTACATAATTTCCTTCAAACATTGGGTTTCTATGCATGAAGTTCTGCTATAAAGAGATGAAATTACATCGTTAATATTGATATGTTCAATCTGATCTTTAAGTGATTCATGAATAATGCCAATAACAGTAGAATAGTATGCAGAAAAGTTCAGTTGCATCAAATCCTGCAATCTTCCTTTTCAGCCCTATTCAGTTTGAGTGCAAGATATTTTTTTCGAACATCTCTAGCTAAACTTGCTACTTTCGACTTGCGGTTCATATCATCCACGCTGGGAACCCTCATTGTGCGCGCGAGTGTGAGTGAGTAAATGACTTTAGTCTACAACCCTTATATACTCATCAAATCCTCTACGATAACGACCATGCTTCAAGTCAAAATCCTTCACAACCACTAGTGCACTGAATTTATTTTCATTCCAACATTTACTACACATCATTTTGAATGTCTCGTAGGACATGTCAGGTGTTACATGTTCATCGTATACATGCTTCAGATTGATGTCATCCTGTTTGAATAGTACAATTGTGTTACAATTATCTCGTATCAGTTGTTTAGGGATTTTTGAGTAGGTCTGACATCAATATCTCTTTATTCAAAGTCATCAATAATTTCCTTTGAACATTGGTGCCAAATATTTAAATAATTTTGAAAATCGGAAAAACAATAGTTTTCATTTATCATCATAATAGAACAGAAGTTTTCATTTTTTTTTTTAACATTATTATTTTGAAACGATATACTTGGTTAATATGGTTTAGAATTTAAACATTTTTTTTTCAAATTTCGAAATTTGATTCAACGGCATGGGAGATTCTAAGTTTTTGAGATTCAAAACTGATTTGTAATGAGGATAAGAGGTGATTCGGTTGTTATTTTTGTTAACAGGATGAAGCGCACTAACAATAGCCCAGTAAAAGCAGGCGGTATCATTATTTTGAACATTCACGCATGCATATTTCTTCTCAATTTCCTTCGGTAGTGCAATATAGGAAGAACCATTACCGATTTGAAATTTATTAACATTAATTTCCAAATAAATTATTCTAACAAGAGCAAATCCTGAATCACGTTCCTGGAATTCCGAAAGACTATTCAAAATTACATCACGCACGTTTTCAAAAAACCAGCTTTTTAAATCCGTTCCTACATCAATGATTACATTCTTGGTGTTGAAATATATAAAATCTACAATTTCACGTTCAGATGATTTTTTGATAAACTCTCCGCAAAATGATGAGTTCACTTTAACCATGGTAAAAGATTTCAGTACTTCCTTTAATTCACGTTGAAACAAAATAAACGCATCATCCATAAATCTATTAACGTCTTTATGAGTCAAATTAGTTACTAAACCGGTTGATACTCTTCCTTTGAAGCAATTAACAATTTTTTCCCATTTAACCCTATTGCTTAATTTTGATTCTTCTACTAAACCCATCCCAACCCGCTTATTTTTCAAAATCAATAATTGTCTTCTAATAACTTTAAGATGTTGCAAATTGGTCTGAATCAATCGAAGAATGTTTCTAGGTGAATTACCATGTAGTACTAAATTATTAAATTTGCCGATTAATCTACTTATTCTACGTATCCAATGGCTTGTCGTTCTCTCACAAGGCTTGTCGAACAGAAATCTCTTCATTTTTTTCAAAAATGAAAGCATATTTTCTGCTTTTTTCAACAACACTTTGTATGAGGAAGACATATTGAAAAAATCAACTCACAACTATTGAACGCCGTTGATGTGGTGGTTTTAACTCAATTTGGGGGATGAACTCGTGTGATGTTCTGTGTGAAGCCCTCTGATTTCGAAGGTGTGAAATAGCTTAGCAAGTGATTGTCGGCTATAACCCTTCTAGACAGGAACAACACACCTCCAATTGTAGTAGAATAACCACCAAATCCGGTTTGTTGTTTTCTGAAAGACAGTAAGTTTCGTTCACTTTTGAAAAAACGTAAAGTTTATTTTTACCTGATTTAATTTCAAACGATGGATTTTTGTGTTGATTCTTCGAAAAGTTTCGCAATCAGCTCTTCGCGAGGAACTACACCAACTTTGTGGATTTCTGTAGAAACATGTTTTGTTTAATGCAATTACATAAAAAATTCACATTGTAAATTAACCAAGCACCCCACATCAATTCTATGATAAGAAAAATTTTCAATTATTTAAAAGAATATTTACCTTTTTGCCACACCCCAGACACACAAAATGATCACAAGTGCTCTGACGATGACGACGTCTGACAACGATGAAAGCTTCGTATGAACTGATTCACAAAACATGAACAACTGTATAGTTGACTATTCGAAACACTTCTAGAATGCCGAACTGCAAACTATGCAATTATAATTAAATTCAAAGAACAATGGTGCATTGTATTTGTGATTCCATTGCGATTAGCACGAGCAAGAAATAATAGAACATACACTACTTATTTTCGGTAAATTTTATTTAAATCATCACTTATTCTATTGGGTTCATAGTACATAATTTCCTTCAAACATTGGGTTTCTATGCATGAAGTTCTGCTATAAAGAGATGAAATTACATCGTTAATATTGATATGTTCAATCTGATCTTTAAGTGATTCATGAATAATGCCAATAACAGTAGAATAGTATGCAGAAAAGTTCGGTTGCATCAAATCCTGCAATCTTCCTTTTCAGCCCTATTCAGTTTGAGTGCAAGATATTTTTTTCGAACATCTCTAGCTAAACTTGCTACTTTCGACTTGCGGTTCATATCATCCACGCTGGGAACCCTCATTGTGCGCGCGAGTGTGAGTGAGTAAATGACTTTAGTCTACAACCCTTATATACTCATCAAATCCTCTACGATAACGACCATGCTTCAAGACAAAATCCTTCACAACCACTAGTGCACTGAATTTATTTTCATTCCAACATTTACTACACATCATTTTGAATGTCTCGTAGGACATGTCAGGTGTTACATGTTCATCGTATACATGCTTCAGATTGATGTCATCCTGTTTGAATAGTACAATTGTGTTACAATTATCTCGTATCAGTTGTTTAGGGATTTTTGAGTAGGTCTGACATCAATATCTCTTTATTCAAAGTCATCAATAATTTCCTTTGAACATTGGTGCCAAATATTTAAATAATTTTGAAAATCGGAAAAACAATAGTTTTCATTTATCATCATAATAGAACAGAAGTTTTCATTTTTTTTTTTAACATTATTATTTTGAAACGATATACTTGGTTAATATGGTTTAGAATTTAAACATTTTAATTTTGAATATTGAAGAGGTTGTCTCTCTTGTAATTCGATATAAAAATTACAGGACTTCGCTGCTCAAGTTGTGGGGTGGATTAGTTGGGGCGATTACGGCGATATGCCCTGGCTGGTACTGAAGAGTACGAGTCTTTGGTATCGTTTGATATTATTATTCAATTACAAATTAAAAATAAATATATTGGTTTACAGGCTGTGATAACCGGAAGGGGTCCAGGTGGACCTGTCAAAACACGGGAAAAAATAAGGAGGAGGACAATGTAAATGTAATTTCATTTTTTAAAAGTCATAAGATAATCTTTCTTAAAATTCTCAAATTTATAGGAAGTTGGGGTTCAGGTCGGGGGAGAATTCTCTGACATCCCCGATGATGAATTCGAGTTGATGCATGAGTTAAAATATAGAATTTTCAACATTTATCACGTATGACATTTTATGTTTAGTGGAAAGGGAGATTTTTTGTGGTGGAATATTAGAAATCTTAACTACTAACCAATATTCAATTTCTCTTTTAAGCCACCCCCACCTTCTTATTGGCTTGAACAGCTCGGTATTCATTCGTAACAATATAAATGTTGCTTTTTTCAAGTATTGAATCGATAGTACCCGAAATCTATATCAACGATTAGCTTGAAAACTATGAAGAAATCTGACGGATATGCAATGGGAATATGTTGAGTATTAAGTCGTTGGTGAGTATGTTTTTGCAATTTTGAATCTAAAATCTCCTCATTCGTAACAATATAAATGTTACTTTTTCAAGTATTGAATCAATAGTACGCGAAATCTATATCAACGATTAGCTCAAAAACTATGAAGAAATTTACATCTCAATCATCTACCACAACAGGGCAGAAAAGTTCAGTTGCACCAAATCCTGCAATCTTTTTTTTCACAAAAATCTTTATTACAGATAGGGCATGCGCAATGATGTTTTACACCTATAAAATATCGTTGGAACTTATCCAACTGTTGTGAGAATTATCAAATCCAAGCGACTTGACATATACTTTTTTCCCTTTTTTACGTAACACTTTTTCCACCAAATAAACATCCTCTTGTTTTGTATTTTGTAATTCTTGCTCGTAGAATGCTCTTTTTATCGGATGACCATTTATATCTTCAAGCAGATACGTCACTGGATTAGTAATTTTAACATCAACAATCTTGAATAGCTCAGTTGTCCATTTC